>JAZKJV010002279.1:1932500-2532500 GCA_037367405.1 Ottelia alismoides
CAAATGCAAATCTTTTTTAGCACAATGTTGATCAAAAATAACTCTACAATATGTGATTTTTCGGCGATTTTTAACGCAATGGTCAATCAACTAGAAATTTCAGAGCATAAGATGGGCAAAATTCGCAATCTTCCACAAAATAATTAATTAATAATTAACTACTGACCACAAAAATACCCACAATATGTCAAAATGTAGAGAATTATATAAGGAATATCATGTAATTTTTTAATAAATAAAATGATGGCTAGAAGAGGTTCAAAAACTAACGGGAATACAGGGGTATGAACGCAAATATAATAAATAAAATAAAGAAATATGCAGTAGGGGGGCCTAAGTGCAATTACCTAGATTATGGGGGCGAGAGTGCAAATTACCTAGAGGGGCACGTGCGTGGCACGTGCCCTCTGGAGGCGGGGGCTTGGAGGCAATATGGAGAAGCAGCAGGGGGTTCTTCGCAATTTACCCTGCGGTCACGTGCACGTGACCCGGGGGCTGATGAGTTGGCTTTCCCGACACACGTGCCTCGCACGTGCTGGGGCCTCACGCCCGATGGTTGGCGGCGGTGTGTAGGCGGAGGCTATCGCGGCGGAGGCGTGCAACTTCGGTGGCGTGGCGAAGCGGTGGGGGATCTCCAGGCGGGGGAGGCTCGGCCTTTCCTGGCGGAGTGCAGGCGGTGGCGAAGTCGTAGTGGACCAGCCAAGGCTGAGCGAGGCGGCTGGCTGAGGTCCGATGGCGCTTGGGTACTGGCGGAGGAGCTCCAGGCGGTGGGCGAGCGAAAGGCGATGGAGCTGAGGTTGTCGACGGTGGTTGGCGGAGTTGATGAAGTCGTAGGTGTAGCTGCTGTAGTTGTCGAAGAAGACGGTGGAGTTGGTGTCGTTGGAGTTGCGGTCGGAGAAGATGACGATGGCGGCGATGCGCGGCGGAGTTGGACGTCGGTGAAGAAGGTGATATCGTTGGCTCGACGCGGGTAGCGGAGCAGGGCACTAGCGGCGGAGGAGCGCTGTATGCAGCAAGGTGTCATCGCCTTGGATCTCACCGGCGTAGCACGGAGGCGCTGTCACCACCACCGTCTTGTTGAAGCCCGGAGCTATCAGCGGATGAATGGCGTCGAGGGTCGGTGCGTCGTTTAAATAAACGAGGGGGCGGCCGATGAGGGGAGTGAGAGATGAACGGTGGTCGTTAGGGTCGTGGCGGTTGCGGAGAAGATGGAGGGAGTTGTGGTCGGCGAGGCCGTTGCGGAAGGAGGGCGGCGGCGGAGAAATCGGGGAGGAAGACGAAGGGCATGGGCCGTCCGATCGGCCGAGATCGAACGGCCCTTCAGAGGCCACGTTGCGCGAAGAGGACAAGGGGCAATGCACGTGCGGAGCACGTGCCTGGGAGGCACGTGCGATGCACGTGCGATAATTTTATTTTTGATTTTTTTAATAAAAACGAATAATAAAAAGCCCAAAAACCGATGACACGTGGCGGCCTCTGGGGGTGCCACGTGTTAGCACCAGAAAACTCGAAGGAAAAACATTTTGTAAAATCGATAAAAAATAGCAAATGTCCTCGGATCGAAAAAGTTCCTTTACGAAAAAGTCTCGTCTCGAAGAGATCTACAACTTTCATGAAGACATCGAAGCCAAAAGCGGTCAAATGTGAAAAGTGAATTTTTGGGGTATCCCATGTTCATAGAATACCTTGATTTTTGGGTTTTCTATTTTTTTGTCATTTTTAAACAATATAAAAATACGAGAAAATATGGAAAACTAAAAGACACCTTAAACTAATTTTTTGGATTTTTATATATACATAAAAATAAGGTCAAAAACCGCGAAAATATACAATGTACAAAAGAGGTCCAAAACCCAACTTTCACATACGAGCTCCGATTCACTTGAACTTCATCTTGTTTTGAAGGTAATTGAATGTGTATTAGTTCAAAAGTGAGTAGGATCAAATCGGCACTGGATGGGGAAGATATGTGGCTTTTAGTCCGAAAATCTTGAAACTAGGGTTTGGGTTTTTGGTTCACTTATTTGGGTTAGTGATTTTTTGTATTTTTCATTTATTCTTGTTAGTGATATGTACACAATGGAAGTAGTTTTGGATTATTCGGAGTTAGCATGAAGGAGTTAAAAATAGGGGAAGTTAGGCTATTTACAGGTCAACTGTGGCTTGGATTTTTGGCTTCTTATTTGGTGCAGAAATTAATGCTAAAATGCAATTCTTATGAAAATGTGCATGAATGCTAATTATGCAGAATAGATGCAGATATATTGTTGATTTTGAGGGAATTGAGCTTAATAAATGAGATTTAGAGTGATGAATCCGAGATTCATCATCCCCCTATACTTAAACCATGCTCGTCCCTGAGCATCAAAAAGAATGCCATGAAGTGAAATGACATTGGGTTCCATACCAAGACCATGAACTGAAGGTGAAAGTGAAATAAACTCGACCTTTGGATTAATAGTGTGGCGGAACTTCTGTGAGACTTAGAATTTTAAAATCAACAGCCCTCAAGTTCTACACATCATTGTCACAGTTTCAGCTCAGAAGTCATATTAGATCAATCCTCTTCCCAAAGTATACCCAATGAACATTGAATAACCGACTCATGCGTATGAAAGGTTTTAGCTCTTCCCATCTAGAATGCCAGACTACCATGCTCCTCTCCTCTCTAGTAACTCGTCCTCGGGGAGTCAGGTATTTCCTTCTAAGGCCTGTCATGATGTGTTCACAATCGAAAAGGGGGGAGAAGTTAGAAGAAGGGGAAAAGAACTGGAGGGTGGCCAGTGTAGTCACCTCTCCTTGTGAAGATGGCCAGTGTAGCCGAGTCTCCACTAATATCTGCAGGTTTTCTTGAAGCTTGGACCTTTTTGGTCGTATTTTATTTGATAGAATGATTCTTCTTCTATTTGGAATTTTTGGTGGTTCTGCTTGGATCTTGTTGTGCCCCTACGGATATAGAATCTTTTTGTTCCGTACATTTTTTGGGGTTTTAGAAAAAAAATTGTGTCCAGCCGTCCATCCCTTTTCCGAAGCTTTATTTCAACCCGTACTCCAGTCTTTAGATTTCCACGCTACCCGAAAAGAGCCTCACACAGTCTTCCAACATCCCGTCTGAGTTGAGCTAAGTGCATAGTGCGAGAGTACAAATTGATTCCCTATTCCAAAGTTGTACCCAGAATGAAGAGACCAGGTTAGACACTAAGAGTCAAACGCTGCACATTGTCATGTGGAACTTAAAGAATTAAGTCAAAAGACCTGAAGCTCTTAAAATCCTATTTCTCGGTGAAGTTCCTCTGAAAATTAGGTGGATTAAGGTCAAGTCCAGACCACTCTCGGTTTCGTCTCACAACTTGGTTTAGAACCCAATGACTTTTCACAGATGCAAATGCATGTGATGTTGGATGAAGTGCAGGTGATGTGCAATGCAGACACATTTTTTGAATTTTTTTATTTTTGACATTTTATGCAAGGGACTTTTTATGCAGAAAATGGAATAAGAAGCCTTCTTTTTTTTCAAAAATTTTGGGCGCGGTTAGTGTTAGTAGAAAAACCTTTTTTTGTGTGCTTGTTTGTTGTTGTTTTTTTTAAATTAGTACCTATCCCGTAAATACATATAAACTTACGCGAAAGTATGAGATATGAGTAAAATATATACAAAGTATATATACAGATCCCCCTATACTTAGCGAGTGTTGTGTCCTCAGAACACAAAAGCGTAATGAAGACATAGCTCGGGCTAAGCGTAAGAGAGTGGAAAATTTATATACAATGGTCCGCCCCCCTATACTTAGACTGTGAACAGTCTAAGTATAGAAGAAGAGCGGGAAAATGAAGTGGTCGGGATATGTGGATGAAGAGAGTATATACAGGTGGGTGTCGATTCCCCCTATACTTAGGCTCTGGACAACCTAAGTATGGAAGAAGGGTGGAAATAGAGCGGTCGGGAGAATGAGAAGGATGGTATAAACAGATGGCATCGGTCCCCCCCCCCCATACTTAGGCCTTGGCCTAAGTAGAGGAAGAATCTGTACAAGGAGATCGATGTGGTCGGGAGGGAGGGTGGGTAGCCGATGATTAAGGCGGTTTTCAGCTGATCTTCTTGTGAGCCTGCAGTGGGAGATCGTAATGATGAGTCGGAGATGAGGCATATGATTCCCAACTATTGTCAGTGTTATCCTCAGAAAAATCATGATGGATAGTGGATGAAGTATTTGAGTCGGATGAAAGATATCCATCATCGGAATTATCCTCAGAGGAGTAGTATTTGAAAGTGGACATACTCCAAGTCTTCATATCTCTTTGTTTCCTCAGATGTTTTTTCAGAATTCGTTCCTTCTTGGGGTCAGGCGGTTTGTCCTCAGATGAATACTCAGAAGCACCGGTCTCAGTCAGCCCATACGAAAGAATTCCAGTGTACTTAAAGAGGGCAGGAGCATCAGCTTTGGATGAGTAGTAGTTAGGAACGGGAGTTGTCCAACGAGAATTTAATTTTGGATCCTTGCGAAGATATGGCTTTAGAGCTGCCGAACAGACTTCACTCATGTAGACTACCTTTTCCGGACCTGATGAGGGACCATCAAATGATACCTCTTCCGAAAGGTTAAAGGTGACTTTCTTTTTGTTTCGTCGTGAAGGTGTCGGTTCACTTGAGTATCCAGATGAATAGCCATTGGAATTCTCCTTGGTCGGTGCTTGGTCTACGTGTTTGTTCTTAGTCTCCCGAATGTTTGAGCACTCTCGATTTGGGATGATTTGGTCAAGATACTCAGAGAATGTTGTTCCAGGGTGTAACCATGCATATGTCTCAGGATCGTAGTAGAAAGATTTGTCTATTTTGAGATCCGCGGGAATTGAAATACTGGGGAGAGTCTCTGCATGTTTTTTTCTCAATTTATTCGATGTTGGCGCATTCCTGTGTCGAGTTGATGTAATCCATGTAGTCAGAGTAGGTTGACCCAGGATGTGCCCATGCATAAGTCTCCGGATCATATGATTCATATACATGATTCTCCATGGTCAGAGCAGTTGGGAATGGAGCAGGGGGGATATTTTCTAAACCAATAGTCTCATCGACAACCGTTATCTCAGATGTGGATGCGGGGTAGGGCTCTTCTACCGCTTCATGGTTACGGTTGTCGGGGACTTTGTGGGTTGCCTCAGAAGATCGTGGTTCCTCAAAGATATGATCAGATCTAAGTGCTTCCAATGCTGTGAAATTGATTTCCCAAGTTTCACAATCAATACTCGCCTTGGCCAATGCCAAGAATGGCTTTCTGAGAATGACTGGAGATTGGGTGAATTCTCCTTGATATTCAATATCAATGATCATGAATTCTACTTTGAGCGGAGCACCTTGGAATTTCATGATGACAGAAATAATTCCTCTCGGCCGCTTTATTGATCGGTCCGCTAATTGAACAATCTCTCGTATCTTCCGAATCGGTTCGAGATTGAGTTCATGGAATACAGAGGTCGGGAGGATATTAATTGGTGAATCGTCATCAATCCGAGCATGGGTGAAGATTGTGTCTTTGATTTTACAGTCAAATCTAGGCAACCGCTTCACTATGCGGCTCTTGGTTTTTCTCCTCAACACCAAGGATGAGGCCATTGACAAGATATGTCTTTCGGTCTTTGTTCTAATCCTGCCCGACTTTTTCATCGTTAATTTGTCCATTATAAATCCTTTAAGATCGGGGAAGTGTTCAATGGCCTGTAGAAAGGGAAGTTGAAAAATCAATTTCTTTCCTATTGCTTCTCGTACAGCGGGATCCAAATTCTTCAGATCTTCTTCACTTTCAATTTTTATGTATTTTTCTGAATTTTCAATTTTTTGTGGTTTTTAAATATTTCCATTTTTTGGTATTTTCTATATGGTGTGGGGGTGTGGTGTGTTCTTCAGATGAAAAGGAGCCTTGATATTCAGAGTGATAGTCCGCGGCATAGTCATTTCTAGGGGAGCAATGTGTAGAAGTGAAATTGTCAGAATTGTCCCTAGGTCCCTGAATTTCCTCAAAATTTTCATTCTCAGATCCAATCATTTCCTCATTCATTTTCATGTCCGAGCTACCAGAGATTAGTCGGTCGGCAAGTTCTTGAAATCTATCCTCCATTAAATCAAATTTCTTATTCATCCTCAAAATATTCTCCAAAATCTCTTCATGACCAAGCATGGGAGCAGTTGGGGTATGTAATTGAATGTCCTCTTCCATTTTTCTATCTGTACTAGGAGAGGGGTCTCTTGAAATATCCGATATATGATCATCGTTTTCTGAAAGTATCTCCTCAATAATCATGGAAGGTGGATGCTCATATGTAGGTATGTGGAGTTGGTCCGAGGATAGTTCAATCCTTTGAGTGGTCGGATCGGCCCAATCCTCTGTATGAGTGAAGAGGGAGTTGTTATGTTCAATCCAAGATAATGATTTTTCACTGGTGTTCAAGATCGATGGAAGAGGCGAAGAAGTGTTCAATTCGATCATGTGGTTATCATCTCCCATGAATGATGGATTGACATTTACCGAATATGAAGGATGAATAGTATGGTCAGCGTATAGAGGATTGATAAATGAGGAAGTAGAGCCCTCAATCATTTGTTGGTTTGTCTGCTCTGAATACAAAGGGTTGTACTTCATGAAACCGGTCGGATTAGCAGAAGGAGATAGATTTATTGGTGGTTGAGGGGGAGGTATTTTGGGTCTAACCGATACGAATTCATTTTCATAGTATAGCTCTGATGGAATCTCGGATAAACGTTCGGCTATTTTTGAAAGAGCTGAAAGGAATGAGGGGTTGGGTCTGCAAGAGTTATTGGACAAAAATTCCATGGTGAATTTTAAATCAAGAAAGGAGAGAGATGATTGCACGGGATAATCAAAAGAAATCAAATGTGCGGATGTTGATCTTCGACATCGGTTTACGCACACCAATGCAAACACAAATCAAACCCCCAAATTCACCAACTCACACAATGAAGCCGTAAGGGTTCGGCTATTATCTTTTCAATTTTAGTTGGTGATAAATCAATCTTGGCAAAAATTAGCGAGATGTTAGGTGTCAGAGCTTGGCTCTAAGCTTAAGTGTCGTCTCTCGCTCACTCAGAGAAAAAATAAAATCATCCAAGGTCGGGGTTGCTCTCCCGCAAAAATTCTTGATTTTATGGTTTCATAAGATCGGCTATATTTAGCAGTACCAATTTTAATGAGGTGATCACTGAAAAATTAGATGAGCACAAAATACACGTCTACCGTCCAGTCCCAATTTCCTTTAAAATTATGTGATAAAACAAGAGGGAGGAGTTCGGGAAAAGCCGATGCACGCGAAAACAATGATGTATGCTCAGTTAGAAGACTTACAATGCTTCCTCGCAATCTCTATGTGGGATGCAATACAGAATTGAAAATTTTATTCTAAATGCGTGCAAGCCGATGAAAACCGCACCTATGCTGAAAGTTCTATTAGCGGGAAAGAATTGATTTAAATTTTTTTGGCTAAGTTGAACGATCTAATGTGCGTCTCAATTAAGTGCAATGTGGCTTAAGTCCTACGAGCACAAGCAAAAATATAAATGCGCTGAGAGCCGTATGTGCAGGTATATCCTATTCGTCACTCAAGTCGGGCCCCACCCACACCGAAGAGTGAAACAGGCCACGACACACCACAGAAAAGTTCAAGGTCTTTTTTACATGCGCGAGAGTCCAAACGGACACCGCTGTAAATGAGCAAGTAAATAAAATTACAGAAATTGAAAACCTGGACTCTACGCTCTCTCACGACTCGACTCGATCTTAGATTAATTGCGGTTTCTGCGGATTTCGGTGAAGATGCGTCGGTTTCTTGAAAACCGCTCCACGTACGCCGGGTACGTCGCAAGAAAAATAAGAGAGATATGTGTAAGAGAGTGACTCAGAAAATAGTCAAAAATAAAATACGCAAAATAAATGCTGAAAAATAAATGCAGGAAATAAATGGGATTTACAATGAACAATTCGGGGGTCAGACTACCCGAATGCGGAAAATCGAGCGAAAAATATCAAAACACAAAACTAAACCGTTTGCCTCCCCGGCAACAGTGCAATCTGACGCTTCCGAGAACGCCGCGTTAAGAAGTTGTTTTTAATCTTAGTGCGTGAAAATAATAGATGTCGTTCGTTGTAGGCGGCGATCGGAAACGGTCAAGAAATAACCACAAATTTTATTCAATTTTAATGGAGTGGTTTTATGTTTATTTTACTTGGGCAAGTCCCAAGGTCGGTCACAAGGAGGCAAAGGAATAACCTAGAGTTGTGTCTATCCAATTTCGTGTTCGGTTTTCGAGGCGGTCTTTTTTTGGAATTTTTCAATGCAATAAGGTATGCAAAATGCAATTTCGTCCTATTTTAAGGATTAAAATATCAAATATATTCAAACAATGTTCGAAAAATACGAAACTTGGTCATAATGTAAATGATGGTGAAATGAATGCACTGTGATTTTTTGGAATATTTGGATGCACTGTGATTTTTTTGGATTTTTAAATGCAAACAAAATGGTTTTCAATTTTTAATTATAATAAATAATAAACCTACTTATTTTTTATGACCAAAAATATCTAAGATCTATCACTAGGTGATTGATCTCAGAAAAATCCTAACACTCAAAAATGTGAGATCTAATACCTATTAAAAATGAAATAGTGAAATATGCAAAATGATTTTTACGGGGCAAATGATACTTGCAAATGCAAATCTTTTTTAGCACAATGTTGATCAAAAATAACTCTACAATATGTGATTTTTCGGCGATTTTTAACGCAATGGCCAATCAACTAGAAATTTCAGAGCATAAGATGGGCAAAATTCGTAATCTTCCACAAAATAATTAATTAATAATTAACCACTGACCACAAAAATACCCACAATATGTCAAAATGTAGAGAATTATATGAGGAACATCATGTAATTTTTTAAGAAATAAAATGATGGCTAGAAGATGTTCAAAAACTAAGGGGAATACAGGGGTATGAACGTAAATATAATAAATAAAATAAAGAAATATGCAGTAGGGGGGCCTAAGTGCAATTACCTAGATTATGGGGCGAGAGTGCAAATTACCCAGAGGGGCACGTGCGTGGCACGTGCCCTCTGGAGGCGGGGGCTTGGAGGCAATATGGAGAAGCAGTAGGGGGTTCTTCGCATTTTAGCCCGCGGTTACGTGCGGGGCACGTGACCCGGGGGATGATGAGTTGGCTTTCCCCACACAAGTGCCTCACACGTGCTGGGGCCTCAGGCCTTACGCCCGGTGGATGGCGGCGGTGTGTAGGCGGAGGCTGTCACGGCGGAGGCGTGCAGCTCCGGTGGCGTGGCGAAGCGGTGGGGGATCTCCTGGCAGTGGAGGCTCGGCCTTTCCTGGCGGAGTGCAGACGGTGGCGAAGTCATAGTGGACCAGCCAAGGCGGAGCGAGGCGGCTGGATGAGGTCCGATGGCGCTTGGGTGCTGGCAGAGGAGCTCCAGGCGGTGGGCGAGCGAAAGGCGATGGAGCTGAGGTTGTCGACGGTGGTTGGCGGAGTTGATGAATTCGTAGGCGTAGCTGCTATAGTTGTCGAAGAAGACGGCGGAGTTGGTGTCGTTGGAGTTGCGGCCGGAGAAGATGACGATGGCGGCGATGCGCGGCGGAGTTGAAAGTCGGTGAAGAAGGTGATGTCGTTGGCTCGACACGGGTAGCGGAGCAGGGCACTAGCGGCGGAGGAGCGCCGTATGCAGCAAGGCGTCGCCGCCTTGGATCTTGCCGGCGTAGCACGGAGGCGCTGTCACCACCACCGTCTTGTTGAAGCCCGGAGCTACCGGCGGATGAATGGCATCGAGGGTCGGTGCGTCGTTTAAATAAACGAGGGGGGCGGCCGGTGAGGGGAGTGAGAGATGAACGAAGGTCGTTAGGGTCGCGGCGGTTGCGGAAGATGGAGGGAGTTGTGGTCGGCAAGGCCGTTGCAGAAGGAGGGCGGCGGCGGAGAAATCGGGGAGGAAGACGAAGGGCATGGGCCGTCCGATCGGCCGAGATCGGACGGCCCTCCAGAGGCCAAGTGGCGCGAGGAGGACAACGGGCAATGCACGTGCGGAGCACGTGCCTGGGAGGTACGTACGATGCACGTGCGATAATTTTATTTTTGATTTTTTTATAAAAACGAATAATAAAAAGCCCAAAAACCGCTGACACGTGGCGGCCTCTGGGGCCGTCACGTGTCAGCACCAGAAAATTCGAAGGAAAAACATTTTGTAAAATCGATAAAAAATAGCAAATGTCCTTGGATTGAAAAAGTTCCTTCATGAAAAATGCTCGTCTCAAAAAGATCTATAACTTTCATGAAGACATTGAAGCCAAAATCGGTCAAATGTGAAAAGTGAATTTTTGGGGTATCCCATGTTCATAGAATACCTTGATTTTTGGGTTTTCTATTTTTTGTCATTTTTAAACAATATAAAAATCCGAGAAAATATGGAAAACTAAAAGATACCTTAATCTATTTTTTTGGATTTTTATATATACATAAAAAGAAGGTCAAAAACCGCGAAAATATACAATGTACAAAAGAGGTCCAAAACCCAACTTTCACATACGAGCTCCGATTCACTTGAACTTCATCTTATTTTGAAGGTAATTGAATGTGCATTAGTTCAAAAGTGAGTAGGATCAAATCGGGCACTGGATGGGGAAGATATGTGGCTTTTAGTCCAAAAATCCTGAAACTAGGGTTTGGGTTTTTGGTTCCCTTATTTGGGTTAGTGATTTTTTGTATTTTTCATTTATTCTTGTTAGTGATATGTACACAATGGAAGTAGTTTTGGATTATTCGGAGTTAGCTTGAAGGAGTTAAAAATGGGGGAAGTTAGGCTATTTACAGGTCAACTGTGGCTTGGATTTTTGACTTCTTATTTGGTGCAGAAATTAATGCTAAAATGCAATTCTTATGAAAATGTGCATGAATGCTAATTATGCAGAATAGATGCAGATATGCTGTTGATTTTGAGGGAATTGAGCTTAATAAATGAGATTTAGAGTGATGAATCCGAGATTCATCAGAGGTCAGCAGCTGAAGCTAGGTATGTTGATGACCATCAAAAAAGATATAAGGGAACAAGGTCATCATAGGTCAGCATTTTCCACTTCTCGACAGCCAAAATGGGATAAGGGTGGGAATCGAATGTCTTCTTGGATAGTTAGATCTTTTGCGCTTGTTGTTCAGCTGTCACTGATTGAGGAAATGATGTGCAAGCGTAGAAAGAAGAGGTTTGAAGGCAGGTCAGTAGCATATGGTGGCAGGGTTGACTTGTTTTCGTAGTCTCATATTCGAGTAGTGATCTTCCAGTCAAGCTAGGCCTCGGTCTCATCTGCTGGGACTCGTATCTTCAATCAGCGAGGAGTTGAAGCACTTCATTCTTCACTTTCTTTTATAGGTCCAGTGAGTCTCGGATATGAGTGACGAGCCTCATCAAGGCAACTACTACGAGGTAGGGGTCCTAGCTGATGTATGCAATTTCGGTGCAAAATGACCAAATTAATAGCTTTTTTGCCCTGCTTGCTACCACTCTGCTGAGATTTTCGATTCAGACTCAATAGGAGTCGAACTAGAACCCATAATGCTTTGAGCTGTAGCCTGAGCCTGAGCTTTCATTACTAGTTGGAAGGCGCTTTAATGAGGTCTCAACCTAATATATAATACTACGACGAAGTGAAAATACACTACGCAGACAGGGTATCTGAGTCATGGTGATCAGCAGATCAGAGGGCTGTTACTGCTTCAACAGTTGAATCCGCTTCCATAAGCTCACTCAGCTAAGAAAAAGATCAGAAGAGAGTCCTAGCATCAGATAGGATTCGGGAAGAATCCACAGGTCACGAGGTAGGATCAGCAGTCTTAGTAGACGAACTCTTCATCCTCCAGTCAAGCCGGATAGAACGGAAGCATCAGCCACGGGAAGGTGGTGTAATCGTGAGGTAGACAATGCGGTAGTTGCATACATGGTCTCTTAAGAGAAGAGGGTACTGGAAGACTGTGGTGGATGGGTATGTGGACTAGTTGAAGCAGGTATGACAATGGTTTCATAGTGAGTATCTGCTGGGTTTCCACTTTCTGCTGCCAACAAGAAGAGGGCCGAGCTATCAGGATACTACTTCTTAGAGGGAAAGGAGCTTTTTTAGAGAATCGAAGTTGTTCTATCTATAGGGCATTGTGGATCCGTACGAGCCCATACGCCAGTGAATGTGAGGTCAACCAAAAAATAGCGAGGATTTGCGGACTACTGAGATGAGGTGACGGAGACTAGACAAGTGGAGGTCAGAATCAAAGACACTGCCTCAGAGGAGGGGAGCTGCTAAGCTGAGAATTTCTAGCATGTCCATAATCAAGAAATAATCGGTAGTTCCCCGCAGTTGACTCAGAGAAGCATAGCATGACGCTGTCGAGTGAGGTCGACCGACGATCAGCTCACCGTCCATCACTATTCCACTACCTCATCGACGCATTGTCTACTGAAAAGCCAGAAACTGACAGGCAAGAGAGAGTTCGTCAGGGGTCAATTCCATCACAGGGGCAAGATCCTTGGCAGCAGGAGAGGATGACTACGCGAGGGGGACCAGGGTGAGAGCACTCCCTCCCTCAGGACACAGAGCCAGGATGGGGCCATAGGTAATATGTATTGAAAAGCCTCAGACCTCAATATATAGTTGTCAAGCTTTGCCGACTGGGATGATTTTGAATGCCAGTACTATAAGTGCGGTGGCTTTGCTCTTTCATTTCTGGCCCTTCCCTCAATCAAGGATCAGACTAGCACCATCCGCGGGAATGGAAAAATCCATCCAGGCTTCCTACTACTCTCCTATCCTCCTACCCTCAGTCCGATCAGACTAGTCCCTTTCTACACATGCATCAGAGCCCCATACCCTATGGCGACATCAAGTGACTTCTTCCTCGGCCCCTATAGTGACGCACCTCGGACCCCCCTCACTCACTTTCTCTTTCCGAACCCCTCACTCTCGTATAGTTCTGCATTCCGTGGACTTTGAGGGAAACCTATGAGGAATCCACTGAGGCTGATACTGTTGTTCCCTGCTTGCGGACATCAGAAGTAGCATTTTCACCCCTAGTAGACTCCCCAGATTTTCCCAGGATGATTTCAAGGCCTAACTATACTATAGCCGAATTAGAAACCTGACAAACCTGAATCTATAAGCTATGTATCCTGGCTGAATTCACCGCCCTCCCCTCCCTTCCCAAGGGTCCAAGATGAGAGACCCGTTGGCCCCTATTCGACGAAGTACTCATTACACCAAGTAGGGGGACACACGGTGCTATTGCTCTGGCACCCCCTATGAGCGATCAAAGGATTGGGGAAATGACCGACCCATTTCGCACTACTATAGAAGAAGAGGGAGGGTGTGGGTAATGGTAGAATAGAGCGGGTCGACGATTCCGTCCACCCCCTTCTCAATAGTCTCCCTGGGACTCTTTTTGTGTCTTGATTAAGACTATGCATCAGGCGGTGGAGGTAAATAGGGGAAGAGGAGTTGTCACAATAGAAAAGAAGAATGACTATAAGAAACCATAGATTCTCTCAAATGAAACAACCCATATACTCAACACTTAACCAGCATTTGATAGATTATCCAACCCCGAGCAATCTTGTTATTAGTGGGGCTTCGGTTCGTTAGCAGGTATTTGTTTAACCATTCAGATAGTGACTGGCCTTTTTTTAGCTATGCATTACACACCTCATGTGAATCTAGCTTTCAACAGCGTAGAACACATTATGAGAGATGTGGAAGGGGGCTGGTTGCTCCGTTATATGCATGCTAATGGGGCAAGTATGTTTTTCATTGTGGTTTACCTTCATCTTTTTTGTGGTATATATTATGCGAGTTATAGCAGTCCTAGGGAGTTTGTTTGGTGTATCGGAGTTTTCATATTCCTCTTAATGATTGTGACAGCTTTTATAGGATACGTACTACCTTGGGGTTAGATGAGCTTTTGGGGAGCAACAGTCATTACAAGCTTAGCTAGCGCCATACCTGTAGTAGGAGATACTATAGTGACTTGGCTTCGGGGTGGTTTCTCCGTGGACAATGCCACCTTAAATCATCTTTTAGTCTCCATTATTTACTCCCCTTTATTTTAGTGGGCGCCAGTCTTCTTCATCTGGCCGCATTGCATCAATATGGATCCAATAATCCATTTGGTGTACATTCAGAGATGGATAAAATCGCTTTTTACCCTTCTTTTTATGTAAAGGATCTAGTAGGTTGGGTAGCCTTTTCTATCTTTTTTTCCATTTGTCTTTTTTATGCTCCTAATGTTTTGGGGCATCCCGACAATTATATACATGCTAATCTGATGTCTACCCCACCTCATATTGTGTCGGAATGGTATTTCCTACCGATCTATGCCATTCTTCGAAGTATACCTGACAAATCGGGAGGTGTAGCCGCAATAGCACTCGTTTTTATATGTCTGTTGGCTTTACCTTTTCTCAAAAATCTCTATGTGCGTAGTTCCAGTTTTCACCCGATTTACCAAGGAATCTTTTGGTTGCTTTTGACGGATTGCTTACTACTAGGTTGGATCAGATGTCAACCTGTGGAGGCACCATTTGTGACTATTGGACAAATTTCCTCTTTCATTTTCTTCTTGTTCTTTGCCATCACGCCCATTCTGGGACAAGTTGGAAGAGGAATTCCTAATTCTTACACGGAAAAAAGAGAAAAGTGAAGGAACGACCCCTAACTTTGTGAAGGGGAGGTGAAGACTATTACACCAAGAATTGACAAGCATTTGACTTCTCAGCCTTGTTGATTTAGATAGGGAAAAGTGCTACTATATATGAGGGGCTAGGTGTGCACTTTCTAATCCAGGGAACCTTCCCAACAAACACGGGCTATACAGGACGATGACTTCCCGAGGGTCCCTCAGGAGTCCTCAACTCCGGTCCTCAGGCTTCTGGCTTTTCCAACTGCCAGATTCGGATATCGCTCACAAGCTCTTCCCGAGGCGGTTGTCTTCTCAAGCTTGCTTATATATACCCTAGGAAAGCTCTGGATTAGATATAAGGCGAGTGACACAAAACAAGTGAGGCACCCCACCGGAAAGAGTCTCCCTTGGGTCCTTGTCTCTCATCCTTGCTTACTCCTATTCGCCCGTGGTGCTTGCTTTAAAACCTCGCTCGACTCCCAATTAACATCATCCTACTCTCTAATATCTTAATTGGAAGCACCACTACTATATATTCGGCCTCGTAGATTCGATTTCATTCTTGGGTCTAACGACCTTTTGATTTACCTTGATAACCTATCACTTCGGTAATAGCCCTATATATATAATTTGTTCCGTCCCCTACTTACCCGTTTTATATATGATTTTCGAACCACTACTCGTAGCTGCCGCCTGCATTCGACCTTTTCCCCTCTCGAGGCTAACTATTCTCAGGGGCCTTATCGCATCGTTTACAGCCTTGGAACCCCACTCGTACCTATATAGAGCCACCATCTAACATCTGATTCCGAGTCGGAATATATAGGCGTCATTATAGGGGAAAGGAGATCTTTGCTCGAATTAGACTGATGTCAGAGGGGTCCCCAAAAGCAAAACCTTTCCTTCCCCGTGAAGTTGACACACAGGGACAACCTCGACTATTATATATGAGGATGACTTGCATCTCGGAATGGGGGTCGAGAAATATATTAATAGCAAGACTCCCCCAAATATATAGTGTCCTTCACTGACCGGATAATTAGGGGGAAAGTGCGCTCGACATCACATCTCCGACGCTCCGCGAGGGGTCTCATTGTGGCTCTCTTAACCTTCGCTTCCACTTTCTATATAATCAGCTTCGACTAGATCGTTTCTATCACCGACCACTAGTCCAAAGGCTCCTATTCTCTATCTCTAGACCCCCTACCATCCCCTCACCTTCGATGCTGATCTCTTTCGAAAGCAAGAGGCTGACTGATCAAAAAGCGGTAGGGTCGAACCGGTGCGAAGGATGGGAGATTCAAGTGCATGATACCGAGGTTTGATTCTTTCTTTCCTGGGATCAAATACGTATGGGCCTGATTATGCCTTTCGAGATGATGAATCGATGAAAATATGGGAAGGGGGTTGATAAGTCAGTCAAGCTGAGAAGTCTCTTCCAGTGCCCTTTCCATCACTTTATATATAGATAGCCAGTCCCGGAAGTGGTTTCTTTGTAGTTGAGACTCTGAATCCTGGCATCCCGGGAGAGATCGATGAACATGTGCAAGAAACCCCGGAAAGATGGTATATAGTGGAGAAGGTAGGAGGCGGGACGAAGTGCAGCAGAGCAATATATATAATGGAAGATGTTTTCTTCGCCTTATATATCTCGATAGTTGTGAGACAAAGAAGATAGAGGCCTCCTTGCGACAGGGCAAAATAGCGACTATACTATATACTATCTAATTCCTTAGCCGCAACCATCGCTCAACCGAAGGGGACAAAGTAGCAGAGACGCTAGGCGAAGGGGACCTAGGTTCTATTCAGTCTGGGCTCTTTTCTCTATAGGCAAGCTCAGTCCAGTTCGCTAAATATATCATGAAAGGCTCGGCCTAGCGCTCTGGGAGGCCCAGAGAGCGAGGACTACAGGTCTTTTTTTGACAGGGCTTCCTCTTGGGAATATATGTACTTTCCCTTCCACTCGAGCCCCCAAATATATAGTGGCCTTTTCACTTCCCTTCGTGCACACCAAGTTCAAGTGAATCGGAGCTCATATGTGAAAGTTGGGTTTTTGGCCTCTTTTGTACCTTTTATATTTTAGCAGTTTTTGACCTAATATTTTATGTACAAAATTAACCTATTTCTTTTTCCTTTGTCTTCTTTGATGAAAGTTTTATTAAAATACGCAAAAATCCAAATCCAAATTGAACTTGAAATCAAAGAAACAAATTGGGTCCAAGTCTTCACTAACCAACTGTAAAAATTTGGTCGTTTTCATGTTTTATTTTATTTCTTCATTTTTTAATTAATAAAAATCCAAAAAAAATATATTAATGTGTATATATTTATTTCTGATTTTATTATATTTTTTCGGATTTTTAATGATATAAAAAAATTACAAAACCCAAAAATCCATATATTCTATGTACATGGGATACCCCAAAAATTCATTTTGTGCAATTAATCGATTTTGATTTTGATGTCTTCATGAAAGTTGTAGATTTCATTGAGACGAGCAATTTTTGTGAAGGAACTTTTTCGATCCGATCCATTTACTATTTATTTCTGATTTTTCAAAATCTTTATTTTACGAATTTTCTAATGCTAGTACGTGGCAGCTCCTGGAGCCACCACGTGTCAGCCATTTTTGGTATTATTTCTTATTCATTGTATAAAAAAATAAAAATAATAATAATTAATTCAACGCCCCCGCACGTGGGTCACACGTGCCCCGCGCACCCCCTTCCTATTATTGCCACGTGGCCCCATCGTGGTCGTCTGATCTCGGCCGATCGGATGACCACTGCTCGTCTTCCTCCTCCGAATCCTCCGCCTCCTTTCCCAATCTAACCCACCGTCGTATCCCCGTGATCTCACCGCCGTGAATCTCGCGTCGCGTATCTCCCATCTTCTCCGACATCACCCCCATCCGATCGAATCAAATCGCCGCCCCTTCAATCTCGCCCCGATCGAACCCTCATTTCAGATCTTCGCCACTCTGAATCAAATCAAATCGCCGCGCACCCAACCTTCCTTCTCCGGCCAAATCACCTCCACTTATTTAAACCTCCGATGCCCTCCTCGGAACCCATCTGCCGATTCACATCAGAGAAGGGAGGGCCTCTGCCGGAGGTGACAGCTCCAGGAAACGCCCCCAACCTGTGGCGAGATCCGAAGCCTTCGAGCTTCGTTGCATTGCCACCCCAGCCAGTTGCTTCTGCTCCGGGTATCTCCGTCGAGCCATCGCTTCATCGACCATTCCGCCTTCGTCGTTCATCTCCACAGAACTCGCATCTTTGACGCTCCTCCACCGCCCTGCAGTCCACCGGCCACTCCGGGCGGCTCCAGATCCTTCACCCCTTCGCCGCACTCTGGGTAAATTACAGAAGCCCCCTAGATTTCCCATATTCACAGAGTCACCCCGCCAGCCAGAGGCACGTGCATAGCACGTGTCTCGTGGGATTTTTACAGTAATACCCTATGAGGTATAGGTATTTATTATTTAATCCCTGTTATGCAATTGCCTTTATTTATTTTTATTTTTATATTGCATAAATACCCATGTGTTCCCCATTGATTTGGACCTCTACATGACCTTGTTTTATTTATTCAAAAATAACATGATGTTTGTTATTTAATTCTCTACAGTTTGACATATTGTGAATATTTTTGTAATTTATGGTTAATTAATAATTAATTATTTTGTGGAAAATTGCATATTTTGCCCAGTATGTGCTCTGGAATTTATATTTGATTAACCATTGCTCTAAAAATTCCCAAAAAAAATAAAACATTGTAGAATTAATTGTGCTTGTCATTGTATCCAAAAAGAATTGCATTTTCATGTATAGTTTGCCCTATAAAAATCATTTTGCATATTTCAATGTTTAATTTTAATAGGTATTAGATCTCACATTTTCGAGGTTTAGGATTTTTCTGAGATCAATCATCTACTGATAGATCTTAGATAATTTTGTTCCTTGAAAATAATTAGGTTTAATATTTATTATAATTAAATATTGAAATTCATTCTGTTTGCATTTGAAAATTCATAAAAAAATCATATTGCATCCAAAAATTTCAAAAAAGAATACAGTGCATTCATTTCATCATATTTTACATCGTAACCAAGTTTCATATTTTTTGGACATCGTTTGAACATAATTGATATATTTTAGTCCCTAAAATAGGCTAAAATTGCATATTGCATCCTTTATTGCATTAAAAATTCCAAAAAAAGATCGCCTCGAAAACCGCACACGAATTTTGTTAGACATAATTCTAGGTTGTTCCTTTGCCTCCTTGTGTTCGACCTTGAGACTTGCTCATGTAAAATAAACATAAAACCACATTCATTGAAATTGATAAATATTTGTGGTTATTTTCTTGACCGATTCCGATTTCCGCCTACAACGAAACGACACATAAATTATTTTTGTGCACGATCATAAATACACATCTTTAACACAACGGATATCGGACTCGTCAGCATGACAATAGATATGGATAAACTCTCATGAGGGTACTAACCATTCAGAGCTACGAGTACATCCCATGTGTATAACCACTTTGTCGTACACTCTACATGAGCTCTCCTGCTAAGCGCATCAACCACCACATTTACCTTACCGGGATGGTAAGGGATTGTGCAGTCGTAATCCTTCAATAGCTCAAGCCACTTGCGTTGTATCATGTTCAACTCTTTATGATCAAAAATGCAGTTTAAGCTCATGTGATGTGTAAAAGTTTCAAAGTTCACCGCATAAAGTTAGTGGTGCCAAGTCTTTAAGGCAAAGACAAATGTTGCCAACTCCAAGTTATGGGTGGGGTAATTCTGCTCATGCGGCCTCAACTGACGTAATGCATATGCAATCACGTGACCTTGTTGCATCAGAATCGCTCCTAAACCTTCTCCTAAGACATCTATATATACTGCATAATCCTGAGTGCTTGAAGGAAGTGCAAGAATGAGCACAATTATCAATCTTTCCTTCAATGTCTTGAAGGCCTGCTCACATGAGTTGTCCCAAATGAAAGTAACTCCCTTTTGTGTCAATCGTGGCAAGGGAAGAACTACTTGGGAAAAACTACTGACGAAGTGTTTGTAATAGCCTTCTACTCCAAGGAAGCTATGGATTTGAGTGATTGTCTTGGGTTGCTCCCAAGACATAACTGCCTCAATCTTTGCGTGATCAACTACGATACCTGCTCCAAAAATGACATTGCCCAAGAAATGAGACATGAGATAACCAAAACTCACACTTTCTCACCTTGGCATACATCTTGTGTTCTCGAGGTATGTTCAGAACTATCTTCAAGTCATTTTGTGTGGTCCCATTTTTTGAGAATATATTAGCACATCATTAATGAATGCAACCACAAATTTATCCAAGTATGGATGGAAAATCATGTTCATCATATCCATGAATGTTGTAGGAGCATTTGTGAGTGCAAAAGGCATCACAACAAACTCGTAGTACCCATATCGAGTCCTAAAAGCTATCTTTGAAATATTCGTTTCTTGATTCCTCATCTGATGGTAGTCTGATCTAAGATTGATCTTTGAAAACACTGATGATTCTTGTAGCTGATGAAACAAGTCATCAATGCACAACAAAGGATATCAGTTCTCCAGTGTTTTCTTGTTCAGTTGTCGATAATCAATACATAATCTCATCAATCCATCCTTCTTCCTGACAAAAAAGATGGGAGCATCCCAAGGTGAAGTGCTCGGCTTCATAAAACCCATGTCAAATAACTCCTGTAACTACACCTTCATTTTTGGAGCATCGTGATCAATTGTGTGTCTGGTAGAAATGTATCTCGAACTCAAATTCTTTCTCCTCTCTCAGGCAACAATCATGGCAAGTTATTAGGTAATACATATGGGTAGTATGACATTACTCTGATGTTTTGGGTCATCGGCTCCCTATCGGATGTTTCTCGGACAAATGCTAGGCAAGTATCACATCAACAAGGCTTTGAGATCTCAAAATTGAAATGTACTCCATTTTGGATTCATGTAAGGTACCCTTAAAAGTGAACTCAAGAAAATTTGAAATCCTGAAGACAAGTATCCTCCTAAAGCAATCAACTAAGTAATGATGATCTGACAACCAATCCATGCTCAAAATCAGGTCAACTTCATCGAGCTGTAGAAAGAGATAATATGCGATCCATCTTGTGACTATCAATAAACACTGGTAACCCTTTGACTATCAATCTAATGATGAACAATTGCCCCACCTGGCCCATGGATGTGATAATGAGGATCTAGAGCCACTGCAACGTTACCTACTGAAGCTACTTATCTTGAAGCAATAAATGAATGGACCGCTCCATAATCAAATAAAACATGGAAGATTGACACAAAATTGAGACCATACCTTTCACCATAGGTAACTGATGCTTGTGCTTTTTTCTCTTACTGAGATTACTATATGAATATATAAATGCCAGTGTGATATTTTTGTATTGAATCTCATTCATTTCTTCTCAGACTCATAACAACTTACAGAATTATCGCTACATAAGAACTTAATATGATCAGAATTTTAATATTGCAAATGTGTGTAGCGGGGTACCACTGCTCTGATACCGTGAATGCGACACCCCAAGATCTATATTACTCACTTACACAACATTAGCAGTACCACATTCGCTATCAATCGCATTAGATTACAGAAACTGTGGGAAATTTTCCGTGTTTGAATGACATTCACAATTTAATAATCAACCACAAACAACACTCATCATCAAGAAATATTTGTATTAAATTCTATAAAATATTACATGTGTCAAAAGAAAATGATATTATGTACATTTATCCCAAAAATACATTAGAAGATAAAAATAAGTACAAAAAAGATCATAATACTCTATCAATGACTAAAATGTACCGTCAAAAGTAAAACATCTGAACCTCGGAAGCTCAAGATCCAACTGTCGGAATACTATGACGTGAGTTCTTTACCTGCCATCCATATTAGGAAGAAAAGAAGGTCAACAAAGGTTGAGTACAATCTAATTTATTAAAAATAACAAGTATTTCAATGGTTTCAAAAGAAAGCAAGTAGATAGATGTTGACGTTTAAATTTTACTGCTACTTGCATGTAAGTTGATCTTCAAATTGTTCTGTATATGAATCCCATGGTTCACTCACCACCTCAACAACCCACACTTAATACTTTCATTTATTATAAGACCCATATTTAGGCTATCATCATTTTATTATTTGTAGGTCATGTTGATGGATCTTAGTAAGTATAGATGATGTGTCTCATGTTATGATTCTTTTCTTGTTAAATTTCTCAAGCTTAGTGGATAGTCTATGGTCTTGGTCCATGTGAGACCTCACACTATGACTCTAAGGCATGAAGAAAGCCTTAGGGTTGGGGTGCCTCCATAGACATGCAATGGAATATAATGCATCCTAATTAAGTTCCCAACACATCCACTAACTTCATCTAATAATTGTATCTTTAGTATATAACCGTATAAGATTTTAATTCTTCCCCATCCTATTTCAAGTCTCAATAGTTAATTAATTCCTTAATTCATTATGTGATCACGGTGATCGAGGTGATCTAGATCTCAATTATTTCCTTTATCATTGTTATGAGATTAAGGATATGATGATGTATCTTATTGATGTTGATGACTGATGATTGATGATTGATAGTGATTTCCAAAATCTAAACTTTATCCTCGCCAGCACCTACTGATGAAACAATAACCAAACTCAAGCGGTGAGGAAGCCTGCCAAGACTCTTCTGTACCACCCTTTCAGTGGAAGTGTGGTCCAGGAGAGGACTAGGCACACTCCAAAACTAAGTCCCTGAGATGGGTGGGAGAGACTCTCTGGATTGAGTCACTCCAAAATCGGCCCAATCGGTATGGGCGAAACGAGTTCAAAAAGCAAAACCAAGGATCCCCCAACCTTGGAACCCTATTAAAAAAAAGGTCAGCTGGATTGGTCAAAAAAAGGCACCTAGATCCCAAAAAAGTGTAAAAACTACGAACTCATGAAAAACCGTGCAAACAACTGGGATCCTAGACCCACGCACTAGGTGGTCGTTGTCCTAACTGGACATCCATTCTCTCGCCCAGCTGAGGGTCATCGCACCCTTGCATAATCAGGTGTAAGAGTCACCATGATCGACACTATAATTGTAATCACCGATTCGCCATCGTATTCACTTACTTGATTACTCAATCATTTCTCAATCTCTTTTGTGCTTAACTTCATATATCGAGATATGCTGTCAAAAATCTTATCAATAGTTATCTAAAATTTATAGATTATACTTAAAGGATTATTTTTAGGTATAATAGTCTTAGGAAAGCATTTATTTGTTTCAAAGAGAAGGGTACTAATACCTATAATTATATTTAGAATATCTTCTGTAATAAATTTAGTGACCTAATTATGGATATGAATTCTATAAACCAACTCATGCAAAATCCCTATATCTTTTCATCTTTCAAATTTTAAATCATGAATTAAGTGCATAACAGTGGTCTGAATTTATGTTTAATTGTATATAAAATCACCCCAAATATCATCCATAATTTATTTCAATAGTAGTAGAAATCAGACGATGAATTCTCCAAAAAAATATCAACTAAAAAATTTTATTTAATACTGTCAAAGATTAAATGATATTTTTTTCCAAATTCTCAGCTAAAGTTTGCTGGTTCTATAGTAGCAGAATTTGAATGAAAATTTCCCCCCGAATTCCCAACAGAAATTGATTTAATAGTAGTAGAAATATAATGAAAAATTTCCCTCAAATTTACAGCAAAAATTGATTCAACAGTAATAGAAATAAAATGAAAATTTCCTCCCGAAGTTTCTAGCTAAAGTCGATTCAATGGTAGCAGAAATCAGATGGTAAATTCTCAAAATTCTCATCCATTTACTGAACTAAATAGTAGGAACATGAAATTTAAAATCCTCAAATCTTAAATAAGTTAGTGGGTATACAACAACACATACATGCAAGAAAATATTCACAAATCCTCAATTAAACAATGGGTATATAACATCACATACATGCAAGAAAATATTCGTAAATCCTCAATTAATCAGTGGTTATATAACATCACATACATGTAAGAAATATTCCCACATCCTCAATTAAATAGTGGGTATACATCAACACACACATGTAAGAAAATATTCCCAATTCCTCCATTAAATGGTGGGTATACAACACTACTTACAGGGAAGAAAATATTTTCAAATCCTCAATTAAACAGTGTGTATACAACAACACTTACATGCAATTTCTAGCACATTTATGATATGATTTTTAGATCAAGTGCATGCAAATACCCCTAATTATTCACTTTTTAAGTTATAAAATCATGAGCATAATTTGTGATCTGAAATCATAATCAATTCTATGTATAACTTCATATTTTCATCAATTTTCATAAGAAATTATTTGAGTTTTAAATTTGTTTCTAGTTTTACATGGATATCAACAAGAGGAAGGTTAAATTGTACATTTGGATATCCAAAGATTGGAGATCGATCTTTGCATGCAACAAGAAATCTTGAAAGAGCAGTAGCAACAAGCATCAAATGTGATAACAACAACTACCAGGAGCAACATGAGCTCTAGGAGCAAGGAGCAACAACTCCTCCAACTGTTGTTTTAAGTAGCAGTAGTAAGAAGCAAGCAAGTGGCTGCTTTGGATCAGCTTCATGAGAAGAGAGAAAGCAACAATAGATGTCCCAGGAGCAGCAACTGCTGCTATCAGCAACACTGTGGATCGGCTCTAACAACTGTGCAACATGGAGGAGGGGCTGCAGCTCCAGTAGGGAGAAAAGTGGTTGGGGATGCTCCTTCGATGGGGAAAATAGAAAGAAGGGTTTGAGAGTTATAAATAAGGGAAAAGGGGTGGTCTTTGGTTGCTAAGTGGAGGGAGAAAAGAAGACCAAGTGTTGGATGTGTTGGATTTGAAATTAAATTTTGTTTTATTTTTTTAAAATCCATTCTCTCTCTCATATGGATTACCAAAGTCATTTGTATTAATACCTCGACTCTCCGATTCAGATGTATAATAGCTCATTTCGACCTCTCGAAATGATGATCAAAATGAGTGTAATATTCATATACTTCTGATCTGAGATGAATTCGAAGATTGTCGAGATATTATTTTGATTTGCGATTAAACTTTATGTAAAATTATCAAACGACCTCCGATCGATAAACGGTCGATTATGTTGTTCTTATTTTGTTGAACCGAATTTCATGGTGGTCTTGTTTCTTTTGTGGTTTTCGAATTGCATCATGATTTTTCTGATGACACAAATTACGATGCAATCTATTTTTGATTGATCGATCTCAAATAAAATTTGATTTACGATCAATGGATTGATTCAGATAATTTAATATCGATCAATAGTTTGATCGGATCATATGGATCCTAATCGGGTCGGGTTTGATTTTGGATTCAGGCGATTCGGATTCGGATGTCACATCCATTGGTATTTGGAGCAATTACGAGGTATCATCGAAACTTTGTACAAACATTGTCAACTTCTACCAAACACTCCAATTCATATTACAGCCTTATGTAGATAAAAGTTCAAGCCAAGGAAGTTCTTCTCAAATGAGCTTTCAACAAATCATTTATGATCATAATTTTCTCATCATCTATGTATAGGTACTACAAAATAAAATGCCAAAGAATATGAAGAGTAATACCATTTTAGATAAAAAATATCCACGTATGAAAAATTAGATCGATCATCCGGCATACTTGCTATAGAAGTAGCTCAAATGATCTCATGGCAAGAAATGAATCATGGTTTGGGTATCATTAAAAAAAGGAATGGGACCCATCAATATTTGATAGAAGGAGACTGGCCCACCTATAGAAGAACAAATGAAGCAACATCCTGTAACCACAATCTTTTTTCCCAATGTTCCCCTCCTTTCCTTGATTCTTCTTGCTGTCTTCTCGGTCTCCCCTCCCCTCCACGATCTCCTATATATACACACACGCCTGCACAGCCACATTCGCCCCGTGCACAACGCCCAAACCTCTTCCAAAGGCCCTCACTATCTCTCACTGCTGCTCTTCACACGAACGTCGGGGCGAGAGAGGCGATGACGAGCTCCTCCAATCATGCTCGAAAGGTCCCTCCTTTCTCCTTCCCATGCAAACCCATCTTCTTCTTCTTTTGCGATTTCTCGCATCGGATTTTCATTTGGTGTCTCTGATCGATCATTCCCACCTGCAGACGCTCAGCAAGATCGCGAGCAATCGGCTCCAGAAGGAGCTCGTAGAGTGGCAGGTCAACCCCCCCACCGGGTTCAAGCACAAGGTCACCGACAACCTCCAGAGGTCAGGGGTTTTTACTCACTTTCGGTGCTCTTATCGCGAACCCGTAAATGGGCATCTCTCAAAATGCTTTCTTTTCTCGTAAAGTTGCGATCTTTCTTGGGTTTTGGGATTCAGGTGGGTGATCGATGTGAGCGGGGCCCCGGGGACAATCTACGCGGGGGAAACGTATCAACTTCAGGTGGATTTCCCCGAGCATTATCCGATAGAGGCACCTCAGGTGGAGTTTGTTGTGTTTGTGTGATTTGTGGAGGTGTGAGTATTGAAAAAGGTTGATTTTTTGGGATTCTTCCGTGTTTATTTGATGAATTTGATGGTTTGGGTTGTGGGACAGGTGATCTTCTCTCATCCAGCGCCTTTGCATCCGCATATTTACAGCAATGGGCATATTTGTTTAGGTGAGTTGCTTTTCATTTGATCACTAGAAACAATGGAGATCCTTATTATTATTCTAATGACTAGAGGGGCCTTTTTAATTCTAAAAACTAGGAATGACTACTAGGGATTAGTAGGTAGCTTCCTAAGTTATTCAAATAAAGGAGGTTATGCTCATCATCTATGCATTCTCAGAACATGGGCATGCGACGCTAAATCAGCTTATTTCCTTTGCCTTCATTAGGCCAAGATCATTACAAACGGTTTATCAAGAGGGAGGTCGTTGGTCTATGCTTTCCACTGAGGGAAGGGTTTCCTTTTTTCGCTTCTTGGTTGGGGCATCTTTGATGCTTTATCTTTCCATTTGCTTGCATATGTGGAATTCTCGGTAGGGTGAACGCCATCTTTGCTCTTCTTTTTGAGCGGGGTGGAGGGTGGGAAATACTTGAGTTTACATTTAAGGCTAGTTTGATCAGAAGTGTGGATTTGAAGGGTGAATTGGTGATAGTGAGGGATTTATTGTTTTCATATTTGATAAAAATTGTAGGTTACATGGAGGTGTAAAGTACCGTGCAATCAATTGTTTTCCTTCCCCTGGAAAGAGGGGGTAAAGTGAGGACTCAGTTGGAAAATGGGAAATTTACCTTTCTTGGTGATAGTTACGATTGGTGGGAATTAGTTATATAACATATTTTTTTTAAACAAGGATGATTGGATTTTTAGTTTAATTGTAAAAGGAAGATGGCGGTATTGTAGGATATATTTTCTAAGATGGTTATATTGGAAAGGTAATCAAATATGATATTACAAAATCAAAACCAAATTAAGATGCTTGGTACATTGTTGCAAATTAAGATAACTATCTTATTCTCCGCCGCTTTGGTTTTTGCCATTCAATTCACTCTCATTATCCCCACGACCTCTCCTTTATCGCACGGAACTAGTTCCCAGGACTATTTAAACACCTCTAGAAATATGAACTCCACCAACGACCTTGAGCTACTAGATAAAGAACTCACTCTTCCACACCTTTGCAACCCACCTCGCTTTATTTTTTTGACAAATTTTCCCATGGCAATTCTTGGGCATTTTCTTATTTGCATAAACACCAACACCCTACTAAAATGTAAATAAAACCAATTGAACGGACAAATAATAGCATTTGAAGTTAGCAATGTCTTCAATAAAGAACTTCAGAAATTACTGATTGAAATGCAATCATTGGCAGTAGGACTATGCATAGGTTAATGGAAAACGAAAGATCGTGAATTGTCAAGAGCGCCTAAGGTGCTCGCCTGTGCATTATAGCAATGCAAGGTCTTAATGTCGTGTATATTCTCAACACAAGGCATTTTACTTCGAGCGCCAGTTAGGGGAGCACCCAACTGAAGATTTTTTTAAAAGAAAAAGGGCATCCACTGTTTAGCTGTTTACCCAAAAAACTTCACCATTTATCACCAAAAAAATATTACAACTCTAAGGATGTACAATAAATGTACTATTATAATTTTGTTTTACAAGTTGCAACTCTCATTTGTCGACCTCGCATGTGCCACCACATTCTTCGCGTAGAAATGCTCCTTGTCAAAAATCACCTCTGGCCAACCACAAGGTTCAAACCAAAACCAACACCCCGATCTCTCGTTCTCCGTGCCAGACCAACCCGCCCCAATGTAGTTCCAGAAAACCAACGCATCGCCACGAATGAATCCCCTACAGCCAAAGATGTTCCAGGTCTCCACATAACTCCCACACTCGAAAAATGGGTGATCTATACCCTCAACATTCCCTAGGCAACGAGGGCATGTCGGGTCTGTCGTCAGAACGAATCTTGAGAATCTATCCTTGGTCATAAGTATTCCCCTCATGAGGATCCAAAGAAGCACCTTCATATGAGCCCAAAATCTTCCACTTCCATATACGCAAGCAGTCTGCTACACATCCCCCTGGATCGAAAGTCAAAGGCCCCTTCATGGCTATGTACGCATTTCCCACTGAGAAAGAACCATCACACCAGGTCCAACAATCATGACCACCAGTGGGCCCAACCACGCTCTCCAGCTCCTGAAGCAAGATCAGGAGCTCCTCCATGCGAGGATCAGAAAGTTTCGATCTCAATTGTGGAAAGAAAGACATCCCATCCCTTGCCTCCGCTATTGATCCATTCAGATTTGCTGCCAATGCCTTCAGTTGCAAAAATCTCTCGTGCAGAGCCCCGCCCTCGCTCCACTCATCCATCCAAAATCGGAAACCAGTGCCATCCCCCAACACCGATCTTAAGAACAATCGAATCTCCTATGCCACATTGCAACACCCTCTCCAGAAATAGAAAGGTGACACCGTGACAGACCAAGCTCCTCGAGACCCGGGAAAGTAAGTCTAGGCTCGTACATCCTCCGGATCAAACCACAACCAGGTTGTCACAATCACCTAAGATGCGGGTGACCCATTTGCTCATTAGTGCCATATTCGTTTCTTCATAAACCGAACACCAAGTCATCCATCCTCCTAACAAGACATCGTCTTCCAATCCACTACAGGGAGCCCATGTGCCTGATCCGACGATGACCAGAAAAATCATCTCATGATGGATTCAAGTCTCTTTCCCACCCCCACATGCACCAATCTGGATAACCGGAAGATCGGAACATCTGAAAGGACATAACACAATAGCACTAGTCTACCTCCTGAAAGTCAAACGGACTTCCACCCAGCCAGCCTCTGCTCCAACTTCTCAATAATAGACAACCACTCAACAATGCACATCCTACCAGCGACTAGTGGCACACTGAGGTAATGCAAAGGCAGACTCCACTCCTACGAGGCAATTGCAACCAATCCACGCACAAACCACTTTCCACATCCGCCAACCCAAGGGGTACACACTTAGATTTTTCCTGTCCAGTCTTAGACCGAAAACAGTTCCGAAGATATCCAAAACCACAAACAAACATCTGCAGCTATACGCGCCACCCTTCGCAAAAATTATCGTGTTATCCGCATACTGGAGAATGGAAATGGAGAGGTCCTCCCTCACATATCCACGGCAGAAGCCCAACAAAACGACATGGTCAACTATGACAGTCAGGGCATTGACGACAAGCACAAAAAGAAGGGGTGCAAGTGGGCAGCTCTAACGGACCCCACGCTGCAGTAGGAAGTATCCTCCCTTCGGTTGCCCACTCACCAGGACCGTGTAGGAAGCGGTCGTGATGCACCTCTTCATCCACGAGATCCATCTATCAGGAAAGCCCTGTTTGTTCAAGGATGCTAAAAGAAAACGTCAGTCGATGCATTCGTAAGCCTTCGAGAAATCCGCCTTCCAAAGAACAACCTCTTCTTTCTTTGACCCCACTCCACCACAATCTCAGAAGCTGTCATAACACTATCCATGAGTTGTATCCCATGCAAAAATGCACTCTGAGCAGGGAGATTAGCTTGTCTGACACCTCCCTAAGTCGGTTGGTTAAAACCTTAGCCAAAATCAAAAGACAATGCAATTGGCCTATGCAATTGGCCTATAATCCTCAATTTTCGTTGCAGTATCCTTCTTGGGAAGAATACAGATAAAACGACTGGTTGAGTTTTTTGAAGCCATAGTTCTCATGAGCAAATTCCATTACCACCTCCATCTTCTCCTCAGCAAGGAGATCCCATAACTCCCTGAAAAATAGGATCGGGAAACCATCCAACCCAGGGCAACCATCTGCATTTAGTTCGAACACCGCCTCGCGAACCTCCAACGCATTAAAAGGCCTTGTCATCCCCTTGGCATTTTGCCCAGAGATAAGACTCACCCCCATCTTCAACCAATACAAGCTACTACACAGTCATTCCCTTGAAATAGTTTGTCACGACCTGCACTACCTCTTCCTCCTCGCGAAACTCCTCTCCTCCACCCTCTATTGAATGAATCTTGTTTCTCCTCCTCCTGTTGTTAGCCATTGATTGAAAAAATCTCGTGTTAGCACCATCCTCCTTCAACCACTTCTACTACGACTGCTACTTTACTCACATTCTCGTTTTCTATCCTCCTCCTCCTCCTCCAAGATCTTCTGAATAACCCTACAGCCCGCGAACTCCTCTTCGACCAGCTCCCTAGCATCCCCCACTAGGTCCAATCTCACTAGCTTCTCCTTAGTTCACGTTCCTTGCAAGAGTCTATTGAAACATGCTAACTTGTGCCGCAATACCGCCAACTTCAAAGCAAGTATGATCGTAGCCGGCCCCTCCACCTCCAAAGCCGACCCGAACAAGCTCACCATATCATGAAAACTATCCTTCGGCAACCAACACCTCTCAAAACGATGAGCCTCTGCTACTGCAAGAATCCAAGCATAACAGAGTGTAATCCAAGCAGGACCTAGTCAACAAAGTGACAGAAGCCAGGTTGAACATCTTCAATGTTTCAATGGACAACAAAAATCGATTAATGCATGATCGGGATGAAGCACTCCTCCACGTATAGCTACCGTTAGTCGCATTTAACACACTCCAATGCCAAATCCTCCACAAACTCAACGAATAAGATAAACCCCAGGTCCTGCGCACCTCTCCCACCCGGCCTATCGTTCGAGTAAAGCGTCACAATTGAAATCCGCTCCCACCAACCAGGCCAACTTTGAAAACCTCTTCTTAATTCCTAGCATCTACTCCCACAACTCCACATTTGGGGAGGACCCTGCCACACCATAAACAAAGATAACCACAAAACGAGAATGATCTACCTTGTTCACCAAACAGATTGATACCGAGTGGACCAAGATCAACTTGTCCAAAACGTCAAACTTGTCCTCGTTCCAGGCAACGACAATCCCGCCTGAGCTCTCAATCGCCAGACAAGCTCTAAATTCCGTAAGATGAGGACCCAATGTGGAGCACCATTTGATAAATGCCCAAGACTCGATCTTGGTTTCCTGCAAACAAGCCACGTCGATCGACCATGTAGCCATCATGGAGCCTACCACCAACCGCTTCTCTGTTTGACCCATGTATTGCACGTTCCAAGATAGAAGCTTCATTGGTTAACCGAGGGGTTGCCCCCTGCCATCAACACCCCCACTCTTGTAGCTATCACCACTTTAAAATCATGATTTGATGTAGTCCTTACTACATTCACGGCTAAAGGTTTTGTGGTAGATTCAACCTCCTTCACATTATTTCCTGTTGCCACAACCAAACAATCAGTAGCTATCCCGATAACTGCAGAAACTTCACCCAGGTCTCTGCCCGAAGCCACTGCCTCTTCCACCGCATAAGCACATCTCTGCGATCCATCTTCATGCTCGCATTCTAAAGCTCTTGTTTCCCAATCCAACGTGTTCGAGCGTTGTCGTTATCAAGATTATAACGATAGGTTTTTTGGACCATCGCAGATGATCCCAGTCGGTGTTGGGCTAGCCGACAGCCTCCCTAACACGCCAAGGTTGCCAACAACCCCCTGGCCTAACATGGCACGGAGGGATCACTACACGCATCGACAATCTCGCTCCGTCCCTTGGTTTAAAGGCCATGGGTCCCCCATCGCCACCTCCTTCTCTACAGGTACTCGTAGAGCCATCAACGCCCCCATCAAAGCCCTTGAAGCTCCCTTGTCTCACCACCTCCACCTCCCCGATATCGGCATCCCTTGAATGGCTAGCCTGTACTGTCGCGATGGTGCCATTAGCCTTCAGATTGGGCGAGCATCTTGCGATCCTCCTTGGTTCAAGTCGCCACCAACTGCAGTAAGACAAGAGGGGGGGTTTCCACTCGGATCTCCGCTAATAAGTTGACTTGAACCGGAAGAGGTCGGCTAAGTTGTTTTCTTCGGATTATGAAGCAATCCCGAAAATCGAACCCGGATGTCAGGGATCGGGGAAACTCGACGACCTTCTACTCGGGCTTGGAGCTCGCGCCTCGCTAGTCGGATCCACAACCCACTTACCTTCTAGATTCAAGATGAAACCCCTATTTAATATCTGCCCGAAAGAATCGAAGGGGATCATGCTCGACCGCCCGAAGGCAACACTATGGTTTGGCGGAGAGGTGCAAACGCTTCACCTCCCCGAAAAACAATGCCTCTCGATCTTCCCGCCAATGAATCCGTCCTCTAGTCTTCCTCCGAGCTTGCCGAAATCACTACCGGAGAGCCTTTACCGTCCAGCGTTGAGACCCACATAGCAACTGATCACTTTATGATTCATATCCACATGCACAAAGGGGAGGAGGGCTTCGCTCCCCGCATCGACCCGGCAACCCCCGAGCCCGACTTCTCCTATCTCCTCCAACGCTCCCCTCAGGATCTCCAATTACCTGCAGCGCAACAGAACTCCTGCCACCAACGGCCTCCACCCCGCACCTACTCCCCCCGAACTACCGTCCAAAAATTTTGGCCTCTGCCACTTTATCATGCCTTTGGATTTCGGCGATAGGCACGATTCCAACACTCCAGCAACGACCTCCTTTACCCCCTCCGACGAAAGCCCCCTGGTGCACAACAGCCTTTCATGCAACCAAATGACATCCACACCAGTCTTCTCCTCCCTTGCCGCGCAAATGACCTCCCTGGTCTGCCTCAAGGCCTCTACATCCCCCTCCCTCCCGCCACAAGGCCCACTAATGGGTTTGTTGAGGTTGCTCCACTCATGTGCTGCCCCAGAAACGAGGTGAGCCCTGCGCAGAGAGAACCTCCGCCACCTTCTCTAGCTCTGTCGATGTCACATTATCTGCAACAGAGACACGACTCCTCGGTCTGCCCTTCCTAACCGGGTAGCCCCCGACCATGCAATCCTTCCACCGGTGACCCGACCCTCTGCACCAGAAGCACGACTACTTCGCCGCCTTACAAGAAAAAGATAAATGGTTGGTCGTGCCGCATCGGAAACACCACTTTGATTTTCCGCTCGTGGACTTCGAAGGTCGCCCCCACTCCTTGGGGTGGCTCCATGGCCCCTCGTCGACCAATTCCTCCATCTCCACATCTCCAGAGGCGCTACCCTCACTCCCCACATTTTTGGTGGGCCTCCCTTCATCCTCGATGGTGGCCTTACCCTTACTGGTTGTCGCTCTCTCGCTTCCTCTCTTGCTGGCCGCACTAAACTAAAGATGATAGGTGCTTTCCATCTGAAACAAATAGGGAGTTTTTGCTAAATCTTTTAACATTTTAGTACATTAATAGGAATTCAAATTACATATATGTAGAGAGAGCATCACTTGAGGTTGTTTGGCCATTTACAAAGGAGATCAACTGATGTACCGATGAGGAGATGTGAGTTTTGGGATGTTGAGTCAGCTAATAGAGTGAGAGGAAGGCCTAAGAAGTGTCGGAATGAGACTATACGAAGGGATCTTAGTTTTTTTCATTTAAGCCCGAGAATGACTCAAGATAGATCTAAATGGAGTCAAAGAATCCATGTAGCTGACCCTACTTAATGTGGGAAAGGCTTTGTTGTTGCTGTATATGTGTAGAGAGAGAGAGAGAGTAGGCACCTTAGGGTGCATCTAACTGTATGCACCCGGTCATTTTTCATTGTTTTTTGATTTTTTTAAGTGAACCTAGGGGGTTCTAGATCACTTGGGGGCAAGACTTTGCCTTTAGGATGCAAACCAAAATCTGAACCTTTGAATCTATTTGGGTGCAAGATTGCAATCATTTAGCAACAATGATCAACCATTTGCAGCTTGTGAAGCCTTATGCTTTAAGGAGACCTTTAATTCTCAATAACCACACACCCAAGCATCTCTTTTTCAGGGAAAAAGAAGGCTACATCGTTTCAAGCAGCTCCGTTGGCCTATACAAAACACGGTAACCAAGCTCCATTGGCACCCTCCCTTTGGTGGCAACAAATCTTTGAGAATGTAGGATGCTCTAACCCTTACTTGATGTATCAAGCTTCCTACTCAAACTTCAACAATTAAAATACAATAACAATAAAGCCTTTTCTCACAATTAAGTAGGGTCGGCTACATGTATTTTATGCCTACGTTCAGATCTATCCTGGGTCAATCTCGAGCTTATATCCAAAAAACTGAGATCTCTTCGTATAGTCTCATTCCAACGCTTCTTGGGCCATCCTCGCCCTCTCTTAGCCAGCTCAACATCCCAAAACTTGCATCTCTTAATTGGTGCATCAGCTGACCTTCTTTACAAATGACCAAACCATCTTAAGCGGTTTTATCGCATTTTATCCTTTATCTGAGCTACACCAACTTTATTTCTGATTGCATCATTCCGAATCCGATTTTACGTGTGTGTCCACACATCCACCTTAGCATTTTTATTTCTGCTAATGCCATTCTCTGCATATGTCTGGTTCACAGGCCAAACCTTCAACAATTAAAATGCAGAAAGAAAAAGCTAAAGGGACAACTTCAGGAATATCTATTGGTATTCTCTATACCTCTCACAAACTCTGATTCCCATTGGAGGCAAACCTACAGACTGCATAGGTGCATATGCCAGAATCTCCTTGATTTATTGACGAACTCCTCTCTTTTTCTTATGTGTCCTCCAAACTGAAAAGGATGAAAACGGATTTTTTTATGTTTTATTCGGGGTCCAGGGCTTCCATGAACATGTCAAGTATCACGAGTAGATTGCAGGGGTCCATCATTCTGGATGAATAAAATTGTTTCATCCGTGGGGAAGGGGTAAGCTTCTTGGCAAGGTATATCAATTGTATCCCGTGGAGGAGGCTAATGTTTGAAATTGAGGACTGCAGCAAATGTTTTCAGGTGTTACTTAGGTAGAGATGTTCGGGTATATGTTGAGCTTGTTAGCTGGTCAGATTTCTAGAGGCTTTGTTCCAGTGGAGATTAGGTTGTATATCTTTTTGTGCAAATACTGAACATACACTTATTGCTTATCAGTATGTGGGGCTTGGTGATTGCATGAAACAATGTTATTGTTATTAGAGAGGAGAAGTATTATCTTGGAAATGTTGTTACACGAGCTTTAGGTTTTGGTAGGATTTGTCCCTGCATGGAATTAGGTTTTATGTGGTCTCTATTTGTTGTATAAACAAGTTTTTTGAATTTTACGGATGGACAGTGATCTCAAGTAATCATCCTTTTACCTCCTTAATGGAGTATGTAGAAAACGGTAGAGTGTAAACATATCGAAGATAAATAATAAAGAACAATGGACAAACACCGGGATTTTAACGTGGAACCCTACTCCATAAGGAATGGGATGAAACCACAGGAGAAGGCCTCTCAACAGGCCAGATACTATATATTGCTCTCTCTCGATTGTTACAATGGGTGTGGGGCTTCTTATATAGCCCCACCGGTAACTGTAAGACTGAGTCCCACTCACAGTAGATGTGAGACTAAACAAATGGATGTGGTAAATGGACCATGGAGGGATCTAGTTACCCATCTATGAGATGACACATACTGTAACTCTCCCCATTAGGTTGGAGCATGCAATACTCAGCTTGGACAAATAGAAAGAAATCACTCACTTACAATACAAGGCACTATAGACAATACCAGTTCAACGCATACTCTACTGGTTGCATGTTAAGGACGTTGCTTTTCATGTCATACCGATGAGGAGGAACGAATGGGATGGAGTGTGAACTAAATGGGGTCTCCACGTCGAAGAACACATGCTCTATATTGTGTATGTCAAAGTCACTGAAACTGGAATGAGTCTCCACCTAGAGAACTCTGGCCCGCAACTGCTTCATCTCTTTAAAGGGCCAAACTGGAAAAGGATGTGGAAGCATCCTCGTTGGAGTCCACGATCGTTGGAGAATGGAGTATGAAAGTCTCCTCATCGGAGAACTGGATCTCTGTGATATCTATTCTGGAGTCCTTATGAATCCACATGAAAACCTTAGTTCAAATCAAAGATGGAGACATCTCAAATAATGATCGCATACATGTACGCATCAAATGGTAGAGTCTGAAATCTGGATGTCTGAATCTGAACGGGAGAGTCTAAATCTGTCTTGTAGAACTCTACACAATACTCCCCATTTCTCCCATACTGCTCGGAATATATGGCATCGACCAAGTTGGGAGAAGACTTGAATATGGGGAAAACCAAACTCGTGAATTTTTTCGATTATTTCCTCTTTTTAGTCGTTTCCATTTTTTTGTAATAAGTCATTCCATTTGTTCGACTTTTCCCTTTTTTTCGTACGTTTTTTTGTATCTTTCTTTTTTTAGAAAAACTCACGGCCCATATGGGCCCAATACAAATGCAACCCTTTTTTTCTTCTAGGTTAAGCCCAATTGTGCTCTATTCATCCTGCGACCCAATGGAGTCATGTATTTTCTCACTCTTTTTTTTAAATACATAAGCAACCCTCCCAAAAAAAACCGATTGAAATTGGGCCAAAGACTCAACCCTTTCCCTTCCTTTTTTAAAGTTGCAGCCTAATTGGGCCCTTTTCCACCTCTTTTCCCTTTTTGGAATAAAGCCCATGTAGAAGAAATGACTTCTATCTAGGGTTCCCCGATCGGGAACCCCTCTCAAGAAGGGCACCACCATAATAGGGCTTGCTGGAGATCGTTGTTGACAGGGAGATCTCGTGCAATGGAAGTCAGTCTGGAGCTATAGTTTTGGTGCTACCTGGAGAATAAGGATATTGTGAGGAGATGTGGATTGACCGCGAGCCGATGGGGATCCTGTCTTGGGGTGGGGTCTCATTATTGCTTTGAGAGATGGCTGGGACGAACCACATGTGACATGGATGGTATGTGCGTAAGTGGGATTTGACTTAGCCCAGATCGTGTTGGTCATCATGCCTGGATTGATGTGTAGTCGCTGCTGGGAAAGGAGGCTGGGATTGCCGCCTAAAGGAGGGTATTGTCATCCGAAGAAGGGGTATTGCCTTGTGAAAACTGGATCGGGATGCACTTGAGGACTTCGTGCGAGGATAAGAACTGAATCTGATCGCAACCCGGTGACTACATTGCAAATCGATGATGTTGATGTTGCTCATCCCATCGGTGAGTATCTTTCGGCGATATTAATGTAGAAGAAGAGGGGTTTCTTTGTATGTCATATGTGTGCCTCAAACTGAGGTTGCACCATCAGAGGTACCTTCTATGCTGAGGCGGCATTGGAGAAGAGGAGAGGCCTTGGGCCAGTTCCTGATTGATGTTGTGTGGTTGAAGGGGGCGTGGACTGGAGAGATGGGACATTTAGCGTGTGCGTAGGAGGAATATATGGTTCCAATATAGGAACTGTTGTCGCCGTTTGCTGCCTCGATGCTGTTAGGGCTTCGTTGCCTTGAAAATGAAGGTGCCGAAGATCGGTTCTCTCTCTTGTGGATGCCTTCATGCCTGATATGTAAATCTTGAGGCCTGGATTTATGTGTTGTTGTAGCTTCTTGAACTTGAATCTTCAGAACTTGAATCTTCAGACTTTGGATGACGATCTTCGGAATATGCATAACTAGAGTTTTAGAAGAAACCCCAGAATTTACTTGACCTTAACGGTCTCGAACATGAACATATCTCCGAACAATAGATGAACATGAATAATCTTCAGAATAATCTCCAAGAATAAAAAAATAAAATCTGCTCTGTTAATCGAATCGCGAACAAATCTTGAACATAAAATAAATCCTCGAGAATCGAACCCGCTCTGATATCATGTAGAAAATCATAGTGCGAAAGCGTATCAGGGATAAATAATAAAGAACAATGGATGAACACCTGGATTTTAACGTGAAACCCTACTCCATAAGGAGTGGGATGAAATCATGAAACCTCGAGAGAAGGCCGCTCAACGGGTCGAATACTCTATATTGCTCTCTCTCAATTGTTACAATGGGTGTGTGGATTCTTACATAGCTTTGTCGTCCCACTCACAATAGACGTGGGACTGAACCAGTGGATGTGGAAATTGGACCCTGGAGGGATCCAATTACCCATCTATGAGATGACGCATACTCTAACTAGATGAGTCAACTGGCTCTGGTTGTCGTAGTACTTGAGAGGGGGGGGGGGGGCATCAAATCTCAAGTGTGTTTCCCTCGTCCATATGAGTTTGAAATTAGACAAAAAAATTTTAAGCCACGATGCTCGTAACCTTGAAAAAAGGCTTTGTGATGGCAACCATGCATAATTAAAGGTGAACCAGGTGTAGAAATCTACTCTACATCACAGTGAAGCAGGATCATCCTCGTATTCTACCTTCCATCATCATTAAAAATCATTAAAAATTCTCATTTACAGATATATGCTCTCGGAATCTGTAGATTATTCTTTTAGCAACTTTCCATATATTCTGCCACTAAACCAACTGCACTAAAAAAAGGGTAATATCCTCTTTATTTGCATCTTGTGCATACAGTTTATTGGTGCATAAGTAAGACTAGATGTGGTGGTGCAAAATCTTATAGTATCTTTCAAGGTCTTAACACATCCCACTTCCTTCTATTTCTTCGCTTATAGTGACCTTTCTTGAAGTCGTATCACTATTTTTTACTTTAGGAAAGAGTCCTTAATGTTGCCTTTTAAAGTTGGCAGATATAACTTTTGAGTTGTGATGTATTATATAATATTGCCAAGGCTCATGGATGAGAAGCTATTTTTTGTGTCGATGAACAAAGGAATAGTGCACATGTATGCATGGTGAGCTATCAATTTTAGGGATTTTTACTCCACGAACCATATAAACTTTGTAAATTACCTTCTCGACTTTTGAAACAACGTAATGTCCCCATCGACCTTGTAAACCCTACCATCTTACCCCACAAACCCTACCATTAATTTGACACGTTTTGGGTTATCTTTCTTGGGTTAAAATGAGTTAATCAAACCCCAATAAATGAATGGTTGGATTTCTCCATCTCTGCCTCATTTTTTTCCCCACTTCATCCTCTTCCTTTCACCTTTGATCCAGGGGCATCGACGGTAGTCGAGCTTCGTGGGGGAGGGTGGTGGAGCCTTGGGCAGGTTCGTGGGGAGGTCTGGAGTTGTCAGGCTTGACGATGAGGGTCTCGAAGTGGCAAAACTGGATCCAGGTGGCCATGGAGGAGGAGCTCTTGTGGGAGGAGGTGGTAGTGGATAGGAGTAGCTTGCAGGAAGAAGGGGAGGAGAGGGCGCCACTTGAGGGGAGTGGGTCGATCGTCTCGATTAAGAAGTGAGTGGGTCGATCATCTCGATCGAGGGTCGTGGAGCTCGACAATGTTCGAGTGAGACACCATCTTCATCACGGAGATCTTGCGCTTCGCCTGAGGGTAGCAGTGGTGGGGTGAGAAATCTAGGTTTAGAAAAGCTTGGATATTAGGGCAAGATGGAACAGGGAGGGACATACCTGCTCCATCATGCCGACCTTGATGACCATCTCCTTTCCGATGACATTCATGGAGACGTTCTGGTTGGAACTGAGGTCGTGGGTGAGGTAGCCCTTGTTGAAGGTGTCGTGGCTGAGGAAGCGGCCAAGCTCGTACTGGAGGAACGTCTTGCCATCGGCTTCCATTGTGGATGGCATCTTCGATCGAAGCTTTGGAGGAGTCAAGACCGAGGCTACCCATCCTCGACGTGCTTGCGGTAGCAGGTGCAACCGAGGAAGCGCTTGCGCTTGCTGCAGGGCTTAGGCTTCGGCCTCGACATCGTTCTGCATCCGCCGAGGTGGAGGTGGAGGTGGATCGCAGCGGAGATGGCGATGGAATGACAATGACGACAACGAGAGGAGAGATGGTTCTGGGTGGGGAAAGGGAGGTGAGGAGGGGGAGAAAGGGGGGTGGACAATCGTAATCTTTGCAAAATGAAATTTGTATTATATATAGGAAACTAACGGAATCCAGTTAGTTTTAATAGCCCAATGGATGGAAGTAAGAGTTAGTAAGTTTAAGAGGTCGAGGGGGGATTACGTTGTTTCAAAGGTCGAGAGGGTAATTTACAAATTTTATAGGGTTCGTGGGGTAAAAATCTCCCATTTTTATGAGCTGAATTTTGTCAGCTTTACACCAAAACCAAGCCACTTCTAATGTCAATTATGATTCAGGCATATCTATTGCCGATTTTACTATAGCCTTCAGATAGATCTGTTGCGCATCTTACTGAAGTTTGGTCTTTACTTCAGACGGATCTATTACCATTCCTACTGGAGTTTAATCTTAATTTCTGATTAGGGATGCAAACAGACGGATACAAATACAGATATAGGTGCTACCATATCCTTATCCTTTTAGAATCTGGATACGGATACAAATATCTTGCGGTATCCTTAAATATGGATATACGGACATGGAAATGGATAATTGTAATTCGGATATGGATAATGTATATACGAACACGGGTTATTCTGCGGATAATGAAATTTTTTCTAAGACTTAAACTCAATATCAGAATTACACAAACTACAAATACAACAAAAATAAAAAAAGAAAATAAATTATCAAGAAAAAGAGCCACAATTGTGCCTCACTTCCGAATTAGGGGCCTCATTTCTTAAATGCTATAAAAGGGTACCAAATTTTCAACTTTATGCTTTAACATCGACAAAGAAGGGTTGTGGAAGCTTATAAAACATGTATTTAAGACAAAAAATAAGATCGAAACCCTTATTGTTATGTTTCCAAAATAAGGTCCTACTTGGAATCGAGGTATAGTTGGGTCCTTTTTTGTAATTTATTGTATTTATTTTTCTTTCTGAAGTTGAAATGACTCTAAAACGCATTATATTACATGTAACCCTATAATATATTTAGATGTTTGTTTATACATGCATTGATAAATATGTCTACAATACACACATACACACCCCCGTATCCGCCAGAAAAGTTGTAACAATATCTATCCTCAAAAAAATTGAAACTGGTATCTATATCCATATCCGTACCGCAAAAAAGAAAACCCCTATTGATATCTGTATCTGTATCTGCCAAAGTAAAAAATACATGTCCATATCCTCTTAAAAACGGATACAATGGTGGTTGGATACGGATATATCCGTATCCGGTTGCATCCCTACTTATCGTATTGTGAAAGCATGAGGAGTAATTTTTGGCACTTAATAAATGCTTGATTCTTTTATGGGGAAGTATGACGTTTTTGCATCTCGTGCATTGTTGTGATGCAGAAAATAAGATGCTATGGGACCTAAAGAAAATTCTCTTTTTCTATTTCATTTTTCAAGGCTATATCTTGTTTGTTTGCCCTGAAATTAATAACATTGTTTGGTCATTCCCTTTTTGCAATTTCGTGCACAATAACTATATGGTCTTTGGAGATATAAATGAAATTGGCTCTAACATTTTGTTATAATCAGGTCCAATTACACCCTTTGACAAGCACCCAAAATTCTTATGCCTAAGTTTGTTAAATACTAATCCCTTCTGTTACAACCCACTCACATTGCGTGAGTATTTCATGTGAGCTATGTTCGTGGATCACGTCATGGCCAATGTTTTAATCCACTATCTGTTGCCTTAGCTGTCTTTAGGTATATCATACCCTTTAAGTTCTGTGAAAGTTCTCTCTAGGTTGAAGAACCCGGTGAATTCAAACCATAAGTTTTCCTCATACTGCATAATTCCATCTGCGTTAATTATGATTATGCTGCAGATTGATGGATTTATTCTTTTTTCACTGTTTCTGCAGACATTTTGTATGATTCATGGTCTCCAGCGATGACAGTTAGCTCCATCTGCATCAGCATCCTCTCCATGTTGTCGAGTTGCAAAATCAAGGTTCGCATTTGTTTCCTTTTTCATGGAACTCTATTGCATTTTGATACATGCCCATCTGAAACTGCGGACATCATTACAGCAACGCCCTACGGACAATGATCGTTATGTGAAGAATTGTAGAAATGGGAGGTCCCCCAAGGAAACTAGATGGTGGTTCCATGATGACAAAGTGTGAGGCTTACGTTGTGCTACGTCCATCCAATTATGCGTCAAAATCTGGCAGCTTGGTTCCTAAGGATCGCGGAACCACCATCTAGTTAATGCATGATTTGGTGTATAATGCATATTCCATAATGCCTGTAAAGCATTTAATGAATAATCTTATCCACTCACGCAAAATATAAAGAGCAATTAGCCTATTCAGTATCTGGCTGTTTCCAAATGGGACTGAATAGGCTGTGACTGCTTTTATTCTTGAGTACTACTCTAATAATGATCAGATTGGCAGGGAAATGCAGTATGGGTCTTTTGGTTGATTTTGGGTTGAAGGAGAAGAGAAAAAACAGGATGTTTTAGAGCTATGAGATAAATTTAGTATATCCTCAAGGCAAGCTTGAGTATTAAATCCCAGAAGACAAGGTTAGATTTTCCAGAAGCTGTGAATAGTATTGTGTATACTGGGAATTATATCACCGTCTGCTTGAATCTGAACGTCTAGTATAGCCAATAGCAGATGTGTATATCCAGCAAAAATAATCATGCCGGAAAATATTAAATTTTTATGGCGATAAAGATTAGGGTTTTATCAGTTATGCTCCTCTAAGATATTGCAATTTCAGTTATGCCCCTTTTTTTGGGAATATCAATTATGCCCCTGACTTCTTGTTGTTCTATCACTTGTACCCTTCCGTTACTTTAGCCATCGATAAGTTTAACTTAACCATGATTTTAACAAACTATGGTACGGTTAAGAGGGACATAATTGGCTAAACTTCTCCATCTTCTTCCTCCATTTGTTCTTCCTTTCTCTTTATAATTTCTCTGTCAGTGAGTTTTCATAAATTGATTAATCAAAACTTTAGCTTAACTAAACAAACCTCAGCTGCCTTGTAATTGGCCCATCCACGGACGAGACTTGTGCTAATTGGGTCCATAAGGGTTCTCCAAACATCCATGTTGTTGAAGAACTCGATGAAGCGGTGGCACAAAAGAAGGGATAGAGGTTGGGGAAGCATGGGGCATCGTTGGGAGGCTGGGATGGGGATTGAGGAGGAAGGGTTGGAGTGGGAAGCATGGGGTGGTAGGGGTAGGTCAGGTTGGGATGGAGGAGGAGCCAGAGGTGGTGAGGCAGGGGGAAGGGGGGAGTCAGGCTAGGGATGGAGGAGGTGGTGAGGCAGGGGGGAGGGAGGAGTCAGGCTAGGGATGGAGGAGGTGGGGGAAGCAAGGGCTGATTGGGGGAGGTCAGGTTTGGGATGGAGGAGGGGGAGGAGCTAGGGATGGAGGAGGGGTCGAAGGTGGGGAAGCAAGGGTCGACAGGGGGGAGGTCGGGCAGAGGATAGAGGAGTGGTCGGAGGTGGAGAAGCAGAGGATGACAAGAAGAGGTCGGGCTGGGGATGGAGGAGGGGTCAGAGATGGGGCGGAGGTGGGGAAGCAGGGGGAGGGGTTGGGGATGGAGGAGGAGGGGGGAGGAGCTGGGGATGGAGGGGGAAGGGGAGGAGTTGTGGATTGTCTTTTTAGCCTTTTTTTCTTAATTGAATTCCTCTTGCATCCCTAATGTTAATGTCCGTTTATGTTGAGGATGGACAACAACTAACACGAGGAGCACAAGTGATCATTGTGGATCATGGGCAATATTGATATTCTCAAAAAGGAAGGAGCATAATTAAAATTGCAATATCTCAAAGGGATACAACTGATAAAAACTCGAAAGCTTATTATCTTGGTTTGTACGGATGAGCATCCAGAGGATGGACTGATCTTTTGAATTGGGTAGTAGAGAGACTGCGAGTTTGTTGGTATACCTAATTGACATCCTTCTTGTGTGTACTTATGGATTTAGACATAATCTGTCAACTGGGTTGTGTGCCTGGTGCAGGGGACTTTCACATGCTACCCTTCAAACAAAATTGTAATCATGGAGAGACACATGAAAGTCATGACCAAAAGGTATTTTAAAATTGTGCTCTTGCAACACTTTGTAATTATTTTAGTGTCTTTTTTATACAGTATCATCCTTGCTAGACTTCAAAATTTACACCTCACCCTTGCTGGACCATTTATGAGTGGCATGGTCTTGAGTGTAACTACACTTTATTTCTTTGAGAATTTTACATCACGAATCCGAAAAACTTTGCAAATAACTTTCTCGACCGTGTATTCTTCGTAGTTATAACCTAAACCCTGCAAACATACTCCACCTTACACCACAAACTCCGTTGTCAGTTTCAACTTCAGTTGAGTCAATTATTTGGTGGATCTTCTACATCCTCTCATTCTATTTTTCCCCTACAAACACGCGTCATGGGCCTCACCGGCAACCTCGCCTCCCTCGCCCTCTCCTCTTTCCAAGTCTTCTCCCTCCGTTGCAACCGGCTCGACGAAGCCACCCCCGACCTATCCAACCTCACTTCCCTCCACACGCTCAACTTCCATGGCAACCTCTTCTTTGGCGCCTCCCTCCTCAATTGGCCCGATGAAGAGGGTAAAGGCTTTAGGCAGCATGGACGATGCTCAGAAAGAATATGCTATGCTCAGACAGGAACTGTCGTGGAGATTGAGATGATTATAGGCATGCTCCTCAAGACTCGGAAATGATTAAAGGCATAGTCGTTTGGTGACTGCAGACAGTCGGGGTTTGAAGTTTGATTCTTGCATTACAGGTGATGATGCCATTTGGTGGAAACTGAACTTCTTGCACTACATGTGATGGCGTTGATGGTGAAGATTTTGATTGGCTCGTGGCTCATCGATGACGATGAAGGTGCTCGTTCTCGAGTGTTGCTTGGAAGATAGGCAGTATGGAGACAGCGGTGCTCCATTCGGTTGATGATGCTCTAAACAGAGGATGGCTGAGGTCAGTTAAGTTCGTTTGATCGAGGCAGCTGGTTGTTTAGAGAAGTAGGTTTTCCAAATGATAGAGAATCATATCAGATGTGATTGTAACTGTGCTTGAGCAGGAGGTTTTATTCCAGGTGATGTTTATGAACTACAGGTGCTTGGATAGATTGCAAATCCTGGGGTTCGTTTGGTTGCATGGTTGGGTAGGGTTGGGTTGGGTTGAGATACCCCTGTGAATAGTAAACTGTGAGGAGGATTAGGAGGGTTGGAAGGAGGGGTCAACTCAACCCTGCCCAACCCTGCAACCAAACGAACCTCAAGTGTTCTTTGTTGGAGGTGATTCAGTTCAACACTAACCTAATTCAAGAGGATATTGCAGAATCAAGATTTCACTCAATTCTTAAAGAATAAGTCTAAAAAAATATAAATGCAGATGAAGTTAAATCTATTGATTAATCTAGGAATCTACAAGAACTAGAACAAAATCATCCTCTGGATACACTTGCTATGGGACTCAGTCAGGCACCTATATAAAACTCGATCAGACATTAAGTGTCCAGCAAAATAGGGATGGGTTGTTTCAGAACAAGGTAGGAAAGAGGGATGAACATGGCATCAAAATATGATCAAATCTAAATAAGAACAGAACGGATTTGGGAAAAGAAAAACTAAGATTTAAAAAGGGAAAGGGATGAAGAAATACTTGGGAATGAAGCAGCGTGTAAGATCCTTCAGGTCTTCTCTCCACAGTTGGCAAAACTGGAGCTTGAATGCCTCATCGATGACTGACGTGATTCAAGGCGAACCTTGGATCCTCCGACCCCGATATTGCTCGTCGGGAATGCTTCGTCGTTGTTGTCACCAAGGGTTAGCAGGTGGAGAGCTCTAGAGGTGGAGAGATTTAGAGCTTGATCTTAAGCTTGAGATCGTCAAAGATGGATCTCGTATGCATAGTTGCAAATGTGAGAGTTGCTTATGAGGACCAACTCTTTCAAGGGACGGAGCAGATCCTCTTGATGATTGTGCTTTCTCTTCTTTTCTTCTTCTTTTGCTAAATCCAACAAAAAAAAAACAACCTTATAAATTTAAAGTATGTATTTTGATCTATAAGTATACCAAATTTCATGTTGATTTGATGTATTTAGCTCATTCATATTAAGTTATCAACCTTAACTATACTTTATAACTGTTTTAAGAAATAGTTGAATCTTGATCTCTTAAGATGAATGAACTATAGACATCGACCAACATGAAATTTGGCATACTTATAAAACAAAATACATACTATAAGGTTTGATTTTTTATTGGATTTATCAAAATAAAAAAAAGAGAGAGGACGCAGAACTGCTCCGATAGGATTTAATGTTAATATTACAAAATATGGAGATAAGTCTTTCAGAAATTAAATTAAGCAGATATATCATCTAAATAATTAATTGTTAACCTCGACCGTCATTCTACATAGATAGGGGTGTCAGGAAATCTCAAGCTCAATGAGCACAACTTGAATTCATCTCAATAAGAGCTCGAAATCGGGTTGAAAAAATTATCGAGTCCAATTCTAAGTTGGATAAATGAGTGGCATTATCAGATTGAGTTAGACTTGATGCATGCTCAATTTGCTAACTCGATTCGATAACTCCTTATGATTTTATTATTTTTTATACATTTTCCCATCTATATGAGCATGCATTATGTATGAATATGAGGAAATGATGCAACATCAACAAATTATTTGGATTTGTGTGATATTTACCTATTATATCTCTTAATTCCTAACTTATATCTAGTTCCCAATACCATATTATTTAAAAAGTAGCAAACATTTAAGAACCCATACTTGCCATACCCATCCCTCTCCATGCATGGCACCATGGCTCCTTCTATACCATCTCCTCCATCATCTTTCATTAGATTTCTCTGTCGCCCACAAGCAACACAATCACTCTCAACGTCCAACACAACATTATAACTTCCGACTTCTCCTTCATACAAAAGCATCTCAAGCCTCCATAGCCATCCCTCTCCACATTTTTTGCAATGCATCTCCTCCTCTCCCATCTCAATACATTATTATCTTTAGTGAGATTACTAATGAGCTTAATTTCTTCTTCTAAGAAAGTTCACATACATATAATATAAAATCAACCTACTATAAAAAGCTCATGAATCGAGTTGAAACCAACGAGTTCAAGTTTGAGTCAACATTCCTGGGTTCAAAATTTATCTAGTACAAGTTCGAGTTTTGTTATCGAGTTCAGTTCAAGTCGGGGTCGACTCGTTCAACGCAATAGACATCTCTATCCATAGCCAAACATTTAAGTTTAATCACAAGAACTCAAAACTAACAAAAAAATGTAGATTTTTTCATGATTTCTAATGACTATAATATTTATAATTGGACATAAAGGTTCGAATACCATAGCACATCTTAGGAATAGATAATGTGAAAGGGAACGTGATTACATGGTGTCATTGTGTAATTATGAAGATGAAAGATGTAAAGGATAACTATATACTTGTGAGACCTTGCAAGGGCATGGATATGAACAAACTCTTTTTATGTCAATCAATTTTATAGGTTTTGTGGAAAGGTGTGGAATAAAATTGTTTATTCGTGGTAGCCCAAGAGCTCTCCTATATAGGAGAAAAGCTCTACATGAAAATTACATAAGATAGACAGAAGAAATATGTAAAATAAAATAAAGTACTGAGAGATACAAATATCTCAACATCCCCCTCAAGAGGTGCATGAGAAGTGACACCTCAATAGTCAGATCAGTCAAGATAGATCTGACCCACATCATTTCTGAGCTCCCTTGTGCCATGGCTTTATATTCTGATTCATCGCTAGATCTAGCCACCACCGTATGTTTCTTACTCTTCTATGAAACCAGTGAACTACCTACAAACACTGTCAAGCATGTTGTGGAGTTCATGTCCCTGGGGCACCTTGCATAATCTTCATCAGTACATCCTGTGACTGTAAGAGACGTGTCTCTTCTGAACAAGAGTCATGCTCCTGGAGAAGACTTCATATATCTCATAATCATGTTAACTGCATCCATACGAACCTGCCTAGGCTGCTCCATAAACTGACTGACTTTACTAACTGCAAATGATATATCATGCTGGATGATAGTGACATATAACAGTTTCCCGACTAGCTCTCTATATCATCTCTTGTCGACCTCTACAGACCATCATAGAGTTTAGCATTAGGATCCATGGGAGTAGTAGCAGGCCTACATCTTGTCATGCCTGTTTTAGTTAGAAGATCAATCACATACTTCATTTGCGTCATTGATGAATCTATGATTCTCATTCTTTATTCTTTTATTTTAGCTTTATCTTTTAGCAAAAATATCTATAAATATGTGTAAATATAATAAATTATCATTGTGCATGTCATTGTTAATACTGATCAATTAACACATATTTTTCAAAAAAAATAAAATAATAAAGAGAAAAGAAAAAGGAAAGAAGGAAGTAATTATGAAATAAGTGCAGACTAACCCAAACCCTGAGAGAAGGTCAATCATTGACTTGATCGACAAGAAATAAAGTAGGGGGAGATATGGTCCTTGTATGTTTAGCACTATACATTCTGTACATATTGCTTTTCTTATTTTATTTATCAATAAAAAGACCTCGAATTCAAATATTTTATTAATAAAAGTTGTACATAAAAATATTATCTAAATAATAAAAATACCTGTAAAATAAAGCATTGAATATAATACAAACACAACAACTAATAAAAGGCCACAAAACAAGAACTTAAAATATCAATTCCGGCTCCATATGAACTTAAATTCTTCCAAAATCACCTTTATTAGATAATAAATTAAATTATCTTTCAAATGAGGTTGGTTCCATAAATTGTGGAGTTATGAGGTAAAAACGAGATTTTTGGGTGCATTTTATAGTCATATAGTACCTATACTTGTAAATATACATATTTGATTATTTTTATTTTATGCATATTGTATTTTAAACACTTGTACATATTCTGAATAATAAAATAAAAATAAAAAAATAGAAAATACAAAATAAAATAAAAATAAAATCCAAAGTTTATTGTACAAAAGCCACATGTGTATATATTGTATACAATACTTATTTATTTAATACCTTTATTTAAATTATAAAAATCATTTTATACTTCTCAAATTATTTTGTAAATAAATAAAATATAAAATAAAGGAGTTTTTTAAAAAAATAATAAATAAAAATAAAATAATAAAATAATTTCGTATACTATACCTATACACCCTATATTGTTTATACTATATATAATTTCATAAAAATAATTAAAAATCACAGAAAAATAGCTTGATTAATAATAAATATTTTTCATTTTTACCATTTTTATTTAAATTCATTTACTATTTTAAATTTGTTTATCTTTGATTTTGTATTTCGAATTTTCTGATTGGCTGGCCTGGGTCCGTTGACCCGGGTCAACCCTTCCCCTTTCCAGGTTAGACCTAGGTGGACTTCGTCAGACCCAATTTCTCCATTTTCCCCAACTTGGGTCCAACATTTTTTCCCCCGATTCCGTCGCCCGATCCTTCTCCTATGATCTGTGATCCTCGTGGATCTTTAGGTGAAGCTGGGTCTTCTTAGGGTTTCACGCGAGCCTGTGATTCTTCCAAACCCTGGGAATCTCCTACAAATGCTCCTCTCCACCACTTTTGCTCGACAACTCATGATTCACCCCCTCTTTTCTCCCTAGCCACCTCCAGCGAAGTGACAGTCTTCTGGAGAGCCCTTTGGAGTGTAGTTTGATGGTCGATTGGCCGTCACTCAAGACGTGGTCGGAGCTCCTCCACCGCATGCAGCCTCCTCCGCCTTTCACACTGGAGTCGAGGCTAGAACCTCATTATCCCCTTGCCACACTTCACTGACCACTATAGCACCTTTAGGTACCCCCCATTTCACCTGCATTTCACGTTTTATTCTGATTCATTTCATTCACTCCACCTTTAGTTCATCAGCTCTGAGTCCTCTGACCAGCTGGTCGGAGCCCCGTTCCATCCATCTACGTGCTCCGATCGAATTCCCTATCCGCCCTCCATCTTCCAACGTAGCCAGATTCCCCTGAATCCTTCTCATCAGAGAAGGATTATGCTAGGTTTCCCCCTCAGCTTTCGCTGGAAACAAAGTTCCAATCCCCAGTCACTTCTCTCTACTTTCATATGCAATAACCCGACCGGAGCAAAGCCCTCGAGTCCCTCCACCCTTCACAGGTTCAGGCGCACGTAAGCAGACCCTTTATGTTCTCTGACTGCTCAGGCGGAGCAACTTCAGGAGGAGAATCACCTCCACCATCATCCGACTATTCATCACCCATCCTGAAGATCCCGGTCTATGAGAAACACTTGCACGAAGCTGTTGGACCCCGTAGTGAGCTCATCGGGCATGTGGATCATCGTCCACACCCGAGGGAAGCTTGCATGAGCCTTGTTCTTCCAGCATCCTCCCATATTGTTTGAAAAGGAGATGAAGATCCAGATTTGATCAGGGCCATCCGATAGCCCTCTGATCAGAGATGGACCCGTCACAGGTCAGAGCAGCCTTGTAGACCATTGATCAGACCCTAGCGTGTCAGATATGAGACACACATTCCTGACATCCTCTTAACCATTAGATCCTTTTCCAAAGGAGTATTAAGACAGTACGTTAGAGCCTCCATGAGTGCATGCCACATGTTGCGAGGGGTATATTTCATGTTTCCCCTGCATGTCTTTTTATTCTTTTAGTCAAATAAATATAAACTGTAGTTAAGAACTTTTGCATTAAGGACCTTGTTGTTTTTATATTTGCATTTAGTCCATCAGAGTAGTAGTCATGTGTAGCTTCATGTGCCTTTATCGGATATTTGTAATATTTTCCCTAAACTTCTTGTCTGTTATGGAATGAACCTATTGTTTTGAAAAGTGCACATATACCCCAACTTGTCTGGATTCAAACGCTGCACATGATTGTTGTGGATAAATTACGTAGAGGCTCTTGTATTTTATTTCCGTATTATTCGTCAGGCCCTAAGACTTAATTTATTTGTAGATTGGTCCCTGTGCACTTTCTAATTGCAAGACTTTTATTAATTGTAATAAATAGTTTGTTAACTCCAAAAATTACCTAAAAATTACATGTAGTTCCTGATTGCATGTAGTATTTATGGTGATTTTTTCTTGTTGATTTTCAAGCATTTTTTATTATTAAAAAAATAAAAAACACATTAAAAAGTTCCTGTTTATTTTAGAAAATACATAAAAAATTGAAAAATCACTTAAAATTCTATACAAATTACCGTAGTTGCCTTTTATGCTCTATTAGCATCTGTATGAATTTTGTTGAAAAATACCTTAGAAAAAACTAAAATTTGCAAAAAAACCTAAAAAACTCATAAAATCACATGAAATCACAAAAATTTCCAAAAATTGTGATTTCAAATCCTTTTTTTAGAGATTTATTTCCAATTTATCATAAAATTCATTCTATAAATTTTGTGCCTTTTATCTATTTAAAAATTGTAAAACATTCTTGGTTGTGCACTATTTTCTTATTTTGTCACTGTTTAGTTTTTTGAAAATCACAAAAAAATCTAAAAAATAACCAAAAATTTCCAAAAACACTACAAAATACATAAAACCCAAAAATATTTTTACTTTAATTTTTTGAGAATTTTTTACCCTTTTGAAAAATACAAAAAATGATTGTATGTGATTTTTATCTTTTTGTGCACATTCTCTTACTTTGAAAAAATAAAAAATAAAAAAAATAAAAAACCATTAAAAACAATAAAATCTCTTGATTTCTAAAATTGACTACTTAGTATATAATTGTGCTCCTTGAGTTCGACCCTGATCGCTATACCAGGTTAATAAAAGTAGCAAACCGCTCAATTTGTCTGCTTGATCTATTAATCTCGTTAATCCATTTTGATTGATTTAGGACAATGACATTTACTTAATATAATTCTCCTGAATCAGCTGAGTTTTCGGTCATCAGAATGGCACCGTTGTTGGGGATTACAACTAAGTAGTTAGATTTTATTTTTGCTTTTATTTGCTTCTATCGTTTATAACTGTTTTTGACCATCTTCTGTTTGCTTTTAGTGTGAGGTACTACTTGGAGGATGACTCGGTTTGCTTTGGAGGGACCCTCACATGAGGAAGAGCATGAGTAGTTATATTAGAGAGAGAATTTAGTTTAGTTTTATTTTTGCAAAAATTGTTGTAATAACTTATACTTTTGGATACTCTTATAGAATTGAACATTATTCGGGTTCTGTTTCGTTGAGTGTCGGTGCACTCGGGGGACCTCATCGTATTTTTCATGATTTTTCACCTTTTGTTTTTATTTATTTCCCGAGGTTTTAGCCCCTATGCTTAGTTTTATTTTGGTTGAGCTCGATATAAACTAAGGTCCAAACACCCCAATAGAATACTTGTTTATATAGATCACGATTGAACTTAGTCAAATAAAAAAGCTAATTTAATTGGATTAGAAACCACGTTCATTAACAGGACCCGTTGTGGAGGGCATCGAGCGACCTCTAAGATCGGACTCTAGTCTCTTTTCTGATTAATTAGCACTAGTTATTCTCGTAAATAGAAGTTATTATCTTAGGGTGATTTCCTCTTGCATCATTTATATTAGTTTTAATTTTGTCTTTAATTTATGTGTGGATGCGTTCATCATTGATTTCATCATGCATCAGCTTTTCCGTCTTCTTCCCCCTATTTTATTGGACTTAAATAAAAATGAAATTGGAAAATTAATTAGATGTTTTTTATTCAGAAAAATACCTAAAAAGAGATAACTAATAAAATCGGGATTGCTGAAGCACACTTGACCTGAAACTAAACTTCACTCAAAAATTTTGTTTTGGGGAGAGTATCCTCTCCTTGTCTAATTTTACTTGATGAGAGTTGAACGACCCACACACTAGGATATAGCTATGCCTGAACTTTCTTTAGACTACTGGTTCTAACAAAAATGATTAGCTATTCTCCAGTGAGGATTTTCGGGTAGTCGAAAACAGTCCGTACTTCCTTAGTAGAGTGGGTGGTTTAGAGAATATTATGTAAGGCTCCATCCTCAAGTAAATCGGGTAGTTGAAAACCGTCCGTCTTACACCCATACTGGCTGAAAATATGCACAACTAGTCAATGGAATCCAGGCTACTCTCCAGGGAGAATCCGTCTCCTAACAACTTGCTAAACTCGCTTTATAAGATTGGAATATCACCAAAAATAAATTTTAACAAGATAAACGACCGAGCTTTCAAGGTCATTATACTGTGTTCAATTGGTGAATCTGGGGTTTGTTTTCTCATCCTACTTTCAGTCCCGATCAAATCTTCATAAATATCTAGATCAAAATGACGGGAAGGAGGTCTCTTAGGTTTCCTCTAGTAGAACCTATGTCATGACCCCGATTCTGGGTTGTCAGATCTTCCTATATCCGGATCTTGTTACTCAGCTATACTTCATTCATCAATTACAACTAACATTCAGAAATAAACTATAAATAAAAATACACAGGAGGAAGTATTTCAACACTTTTCCATTCACAAAATAAAGTTTGCATGATACATTATCCCACTATAACCGTTCGCATGTACATTGGCTAGAAAGGACATACATAAAAAGATTACTAACTACCTTATAGAGTAAAACTGTTGTGGCTGGCTGGATGACTATTATGTTAGCTGGATGGATTACAAAAGTCCTTGTAATGGCTCACCGATACCTGTTGGATTTTTATAAATCATAGGATGAAGATTAGTGAGTTCTAAGTAACGAAGAAGAAAAAAATAAACCACTAGTGCAGTTTATCAAAACTTATTATACCAGAAAATTCCAATCTTCTCATTAGTTTAAGATCTATTCCATCTATTCCACATCAGGGATTGGTCTTAGGAACTCCACCGTTAATAGACTCTGAAGTTGTGGACACTTCAAGATTGGAGATTGCATTGATCTGGTGAGCTTATACCGTCGCACGTCGCCTCAACCATTCCTCCAATACTACCCTGACAAATTCCTTTTATTTTATTATCTAAGGTTTCAAATTCTCAACCTGACAAATAAAGGAGCACACCGTCCTCGAGGACCCGGATGTTTAAAAGCTCAGGCTAACCTAGTGGCTTTAAATACATATTATCGTGACCCACCCGCTATTCAACTACCCGTGCCTCCACATAGCATGACCACATATTCTGCCGTTCAACCATTGGCACCTGGTACCACACGTTGCAAATCATTCATTTCATGCGCACTTATCATAACATGGTAATCGTGTACCACCTAGGTAGGGAAACACAAATACGGGTTCCTTCCGACAAACCTACAGGTTGCATGCCCCACTTGTAGTTCTACTCCCGATCATACTTAACGTAACACACGATCCCTTACAAGATCGATATCAATACACATCAATTACCATGATGTAATTCCTCCATTAAGCCTTTGATTTGCATATTCATCAACATTAAATACAGAATTACATACATATTAATTCCTATGTATATGCCCTAACTTTCCAAGCCGCCGCATCAATTCGATGTTTAGACGTCATTAGTGAGAATCACAAAGCAACTTTTCATATTTTTCAAAAAAAAACAAAATGGGGTTCTTCGTAGCGAAGAACATAAAATCAGAAATTTCAACGATCTCATATGAAAACCTAACAAAAAAGAAAGGATTCAGTTACCTAATCGAGATATCTCTCACGTATGCAATGTTTTATCGTGATTCGTTTTCAGAGAGGATGATTTATGGCTCTTGAAATGATCGAATTTCATTTTCGTATTAAGAACACTAATAACATGCTAAGAACGCGAAGAACGAAGTCTGATTCATATGAAACAAATTCTTATGGTTTCCTCTTGACGAGCAGGATCTTATAATATAGGATCCAAGAGACGCCAGGTTCAAGGATTTACAATTATAACAACCTTAAAGGAAGTCTCGTCATCGAGACTTGAAATGAAGGTATAACAAGCTTAAAGGGGATTGAAACCATACCAACATTGAAGAGAATGAATGTCATTTAATTTATAATAAATATATACACAGTACATAGTGTTATCATTCAAACAAGTAGGGATAATTTTTTCTCATATCTACCTCTGGTTCCCATGTGGCTTCTTCAAATTCTTGGTTCCACCACAATACGTTAACTAGTGGTACATCTTTATTCCTTAACTTCTTGATATTCATGTCTAGTATTTGCACAAGTATTTCTAGGTATGTCAAGTCTGTCTCAATATACAGATCATCATAGCTTATCTTATGTTCAGGATCCTTAATATACTTCCTCAGATTTGATACATGAAAAGCAACATGTATTGTCGAAAGATGTGGAGGAAGTGCAAGTCTATATGCACCTTTTCCAATCCGTTGAATAATTTCAAAGGGACCCACGAACCTGGGTGCCATATTCCCACACAAGCCAAACCCCTGAACTCCCTTAATAGGTGATACATTTAGAAATATAAAGTCACCTACCTCAAACTCAAGGTCTCTTCTCATGATATCACTATAGCTCTTCTAGTGACTCTAAGCAGTTATTAGTCTTTTTTCGAGCAAGCTCTACAACTTCCTGTGTCTCATGGAGTATATCTACATCATAAAGGTTCTTTATCCCAACCTCTTGCAAACACAAAGGAGTATTGCACCTACATGTATACAGTGCTTCAAATGGTGCCATTCCAACACTTGCATGGTAATTATTGTAGGTGAATTCTGCAAGAGGTAAATGTTTAATCCATGATCCCTTCCATTCTAAGGCACATCTTCGTAGCATATCTTCTAGAGTCTAAATCATAGTTCTGGTTGACCATTTGTTTGCGGATGATATGTTTTTTACAAGCATAACAGTGTGCCTAAGGCTTTCATGAAGTTCTCCCAATAGTGTGAGGTGAATCGTAAATCTTTATTGGAAACTACCTTCTTTGAGATACCATGGAGACAGATCACATGTATAACATATAACTTAACAAGCTAGTCTGGAGTTGAAGATAAGCTTATTGGAATAAAGTGTGCTACCTTGGTCATACGATCTATTATAACCCATATACTATCTTTACCACCAGTCGTTTGAGGTAAGCCAGTAACAAAGTCCATGGAAATGCTTTCCCATTTTCTTTCAGGAATATGTGGGGTTGCAAAAATCCTGGCAGTTTTTGGTGTGAAGCCTTTACCTGCTGGCAAATGAAATATGAATTCTCAAACTCAACAACATCTTTATTCATTCCTGACAACCAAAATTCTGAACAAATATCCTTATACATCTTCATAATTCTGGGATGAATGGATAATCTAGAACAATGCACCTCACGTAAGATTTCCATCCTCAATTCGAGTGTGTTTGGTACACAAACTCTGTGATGGTTATACAGTAACCCAGCTTGTATCTGGAATCCCTCTATCTCATTCTTCTCAAGTTGTTGTCTCAAGTCTTTAAGGATTGGATCATCCTCTCGTCCTTTCTTTATTGTATCCCAAATCTCTGGTTTGTATTGGTGAGGAATAGTTATAATATCGGCACTACTATCAAATGGTTTCCATTCACTCAACGTTGATAGTAAACCCCAAAAGTGGATAGCACTCACCAACCCAGGTGCATAAGTTCTTTTGCTAAGGGCATCTGCTATGGTGTTCCCCTTACCAGGGTGGTAGAAATGGTGCAATCATATTCCTTCATCAACTCTAGCCATCGTCTCTATCTCATATTAAGCTCCTTCTGATCAAACAGATATCTCAAGCTTTTATGATAGGAAAAGATTTTAAAAGTAATACCATAGAGGTAGTGTCTCCATATATTTAAAGTGAAGACTACGACAACTAATTCAAGGTCATGTAGTGTAGTTCCTCTCATGTATCATGAGCTGTTGTGATGCATAAGCAACTACCTTACCATGTTGCACAAGAACTACCCCAAGTATTTCTTTAGATGCGTCAGCGTACACTGTAAACTATCAGTCCCATATGGTAGAGTAAGGATAGGTGCAGATGCTAGGCATTCTTTCAGTGTCTGAAAACTAGCTTCGCATACATCAGTCCATATGAATGGGACTTCCTTCTGAGTCAACCTAGTCATTGGCAATGCTATTTTTGAAAAATCCTTCACAAATCTTATATAATATCTAGCTAGACCAAGAAAAGATCATATTTCTGTGACAGTCTTTGAGCGTTCCCAACTCATCACCGCACTAACCTCTGTAGAATCAACTAATATACCTTCTCCAAAAATAGCATGGCCTAAGAAAGATACTTTAGATAGCAGAAGTCACATTTGTTATACTTAGTATAGAGTTTCTTCTTCCTTAGTGTTTTAAGTGCCTGCCTGAGATGGTGTTCATGCTGGTACTTATCCTTCGAGTAAATAAGCACATCATCAATAGAGACTACTACAAAGTGATCTAGGAACTCCTTGAATACTCTATTCATGAGATCCATGAAAGTTGTTGGGGCATTTATTAGTCCAAAAGGCATAACTAAAAATTCATAACGTCCATATCTAGTTCGAAAGGTTGTCTTGAGGATATCTGCATTTTCAATCTTCAACTGATGGTACCCAGATCTTAAGTCAATCTTGGAATACATAGTTGAACCCTACAACTGGTCAAATAGATCATGATTTCTTGACAGAGGAAACTTGTTCTTTATTGTCTTCTCGTTTAGCTGTCTATACTCAATGCACAACCGCATTGACCCGTCCTTTTTCCTCACAAACAAGACAGGTGCACCCCATGGTGAAGTAATAGGATGAATGAATCCTTTATCTAATAGTTCTTGTAAATGTACCTTTAACTCTCGTAGCTCAGCTGGTGCCATCCTATATGGAGGGATAGAGATAGGTTGAGTATCATGTATGAGAGAGATTTCAAATTCAATCTCTCGCTCAAGTGGTAATCCAAGTAGTTCCTTTGGAAATACATTAGAAAACTAGAACACTATTGATGAACCGTATTTTCACCACATTAATAATCGTATTTTATCGTAGTATAGATGGTAAAAATGATTCAACAAAAACCACACATTCGAATATGTGGAAATTATTTTACTTGGCAAGTATACCAAGGTCGAACACAGGGACACTATTTATAAAAAAATTATTGATTAATTAATGAGTAAGTATTTTTTAATCCTAGGTTTTCATATATTTACAAATAATATGCAGATAAAATAATGCAAAGATAAGTTCACGTGATGCATGCAATTTTTGTTTGATTTTTAAAATGCAAAAATAGGATGTAATGAACCAGTAGCAATGATATGCAAACATATAGGTATGTACAAATATACCCAAAAATAATCAAATTAATGAGCAATTAAAGGTCAGTTGATTTCAAAGACAAGTTGAGCATTAAAATGAAATAATGGCATCAAGGAATTGAGAGTAATAGACACTTTAAATTTCAAAAATTAGAATACTTAAATATGTTAAAACATGAAATAAATGATTCCATTATACAGAGCATGAAAATAGCAACACAATGAAATTAAAATCAACTGAAACGGAGTTCATATGCTCAAGATATTAAAAAAACAGTACAAGGGCATAAATCTAATAAAAATGCATGGAAAATAAAGGTAATTATTACAAATTGGTCCCTAAAAGGACCCATTTGCAATAACTAGAACTCGAGGGGCTTCCCTAAAAATTTTCCATGAAGCATGGAGTCTTTTGTGCAATATACCACAACCAGCAGAGCCTCTGTGTAAATTAGCGCAGGCGTGCATGTGAGGCATGATCCTGGGGAACTGGAAGCAATTTTGGTAAACAGATGGTTCTCTTCTGCAAATCACTCAGTCCCTCACATGTGGGACACGCAAGGGGGCTAGGCTCGGTAGACATGGAAAGCTCGGGCCACGTGTCCAGCTATGGTGCTTCGTGATGGGCTCGGGCCACACCTGGAGGTTCAGTGTGGGAGATGTAGCTGCATCTGGTCCATCCAATATAAACGATCAGATGGCACCTGCTCTTCCAGTTCCTTGGCTTCGCTGCCTACTACGGCAGATTTGGCGGGGCTCCGATGACCTCCTGAAAGCTCCTCCGAGCTCCATTAGCCTCCCTGATGCTCGGGGAAGCTCTTAGGATCTTTGTCGATGAAGCACGGACTATGAAGGAGATGCGATGATGGTCGGAAACTGTTGATGATAGAGCAATGCTGAAGTCAAAGCTGTCGAACATAACTTCAACCAAACTCCGACCATTGAAGATATGTAGTCCTGCAAACGGTAGAAGATACATAGCTAAAGCAATCGAGGTGGTTGGGGGGTGAACGGATGGTCGATGCACGATAGAGAAGGTGAGAGCCCAACGGGTCCCCGCCGTGTTGACGGAGGAAAGGAATAGACGTGGCGAGGGGATCTGACAGAGGAAGGGGATGAGTGGAGTGGTCTATGTGAATGAAGGATGGATGGAAAATCTTATGGGGGTCGATGATCAACGAGGGTGAGAGTGAGCGTCAGGAAAATAAGGAGAAAAATTAAAGAAAATTAAGGGAAAGAAGGCTACTTGATCGAAGCAGGCCATTGGCGGAGTGGCGGCTTGGGCTGAGCATCCGAAAATGCTTGGGTCATCACTCGAATCCGGTCAGCAATGCTAGAGAGCTCATCTACCGCTAGAGAAGCGGAGCTCACATGGTTGATGTCGTGGATCACACCTAGGACCTTGACGTCATCGTCGCCTCGATAGCCACTCTCTGTTGTCACCGGAGGGCGAAGGAAGCTGGGCTTCAGCCTTATTAACGGTGGATGATGGAACGAGGTAGTAGAGTTCGGGTATTTGTAGGTGGCGATGGCGGTTTCAGGAGAGGTGGAGCGTGGGTTTGAAATGACTGTAGTGATGGCGAGGAATGATGGAGGGGGTCCTGGGGTTACACGAGGATGGAGGAAGATAGGACTATGTGGAACAATTATTAGGGTGTGGAGAGGGTGATCAGAGCGGTGGCCAAAAATGGAAGGGGGTGGGTGTTTCGCCCAGTGCAACGCCTAGAGCGGGAGGCATTTGGAGGATGATAATTAGGTGGAGCCGTTGGATATTGCGATCCAACGGACCCGATTTTGGTGCGAATGAAGGGTGTAGATAGATCTTAGGATCTAATTTAGTGGCTAGGAAGCGGGCACGGGTTGATGGCTGGGATGGAGAAGGGGGGAAGATCTGAGGGCTGAGGTTGAATGGGTGATGTGGAGGACAGAGGACCCTTGTATCAATGGTGATTCTAGGGTCAAGAAGAGGGCTGGCACGGGCGGTAGGGATCACACCTAAGGCAGTGATCATACGACTTTGGACGCAGCGATAGTGGATGTTTGAGATGAAGGCGTCAGAGGATGATCAGATGACGTAGAGAGGTGGCAAGTGGTGCAAGGAGAGGCAGTCGCATGGCAGCTCCAGAGAGCACAACGTGGCTGCTCTAGAAAATTCAAAAATAAAGAAAATTCAAAAGAAATAGAAGGAGGCTTAATCAACAAAAAGTCAAAACAAGGAAGTTGTAGATCTCGTTGAGATCTACAAGTTTCATCTTGGTTAAAAATTCAAAAGAGGTCATTTGTACAAAGAAGAATTTTTGCAAGTATTTTTTATGATTAAAAGCACTTAATTTTAAGGGTTTTGATCTTTCTTTGTATTTTTAAATTCTTTTTAAAGCCAAAACAAATATATACAATTTAATCTAATTTTTAGGGGTTTTTATAATGAAGAAAATACGGAAAATGATTAGTAATTAAATACAATAAATAAGGTTAGAAAATATAAGTTTCATTATACACATATTATTTACAATATAATACAAGTTAATAGTAGTGATTTAATTGTGATTTTTATTGAATTGTTTAAGACGAGAGAATAATAAATGGATTTTAACATGATATATCTGAGATTCATCAACTATAGGTACATCTTCTATCATTCTGCCTAACCCTGATGTAGTGGTTACATAGGCTAAATAACCTTGGTACCCTTGCTCTAACAACTGTTGCACCTTTAGAGTAGAGATGTATTCTGCATTATCATTGGATGTCTTTCCAATGAACTGGAACTCTATTGAGTCGGAAAGGTGAAAAGTTACTATCTTCTGAAAATAGTTGAGGCTTACATGATGCCTTTCTAGCCAGTCCATCTCTAGGATGAGATCAAAATCATTCATCTCGATAAGTAGCATATAAGCAGGTGACTAATGTCCTGCAATCTATACCACGCAGTCATCTAAAATCATCTTATATTATAATTGAGTGCATGGTTCCTTAATCAAATAAGGGTTTTGTGCATTTAACAGAATCTTATCCTTACAATGGGAATCGAATATTCTTCTTCTTTTCTTTTTTTGTTCCTACGAAGCGCCTCCTCCACTACTCCTCCAAATGGAGTAGGGGCAAATAAATTCTATGGACTGATGGTATCTTGACTCTTTCTCATGATGTTGAATAAAACCCTCAACTCTAGCATCCAGGGGTCTAGATGACCTCATCTCTCATTGTGGCATTGAGTCCTCGCTCTAATGCCTATTACCTTTATCCCATCTCGTGGGGCATCACCATCATAACTGCTAATTGCTTTGACACATCTTGGTCTGCCATGATCCTTGAATGAATCAAGACCAAAGATTAGGTCCTTTATGTTTTAGCATGATGTACATAAGGGACAATGACTTGTGAATGGTATTGAACTCAATCATTAAGATCAAAGGATCTTAAGGCAACCTTAGAAACTGAACACCGCTCATAGTTGTCAATTACTTAATAAATTACTTGAGTAATCGTGCTCTGGTACCAAACTGTCATGACCCTAGTTCTGGACCGTCAGATCCTCCCATATCCCAATCTGGTTACTCCACAATAATTTATTCCACAATCACAACTAACATTCAAAAATAGACTGCAAATAAAAAATAATCAAGAGGAAGTATTTCAACACTTTTGTATTTACAAAATAAAGTTTATATGATACATTGTCCCACTATAAATATTTACATGTACATCATCTGGAAAGGAAATACACAAAAAGTTACTAACTACCTTATAGAGTAAAGCTACGGTGGCTGGCTAGATGACTATTATGTTAGCTGGCTGAATTATTAAAGTCCTTGTGATGGCTCACCAACACCTGTTAGCTTTCCATAAATCATAATATGAACATTAGCAAGGGCTAAGTAGCGAAGAAGAAAAAAATAAACAAGTAATGCAATTTATAAAAACTTATTATACCAGAAAATTTCGTTCTTCTCATTAGTTAAGCCCTATTCCTTCTATTCCACATCAAGGATTAGTCTCGGAGAATCCCACCATTAATGGACTCCGGAGCTGTGGACACTTCAGGATTGGAGATTGCGTTGATCTGGTAAACTTTTGCCATTGCATGCTTACCTTAACCAATCCTCCAATACTACCCTGACAATTTTCTTTTCTTTTATTATCTAGGGTTTCAAATCCTCAACCTGACAAATAAAAGAGCACATCATCCTTGAGGACCTGGATGCTTAAAACCTCATGCTAACCTTTAATTGCATAACCTAGCGGCTTTAAATACATGTTATCGTGACCCAACCACTATTGAACCACCCTTTCCTTCACATGGCACGACCACATATTCCGACATTCAACCCTAATATATTGGCACTCAGTACTACACGTTGCAAATCATTCATTTCACACGTACTTATCATAACAGGAAAACCATGTACCACCTAGGTAGGGCAACGACAACACGGGTTCCTTCCGACAAACCTACAGGTTGCATAACTGACCTGTAGTTCTACTCCCAGTCATTCTTAACGTCACATGCAATCCCTTACAAGATTTGTATTAGTACACATCAATTCCCATGATGTAAGTCCTCTGTTAAGCCTTAGATTTGCATATTCATCAACATTGAGTATAGACTTGCATACATATTAATTCCTATGTATATACCCTAACTTTCCAAGCCACCGCATCAATTAAATGCTTAGATGTCATTAGTGGAATCACAAAACAACTTTTCATATTTTCTAAAAAAAAAGTCAAATTAGGGGTCTTCATAGCGAAGAATAAAAAATCAAAAATTTCAATGATCTCATAAGAAAACCTGACAGCAAAAGAAAGGATTTTGTTACCTAATCGAGATCTCTCTCACATATGCAATGCTTTATCGTGATATGTTTTCAATAAGGATGATTTATGGATCCTGAAAAGATCGAGTTTCATTTTCATATCAAGAATACTAAGAACATGCCAATAACGTGAAGAATGAATGAATAACACGAAGAACATGTTTTCTCTTAAAATTTCAGCAGAGTTTCCTCTTATATCGGGACATATTTCTATGAAAATTTCAACAGATTTTCCCCTTATTGTGGGACATATTTCTATGAAAATTTTGGTAGAGCTTCCCCTTATATCGAGACATATTTCAAAAGAAAAAATGGAAAGAGTTTCCTTTATAAAATCATCTAGAGGAAAGCAATAGAGAAATAGAAATAACATAACAGAATTGCAAGCGATGGAAAATCGACAGACACCATGCATCTTAGATGAGTGAAGGTAAATGATGAATCATAGGGTTCACTGACGTGCATAGCCATCCGCACAATAAGTAGGGTGTTACACAGATTTCACCCTTAAAACAAGTATAAAAGAAAAATAGAAAGAAATTAGTAGAACTATAAGCGATGGAGAATTAGTAGACATCATGCATCTCAGGTGAGTGAAGGCATGACGAATCACAGGGTTCACTGGTGTGCATTGCCGACCGCACCTAAGTAGGGTGTTACACATATTTCTCCTCAAACCACAACAGAAAATGAATCGAAAAGGAAGATGAATAAAAAACTAAGCTGGAAAAAGAAGATGAATCGAAAAGCAAGCTCAAGTTAGATCTTACTTATGAACCCAACTAGGAGAGGATCGTACCTTCCTCATCCTCATCCTCCCGGCAACGATACACTAGTGCTCCTTCCTCTCCTCCCACTCCTGCTCTCAATTTCTCAACCCTAACCCTTGGGGTAGTGGTGGTAGTGGAAATCGTGGAGAATGAATGGGTAGGGGGGTTATTTACAGGCTTCAGAAAACTGCTAACCATAGTTAGTAAACCATGGTTTAACCCTTAACTGTAGTTAGAAGCTCATGATTTTGGCCCCACGATTTTAGCCAAAGCTTATCCAAAACTTAGAGCTTAAGTTGGAACTATCCAGATAATTCTAGATACGCTAATGACGCTTAATTAGCGCTAATCGTGATCAACTTTTACTAATCATGATTTAACCTTTACATCTTATACTTAACTTTTTCTAACCATTGATTAGTGTTCGCTAATTATCATTAATGATTTTCAATCCATCATTAATTTTTTTAATTATATTTAATTAGTCTTAATGATGACCATCAAGGTTTAATGGCATCTTAAGTATCTTTACTTATATTCCTTCCAAAAATCATAACAATTCCAACTGAAGTCCGATTCATACGAAACAAATTCCGTTGGTTTTCTCTTGACGAGCAAGATCTTATAATATAGGATCCAAGAGACGTCAAGTTCAAGGATTTACTAGTGCTTTACAACACTCCTCCATATTCATCTAGGACAGCTTCAGAGAGCTCAAACCCGCTCTTTGAACCTGAATTCGCCTCCACCCTGTTCCCCCTCGGCCATCCTTCTTGCACTCCTGAGGTACAATCAGGCATGCCAACACATCTATACATTCATTTGACAAAACCTGAGCTAGGGTCTTTTGCCTTTGCAGAGACCAGAGAGATGGCTGGTAATGACAGGATCGATGAGCAACTTCAAACTTCATAGTTTATATTGGATCAGGAAACAATCAACAATACACTACTAGCTTCCTTAGAGACCATGCAGAGACAGATCAGGGACCAATGGATATTCATGGCAGAAGTGAAGAGAGAGATCACTCAGATGCGAGTTGGGAGAGAAGAGCCAGAGATACCAGTTGGTGGTGGAGAAATACCACGCCAAAAGGGCCGAGCAGACGACAGACTCTAGGATGAGCTGCAACACACACTATGAGGAAGTTGCATATCCCTGGTGCAACCCTCACTTACTGAGGGATCTAGCTGCCCGCCATCTTGGGTGACTTCGAGCTTCACCCCTAATCGATCCGGCTTCTGCCCAAGATCCATGGGCACGCCATCGAAGATCCCCATCTCCATATGCAAGAATTCGAGATGATCTGCAGCACCATCCATGAAATATTTGTGGACGAGGACACCATCAAGCTGATAGCCTTCCCGTTCTCCTTGGTTGATAGAGCAGCCTACTGTCTGAAGCACCTAGGGAGAGTTGTCACCACTTGGGAGTAGCTCCGGACTGAATATCTAACAAGTATTATCCACACAGTTGGACCAATTAAACTAGAGCCATGATCAGCAATTTCACCATGATCCCCAACAAATGGTTCCATGAAGCATGGCATCGATTCCGAGAGCTCATTGACAAGTGTCCCCACCATAAGATCAGCAAGCCCAACCTCGTCCAGAGTTTCTTCTATGGGTTGACACCTAAGCTGCAGGAGCTAGTGAACGCCTCGTGTGTAGGTTCCTAATTTGCCAAGGATGAAGACTAAGTCTGGGTCATCTATGAGGAGATGGCTGAAAACTACACCGTGATGTTCCAGACTCAGGTTTACACTTAGAGGAAACCTCTCCCACAAGCAACTTCATATCAGAGGATAGCATACATTGAATCCGGACCTTGATCCTCCTCTATGGCAGCAACACTAACAGAATCTTCAAGTGCTGATATGCGAATCATCAACTAGAAGTTGGATCGGATGGAAATTATTGAGAAGAAGACGTACCAGGGCCTTGACAAGATCAATAAGATTGATGAGCTGTCCCAAACTCTTAGTAACCTGAAGATCCATATCATATGTCTCCAAGAGGCACAAACGGTTTCTCAGCCACATTCCAGGTCACAAATTGATCTAGGGAGTAGTTCGTCTTACCGTCAGGTCCATCATATTCAGGCGAAGCCGATCTAGTCACTCCTACAATACCAACTGCCACCACCCCCTTCTTCAGATACTTAGTTGGTGGTATATCATCCGGATCAGGCCCTGGCATCCTTTCCCCCAATAGTTCATGACCAGCAGGAGCCGTTGATAGAAGTCAACGAGATTCAGTACTCCTAGTACCAACAACAGCCTAGGATCTGTCGTGATCATCCAAGTTTCCGTTGGTCGACTAGAGGTGCTTCATCCCAGCAGCATCCTCTGGCATAGGCAGGGCAGGGCGCCCAGCAACAACAGCCCTTGTACTCCCAATAGCCACAACATGGTCCTCGACCTTCATACCAAGGTCAACATTGGAGGTAGCAACAGCCTCATCAGTAGTATCCCCAGCCTCCTTCCTACTCATACCACCACCACCAGCAACCCAGCCTCATTTTTAGTGAGGCAACTCGTCGGGTTATCATTCACACTCGTATGAGAATCCAACCCTTGATGATCCCGCCCGTATGCTTTCGAGCAACAAGCTTCCTTCCGACGAGAGATGGACGGGTTCCGATAAGAGATGAGAGAAATAATCAAGGGCAAGGTTGCCATACCAAACGGAAACAAGATTTCTAGCACATTCAGGATCGTAGAGACATCCTTCAAGATCAACTTGACATCCAGTGTTCATGATCAATCTGTAAGTCCCAATTCCATCTATTTGTGCCATCATCCTATTTCCCATGACCAAATACTGCTCACTTTCCTTTCTGTTCTGGATTGTAAGGAATCCCTGTAATATGTGAGATACGAGAGTAGTCGCACCAGAATCTAACCACCGAGTATTATTAAAAAGGGATATTTACACCTATAACCCTGAGTAATTCCTCAATAACATTCATAACCCTGCATAATCGCGAATTACATGATAAACCCTGAGTAATGATTAACTCTTACATGACATAACCCCGTGTTATGTTCCGTTTGACATGTCCGTTATAGTTGACGGTTTCCGTTGAAAAAGCCAAAATTTCCCCTAATACTCATTCTTATTTGCAGATCATACCATCTCATCTCTCGCTATCATCCTCTGGGAGGGCTGGGAGGAAAAGTGTTGATGTAGGACGTGGTCGGAGCTTGGGTGAGGTTGTCTAGGGAGAGGGAGCTGCTGGAGGTGGTGGTCTGCACAAGGGGGTGTTGGGGCTTGCAACCGCCTGCAAGCTCGAAGCAATCAGGCTCGCAGACGCGCGGGGGCCTCTGAGGTCGTCGGGGCGGCTCGTAGGCACGCACGGGACAGGGGGCTCCTGGGTTGGGGATTAGGGAGGAAGAGGCTCGCAGATGCACGGGGTGGGGGGGGGGGGCTTGCAGGCTCGCGCGGGGCAGGGGCCTCCTGGGGCTTGCAGGCTCGCGCGGGGCAAGGGTCTCCTGGGGTCGAGGGCTCGCAGGAAACTTGAGGAGGAGGCTCACAGACGTGGGGGGGTCGGGGTTTGGGGAGGAGGGGCTAGCAGGCTCGCACGGGGCAAGGACCTCCTGGGGTCGAGGGCTTGCAGGCTTGCGCGGGGCAGGGGCCTCCTGGGGTTGAGGGCTTGCAGGCAACTTGGGGGGGGGAGAGGGAGGAGGCTCGCAGACGTAGGGGGGTCGGGCCTCGCAGGCGGGGCGCGGGATTCGGGGCTTGCAGGGGCGCGCGGGTTGGGGGCTCCTGGGGTATGTTCATTGCTGAAGGAAGAGTGTATTGCATCAGTAACACATACTGGAATAGAGGATCCAGAGCCAGGAGGACCATCTTGGCAGCTCCTCTCGCTACGACGATACCAAGGACAGTAAGAACGACGTATTGCACGAAGATGACATCGATGACCACCGACTTCCTCATCTTCGCGTTGTTAATTCCTGGTTACGTTCGATTCATCACGTTAAAGTACAATTCAGCTGTTAATTTGGAGGTTTGGCATTCGGGGCTTGGGGAGGAGGTCAACCTTGCAGGGGCGGAGGGCTCCGGGGAGGAGGGTGTGGTTACGGGGTGGCTGCCGGTGGAGGGACGGAGGAGGAAGAAGGGGAGGGGTCGGCTACGCTGCAAGATGGAGGATAAAGATATTTTTAATTTTTTTTAGATTTTTTAGCAGTCGTTGGATAGGATAAGAGTTAGATTAACCCAATGATATGGTTGAGTTAAAGGAAAAACTAACGGAGGGTTATGAATGTGAGACGGAGTAACTATCTGGGGGTTCTCATGTAATTTGCGATTATGCAGGGTTATGAATGTTATTGTGATATTACTCAGAATTATGGGTGTAAATATCCCTATTAGAAACATCTATAATATTTGCTTCGAAGCAAACAAAAACATAATGCATACCTTTCTTTTTGAACCATGCCACTTGTTTCATCTATATGCTTCGAAGCAAACAAAAACATAATGCATACCTTTCTTTTCGAACCATGCCACTTGTTTAAGGAAATATTTCTTCATATGCCCGAACTTCTTACAAAAGAAGCATTTGATTTCTTTGTAATTGCTCCCTTTAGTTTTCATGGGAGTTTTTCCTTTGTTCCTTTTGCTTGTGTGGCTTTTATTGCTGCTAGCCCCTACCATAGTCTTTTCAGTAGCCATGAGGTTCACCGAATGTTCTTTTATCTTCTTTAATCTCCCTTCTTCTTGAATGAGTATAGATTTTAATTCCATGAAACTCCACTTATCCTTTAATGTGTTGTAGTTTACCTGGAATTGCCCAAATTCAATAGGAAGGGAGTTTATGATAAACTGTACTAAGAACGTCTCATTGACATCCATTCCCATGATTTTTAGCTTCGCTGTAAGATTAGACATTTCAGTTATATGATCCATCATCGAGTTGGACCAGTTGAATTTCTTCGTGGTCAACTCACTCATTAAAGTCCCAACCGGGAGTACTCCTTAATTTTCTTCATGAATTCCTTAGCATTGTTTGTCCTTGGCATTGACGGTTTGACATTCTCCGCCATTGTTATTTTCATTAGGCTCAAACAAAGCCTATTCGATCTTTCCCAAGCCTCATAATACAACATTTCATCATCAGTGTTGTTTTCTGTAATGGCTTGTGATTTTTGATCTTCAATAATGCATGGTCTAAATTTATCACTCCTAAATGGAAGAGAATCTGTTCTGACCAATCTGCATAGCTGAGTCCGTTGAACGTAACTATGGAGGTGCCCAATGCAAACAAGTTCATAGATGCAGAAACTATAAAACAATAATACATATGCTTACAATAATGCTTTGAGAAATTAATTTTCTATACGGAGGATATATAAAAAAATTCTTTTACAACATGTTAATAATCACCTTTCGGCAGAATATTAACATATCAATAACTACATAAGTGATGCAATTAGATATACTTTAATAGATAATTAAATAAATCATGTCTAATTCAGATTTTCCATCTTTGGATGTAAAAACCCATGATTCATTAATTAATTTTTTAATATGCATAATTACGGACAATGATCTACCTTTGGGTGATCTCCTAGTCCGTAATTATACTATTCTGATTATCACGATAAACTGTTATGTCATTAAATTTAATTTGCATCAAAACTACGGTAATCAGAATATGGGTTCAACTTTATATATGGTTAGATCACTTTGGTGACTAACAAAAAATTGAACACGATAACTTTATTCATCAATAATAATGAGATATTCACCTTAATAAGTAATGCTTAACTATTCGTGGATGGCACTTAACATAATATGAATGAGTCAAATAATAATTTAGATATCAGTGCAAGAATTCGACCCTTAACATAAACATTAAAAACTAATGACTTTATTACTATTATTTTATCAGAAACCTGAATGCCGTTAAACGTTGCTCAACCACAATGATGAGCCGGAAGTTTAGAATAAAAAACTCCTTAGATATGTACGGATGTGATTCAGCCAAAAAAAGAAAAAACACATCAATATTATTCTTTAATATACGTTTTTTAATAAACGAATGCTATGAAATTCACAACTCTAAAAAAATCCATCCGTAGAAAATATCAATTCCGTAACATAATCGACAAAATTTAACCTCCGTTTCTCAAAAGCAATGTATGTACAACCTGGCTCTAATACCAGATTGTAGGAAAATCAAAGCACAGCATTAAGGAATCAACAAAAATAATGATTCTCAAGTTACCTCCTTCCATCGCAAATCAAATAGAAACTTGTAACGGAGAAGATGAAGAGACTGATAATGATATTTTCTTCCTTCTTTTCTCCTTCCCTTAACCCCAATCGTTAAGACTCTCTCATATGGTGGAGAGTTTTGATGGTGGCTCTCTGAATCTCTTGATTTAGTGTCTTACATAATGAGCTATCATGTCTCTTTTATAGAGGTAGAGTTGAAGGGTTCAAAAGGATAACAAACCCTATTGTAACCGACTCCTGATAATCCACTAACCATCAATGTGAATCAAGATAATGCGGTTACGTTTTATCCATTGACTTGGTAAAACCCAATATTCATCATCTCATAAATATTTTATATGTGCCACTTACGGGATAAATTCTAACACACAGAACTCTACCTCCCAATTTATTTCAAAATTAGTGTGACAATGAATATCAAATTACTTTCAAACATTTTGAATAATGTAATAGAGTGGTAATTAGATCTCTCTAGGATCCAACTACCACCCACTCATGTTTTAGTTCGACATCTACTAACTATGTGACTCATGTCTGTCTGCGAGGTTATACAAGGAGCCCCACACCCCCTTTATACACATTGAGAAATTGAATAAACAACCCTTTGAGTCCTTCTCCCGTGGTTTTATCCTCCTCCTTAGGGAGTAGGGTTCCACTTAAATCTCTTTGTCAGTGTTTATCTTTCTTTAAATTTTATGCTATGTTTATTAAATCGCTTCCGCAGTCTAGATTTCAACATGGTATCAAAGAAGTTCGATTTTGCGATTTGGTTCCATTTTTCAAGTTTGATTATTAATTACATTTGTTTAAATTCTTGAGATCTGTTCTTCATTAGGTTCGAGAAAGATTAGGGTTCTTGTTGCAACCCTAATTCTGTAAAGTGACTTTGTTCTATGATGGGATAGGGTTCCTGAACTAGAACCCTACTACAATAGTCTAGAAACATGGTATACTACTCCAGATCATGTAGCTTCTTCAACATGCACATCCCCTGGTTGTGGGAATAACAGAAATAGCAACACCTTCCTCCTGGAACATGGGCTCCGAGAACTTTGACCTCGCACCGTCAGACCTCACGTAGACCACTAGCCCCGATACCCTACACAATGAGCCCCCTTTGAATTGCTCCCATCCTCATTCAAACCGACCAATGCAACTCTTGTGAGCTTCCTCTACTCGGTGGCCAAAATCATGGGGTGTAGAACCCAAATCCCAATCCCACCCAACTTCCACTACCCGATATCGTTATTGCCATCTCACAATCACCCACTTCTCTGTGTCCTTTCTGCTCCAACCAGATGCCATGACTTGTATCGTTGCACCTACTCTAATATGTCTTGGCAGAGGCGACTCCCATGTTACCTCATTTTCCAAGCCCAAGCGACGCAAGGATCCCTATGCAAGTATCTCCAGTAGACCAGCGCTTAGGGATGAGCATTGGGCTGGGCCGGCCCAGCCCGACCCGAAGCCTGGCCCGCATAGACCGGCCCATCCCGAACCCAAATTATTTATGGGTCGGGCTTGGACCAAAGATTTAGGCCCATTTAATAATTGGGCCAGGCTCGAGCTTAGCCTGGCCCAGCCTGTTAGGCCCGATAACCCAGCCCACATAGAAGCCCAAAAGTAGGCTCGTTAGGCCTGATAGCCTAGCCCACATAGAAGCCCACATAAAGTCATGATTAACCCCATGTCGGTCTTTATCTAGGGGGATTTGGCACTAGCCGCTAGGGCTGAAGAATGTTGAGTATCCTAAAAGCGCATCACGGAAGCGTGTTGATTGCATCGTTCGGAGCAACTAGTCGTACTAGATGCTAGATGCAGCGGAAATTAAAATTTTAACTTTAAAGATGAAACCACATGATCACGAGAACACTTCTCGGATCGTTTCATCAAACCACAAAGTATAAAATATACCTCTTGAAGCGTGGTTGTGATCGCGAGATCCCAAAGTAGAGATCCTCCTGTCTCAAGTCCGACCCACGAAGAACGCACTTGCGGGCACGATGATGAGTCACGTCCTTCCCGCAATCCTTGAAGAAGATCCAAGCGTCGGAGGCGAAGCCAAAATGCTCTCCTTCTCAATATGCAAAGTGGACGACCACTTGGATATTAAGAGAGAGCCCACACGAGAATGAGAGAGAGAGTAGTAGTCTTCTACAACTCTAGATGATCTCCCTTGGAAGGCTACCCTAGCCCTCCTTTTATATTAGTTTAGGATCCAATGGATCTCAATCCATGGGACACATAAATCCAACGGCTAGGCTTGGTCTATGTAAGATCAATGGCTATGATTGTTGTTGGTTAAAACCAACAATATTAAGTTAAATTAAAATATTTTGCAACATTATCAACATAATTTAATTTAACATTAACTAATTAAGAGATGATGTGATAATAAAAATGGAGTCAACCAACCACCCTTGAATATAGGGGGTGTCACCCATGAACAATTCATAGGTGAGGCCACCTATGAAATTGGTGGCTATTTTGGCTCCCTTTTTATTTATCTTATTATTCCTTAATTAATTTTGTAATAATAATTATCACAAAATTATTCACCAAATTAATTCTGAATTAATTTGTGAATATTTCAATCATGCCATTGAATATTATGTGAATCATATTCACAACCCAAACTAATTAGTAAGTTGCATTTCCAATTAATTAATAAATGTGAATCCAATCCACATTATTAATTAACAAATGCTATTTACATAAATTCTCTCTCTTATACATATATATTATAAATCATATTTATAATACACATATATCATGGATAGTGTTATCCACATTCTCTTAATCCTTGATAATTAAATCCCATTTAATTATCTTAGATAATCATTCTCACAATATGAATCATATTCATATTAAGCTTGATAATTAAATCTCATTTAATCATCAAGTTTTTCTTCTTGGATAATAATATGAATCATATTCATATTATGCTTGATAATTAAATCTCATTTAATCATCAAGTCCTTCTTGCTTGGATATACATTTCATCAAATGAATTATTCTTGAACCCTTTCAAGAATAATGTGCTTTCTCCGCAGATACTTGGAGATAAGGACAGGGCGATTGTATTATTCAACGTATAGTGACTTGGATGTTGAGATCTCATCTCAAATCCAGATCTTACGGACCTCCCACAGATGCTTGATTAAACCAAGACCGTAAATCTAATCTTCTCATTGAATCTGAATCTCATTCAGACCAATGTCCAACACTTGGACTAAGATCAGATTGCTTCTCTACTGGAAGGAGTCACTAAAATCCAGACCTGTTTCATCACTCCCTCGGAATGGAAGCGTCATGGATATACAATCATTTATGATCACATCACCCTCAGGTATTCCCAATACCTGTACATCCTGCATACTGGAAGACCCATGGTCAACCCGAAGATCAAGATCAATTTTACACTGTCTTCTTCAGGGTTTAATCACTAAGTTTCTCATTTGATCATTGGGATTTGGTATCGATCATATACTTTCCAAAAGCATATGTCCTACCTAGGTCTTGATCATATACTTTCTAAAAGTATATATCAAACCTACAAATTCAGTCAAGCTTCCAAAACGAGATGACCGTGCACGGAATTTAATTCTTCCCAATATCTCATGAGTGAGCTCATGTCTTCCGGTTCAGTAGTGAACCTGTATGATCTCTTTGAGAGATCGTATTACTCATATGCCCTTATATGCACACCAGCGTGCCGGTGTATAGACCTTGGTTAGGTCATCAACCTATTGGTCTGCCAAATGTACATACTCAGACATATAGCAATACATCTGTCTCCGGTCAGAGGATGCGTGCCTATGCTGTGACAGCATTCAACATAGGACTTAGGTTATCTCGATCTCGTTAAGTCAACTCTCTGACCTAACTAATCTGACACCTCCGAATCTCTATTCCTATGCAGAGGACCTGCATCAAGAGGTCGGTCAGATATCAGCCTATGTGAGAAAGGATTGCCATCTCCTACTCAGGTTGGAGATCACATCTTAACAATCATTTGATGGTGCTTGATGAGTCCTCAATCTAACTCTTTAGATATTCATCCAAGCACCAACCTCTATGATTCAATAATTGAATCAACAACTGTATGATCATTAAGATAGCCATGATACATAACCCTAATTGTACAGAGGGACCTATTATGCAAATTATTATTCTTCATTTCAGATCAGGGAATGATATTCGCAATAACATTTATTGCATAATGGCTCGCCGTGGGCTCACATGTCCAACAAGGGCACCCTGCAGTCCCGCACCTACCCTACAACCACTCCTAAACACTAGGATAACTAAATAATAAAAACCTAAATAACTAATAAATACTTCGTAATGAAGATTACGATCAAAATAACCAAGTGAAGATGCGCCAAGTATATGGGCTCGTCAAGTCTAGACTCATAAGTTTTGGGTCAGTCCAAACCCAATTGATTTTTGAGACATTATGGGCCGGCCCGGCCCAGGCCCGACCCATAATAACTAGGTCGGGCTTGGGCTCGGGCCTTCGAAAAAACCTTAGTGGGCCTAAGACCAACCCAAAGCCCACAAAGATAAATGGGCCTGGGCATGGGCCATGTAGGGCCCGACCCATGCTCATCCCTACCAGCATTGCCTCCTCCAGCCATCTCCTCGATGATCGCACGATCATTGGCGATGCAATCTTCAGGAGATGGCAGCAGCTCCTCTCCTCTAGCAGCAACATGCGACCAATCCAGGAGATGGCCTAGGTCTCCTAGGGCCTCCCTCCTAGCTTTAGGTGATGGCAGCGATGCTCTAATGCCACTCTCCTCCGGTGAACAACTACGGCGGCACCCCATCCTCCAAACAGCAGTGCCACAACCTTCACATCTCCCGATGATGCATTATTTAGAAGAGTTCCAAAGATGGAATCGTGAATAACCCAATTGCTGTTTTCTGCTATCTTTTAAAAAAAGGAGACGAGCTCAAAGAAAAAAATGGGGCATCAAAAAGAGAGAATTAAGGGGAGAAAGAGAGATCCTTCCAAAAAAAGGCCCATTAGACATGTATTGTTATTACTTAAAAAAGAAGAGGAAGGTAAAAAAATAAAGGGGTTTGATTGGAGAAAAAAGAGGGAGAGAGAGACTTTAAAAAAAGATAGTCGTACAAAAAAGCCATATGAGAACAAAAAGGAAGATGAAAGCCGAAAAAAGAAAAAGGAAAAAATGAACCGATTAAAAAAAGGCTACATACAAAAAAACGTACGTTTAAAAATAGAAAAGAAAAGATTCTTTTGTACAAAAAAACAGAAACAAAAAAATGCATGTTTTGTTTCTCCGAACTTGATGTCCCGTGATCTTTATTCTATCAAGTATGGGAGAAAGGGGGATTCAGAGATATATCCTTAGGACTTTTGCACATCCAAGACTGATAGATCGACACTTCAGATTTCTACAGATCATCCGTCTTCACCGAGCATCGACTTCTTCGTCAGGACACATACTTCTTCTTTTACGAACTGACTAGTATTTCGTGTTGGACTTCTTCTATTGTAACTCTTCTCCATGCACGGCAAAGATACGTTCTGGTGAGCTGGTGTCGTAGCGACTCTATAGGCATGGTAGAGATAAGTTCCGGTTCCTGAAAGTCACAGACCCATCCTTGAGCGATGTCTTCTACCATCAACAGAAACATATTCTACTTGTGATGTATTATGTGAAGATGTGTTGTAACTTTTTCCTTTTTTGTTGCAAGCTATGGCGTTCTCAACTCCATCTTGAGGAGGAATGTTAGAAAATGTAATAGAGTGGTAATTGTATCTCTCCAGGATCCAATTACCACCCACTCATGTTTTAGTCTCACATCTACTAACCGTGGGATTTTTGTCTGTCTGTGGGATTATATAAGGACCCCACACCTCTTGTACTCATTGAGAAATTCAATAGAGACATATGCCCTTTAAGGCCTTCTCTCGTGGTTTCATCTCGCTCAATAGCGGGTTCCACATAAATCTCTGTGCCAATGTTTAACTTTCTTTATATTTATCTGCTCTATTCATCAAATCGCTTCCGTATTTTAGATTTCAACATAAATAATTCCCCCAAAATCAAGTCTCAAGTTATCAAGCAAAAGAATCAATGAATGAGAATAAAGGTGCTCTAAAATTAACAAAATATATACTCAATTTATGGATGCTCAGAAATGTCTCCAACAATGGAATTAATAGTTTGATATGAAAGACAATTAAATAGAGATCAAAATGACACCAAGAACATCAAAATCCAATAAATATTGTTCCAACATATGCTCAAATAAAGTTTAGAGACTATATTGTAATATAAATAAATAAAAGTTTTGCAATTATAGCTTGAGGAGGGCCTTCTAGTTTTTATGCAAAACCAGAGGGCTTCTTCTAGAATTTACCTCGAGGGGGGGTACAGATACAATTTCCAGGAACTCAGATGATCTTGTTGTAATATGTCCAAGGTCACACACGACACGTGTGACCAAGACCTTCTAGATATTCTGGAAATCAGGGGGGTCGGATGCAATTTACCCTACGCACGTAGAGCATGTGAGAGTGGTGTGGCTCGGGTAGAGGTGCGGATATCCAGCCCCCACGTGATGCCTTGCTGTAGCTTCGGTGGTGCCGAAGCACTTGGCTAAGAGGGATGGCGATGTGGCAGGCTAGTGGTCTTCCATTGCTAGAGGGATCTAGCCATGAGGTTTTAGGGGCGATTGGTCAGTTAAGATTAGTCGAGTTCTTGGTATGACACATGTTGTAGATTGAATTCTTAGGTTTCTTGGAGGCGATCTTCTCTGTCGATGCGATGAAGGGCGGAGCAAATGTGAGGGCATGATCGGTGCTATTGGAGGCTGACACACGGCCAAGGGCCGTCAATGAAGGCGGAGAGCTTTTTCTGGAGGTCGAGCGAGCTCGATTGAGAAGAGGATCTACTGTGGCAGCTAGTGGACTGATGCAGAACGAAGGCGATATAATCGGCTCGGAACAGTTGGTGAAGGGAGAGGAGCGGGGTATCCAAGTGGCGGAGGGTGCGGTCAAAGTTGATGGAGGAGGTTCACGGTGGGGATGTGGTAAAGGGAGGGAGAAAGGAGATGGATGGCTTTCTGGTGGTCGGTGGAAAGTAAGAACAAAGAAAGAAGGAAGAAGAGGAGGAGGAGAGGGAAAGAAGGGGAAGGGGAGAAAGAAGCAGAGAAAATAGGGATTACCTGGGTTTGGCCAGAGCAAAGGCTCCACCGTCATCTTAACTTGAAGGTAGGCGGTTGATCTACTGAGCTCAGCAAGCGTCGAGTAATGCTTGCAACGACGAAGAAGGAACTTCATCGGATCTTTCTTGGAAGAAGGAGGTTATCGCTCAACCTCACCCCCTCAACTGTCACATGAGCTGCTAATAGGAGCTCGCTCCTCTTCTCTCGTTAGTGGTAGATGATTTGATCAGAGGTTAGCTATGGGTTAAATAGGAGAAGAGGGGGTTCGGTTAGAGAGGATAAGGAGAGCAGAGGTCGATGATGGTTTTAGGAGATAATGACTTGGAAGAGCATATCACTCAGAAATGGCCATTGGGTTTGGAAGCTCCGTTGTTGGAGGGGATAAGGTTTGGCCGGAGATGGGATAAGAGAAGGGGTCGATCGGATGGTTGTGCTTCCGACCGTTAGAGTTGTTAGGAGTTGGTTACAAGTTCACACAAGGTGGGTGAATACCGATGGAGCTGGTGCATAACAGAGGGCAAAGAGAGAGAAGGTGATGGCTGGAGATGACTGATCAAAGGAGGAGCCACGCTGATGGGGATCGGAGATGCAGCGGAGCAAGGCAGCATAGAGGCAAGTCGAGCGGAGGAGACAACACTCAGCAAAGGCGGAGAAGACCTCATGTGCAAGGCACGTGAGGTGGTGGCTGAAGATGGTCACATGCCAGGAACGTGAGGTGTGTGACATCAGCCACGTGTTTAGCACGTGGAGAGAAAGAAATGAAAGAGGGGAAGGTTGACCCGGGGACAAGTGGTCCAATGACTGCATGCCACGTGGCACACTGACCATGTATTGACCATGGCTTAAAATTGGAAAAAAAATAACAAATGACCTCAAATTTAAAAATTCCTAACATAAAAAATATTCGTCTAAATGCAACCTACAATATCCACGAAGGACTCAAAAGCAAACAGAATGTTGAATGCAAGATATACATTTTTTGTTGGTAGTTTATGTATATAAAATACCAATTTTTGGACTTGTATTTTTTATTTGATTTTCTGATGATAAATAGCTACATATAAATAAAACATACAATGAGATAATGCCAATGAACTTAAATGACATTTTTATTGGATTTTTATGGGTTGAGTTAATGCCAAAATAAATTACAGAGGTGGAAATGTGTACAAATGGATCAAGTTAGAAAGCTCAAGTCAAGAATTGGTCTTTTTATTGCTTTCTGATTTTTTGGATTTTTATTTTTATGTAGTGTTGAGCGCAAAATTCGAGGACGGAAATTAATTGGTGGAAAATATGTCGTTGTTTTTCCCCAGAATCCCGCGTCAACAAAAGAAAATTTTTGATTTTTGCTACTTATTAACCTGTATAGCGGACAGGGTCGAACTCAGGGAGGCTACAATTCCCGAGGGTTATTCAATTAATTGAAAATCAATCAAGAGAAAACAGGAATCTCAAAGGACAACTATCCTTGGTTTTTGTGAATTTTTTTAATATTTTTATTTTTTTTATTTTTTTTTATTTCTAATTTTTTTTATATTTTCTGATTTTCAAATTTTTAGTGATTTTAATTTTGTAATTTTTTTATTTTCAAAAATAACTCGATGCAATATTCACAAGATTAAAAATACGCACACCAACTCTTTTTGTAATTTTTCAATTAGTCAAAAATGCTCAGAAAAATTCAAAGAAAATATTTTTGGGTTTTTAAAGTTTTGAAATGTTTTTGAGAATTTTTGTGGAAATTTCAGATGTTTTTGTCTTTTTCTAAAAATCAAACAGTGAGGAAACAAGAAAATGTGCACAACCTAGAGTAATTTACAATTTAGAAATCTTTTAAATGCCGAAAACTCCTGGCAATTATTTTTAAGATAAACTAGAAACCATTATCTACAAACATGAACTGAAATCACAAATTTTCGATTTCTGTAGAGTTTTTTATGATTTTTAGAAGATTTTTGATGTTTTTCAATTTTTTTTGGATTTTATAAATAATTAATGCGTGAAAATTGGTCAGAAATTAAAAGACAATGAAATACAATTACTCTAATTTTTTTAGAAATTTTGGAGCTATTTTCGAATTTTATGAATTTTTGAATTTCAAGAAGACAAAAAGGCACTGTTTTTTATTTTTTAATAATAATAAATGATGGAGAAATACAACAAAAAGTTATGCTAGATGGATATGAACATCAGGAGCATAGCACAATTTTTGCAAAATTTTTGGATCACAAATGACATTTATTTCAATGAAAACACAAGGCAAGTTCAAGTTCTGCAGTTCAGGGACTAAAAGGTAAATACGTTTTGTTTTTGCATCAAATAAATAATAGAAATAAAGCACAGGAAAGAAATTGCAATTTTACCAATATATCATGTGCTTGGCATGTGCTTGAATCTGACAAGGGCCTCTTTGTAGATTTGAGAACTTCTGGGACGTTTGATGTAATTTACCCCTTTTTTAATTAACTCAAACCCTAGCAAGGGTTCTTTCGATGCTTGCAAAGGGGGCAAGATGCCAAGGGGGATTCGGCCGCCGCCTCCCTCACTTCTTCCTCGTCAAAATGGTCGGCGGCGCCGCCAGTCGTCGGTGGTTGGCGGGCGATCTTCACGACGGAGTAGCTGCGTGATGGCGGTGGCGACGACGCGAAGCGCGGTGGAGGGCGGTGTCACGGCGTGAGCAGCAGCGAGGCGGCGTCGCAGAGGGTGCGGGGGCGTGGGGCCGCGCAGGCTTCGACGGGCGGCGCGTTCTTCAAGGGCAGAGGGGGCTAGCGGGCGCGGGCACTGCTAGGTGATTCAAGGAGTTGCGGGCGGTCGGCGAGCCTGCTGGATGGGCGCCGCCCAACGGTTGGAGTGGAGCGGGACGAGGGGGCTTCGACGGGAGGCGCGTGGCTGGGGAGCCACGTGCTTGAGGAAGGACAGCGGAGTGCGCGGCGTGCTGGAGGTGGTGCGCCAACGAGCCTAGCCGCAGGTGGTTGCGGTGATGAGGGACGGCGGCGTGCGGCCGCGCGGGCTTCGGCGGGCCTGGAGGATGGCCTTAGCGGCAAGGGGGCGGCGACGCCTGGAGGGGCGCACACGGTGGAAGATCACAGGGGGGCGGCGAAGCTGGACTGCGGCCGTCCCCTCTCTTTTTTTGTGTTTTTTTGTAATTTTTTTAAATGATGTAAATAGAAAATAAAAAACTTTTTTTTGTTTTTTTTTTATAAATCTGAAAAAATAGGAAATAAAAAGGATAAAGAATTTTTTTATTTTTCTTTAATTTTTAATGTGATCCTGCAAAACAAACGTTAGAGAACAACAAGAAATAAATTTTTTTTGTTTTTTATCCTGCAAAACAAACGTTAGAGATAAAAAAATGATTTTTTTTTATTTATCTACAAATCGGGACATGGATGGAGATTCGGCGAAAGATAAGGGATTCGAATCCGATCTCCGGCCACCGTACGCGGCCGGAGTTGAGAGATCGTGGGAGATAGAAAACGAAGGCGGAGAGATCGCGATGATGAGATGAAAATTCGGAATCGGTGATGGATAAAAATCGTGGTGGATTTTTTTTAAGATCTAGAAGAACAAAATGACGATGGGAACAAAATGCGAAGACTAAACTACGATTAAACTAAGATAAAATGCGAAGAAAAATTTTGGATCTCACCTTAGGAGTGGGAAATGGACCGTGATCGCCTCGACGAAGGTCGACTCGCTGTCACCGGACGGCTCAGAGGCTAGACACCTTTTCTCAACAAGAAGACTCTCAGAGATCGGGCTCCTCTCTCTAAAGATTGATCAGGTTGGAATGAGGGAGATGGAGCCATATAAATAGAAAAGAGAGACATTTGAATTTTTGAATTTTTGGATAAGAAGATAAGAGATGAATTTTTGAATTTTTGGGTGGAAGAGATAACATGAGAGATAAAAAAGAAAGATAAAATTATTTACAAAATTATCTATTTTTTTGAATTTTTGTCACTTTATTTATTTGAATTAAAAAATGTTATTTTTTATTTTTTAAGGTGGTTAGTTAAAAATAGCAGCTATATACATGTACTATATACATATATGACATTATATACAAGGATAAATGGGGAAATTAGCCTTTTTTTGTTTTAAGAATTTTATTATTTGTTTATTTTTATTTTTATTTTAAGTAATTAGTAAAAATATTTACAAATATATATACAAATACAATATGCACAAAATACAAGGGAAAATTGCACAAACCACCCCAGAAAACCGACTTTTCAACCGTAACTCCAAAAATTATGAAATCACAGCCATTTTGAAGATAATTTAATTTAGAATTAAATGGAAGTGAAATTGGTTCAATTTGATATTATATGGAGCCGGAATTAATCTTTAAATTAGTGCTTAGTGGCTTTTTTCCAAGTGTGGCTACTTTTATTCTGTACATGATTTAATTGTGCAATCATTTTTATTAATTAGGACCCATTTTTATTTACAACTTTGATTTTGAATGTTATTTGATTTGGGGTCAATTAAGGTACAAATAAATTAGTGTTAGTTTTATACAGATATACACAAAATAAGTGAGAAACACATTTTTTTGGATTTTCTGGTTGAGGACCCTATCTCCCCCTACTTTATTCCTAATCGATCCGGTCAAGTCTTGACCTTCTCTCGGGGTTCGAGTCAGATTGTATACAGTCTTCCTTTTTTTATTTTCTTTTCTTTATTTTTCCTTTCTTTCTTTATTTATTTATTTTAGGTTAAAATTAGTAAGAAATGTACAATATTTACACACAAATGCAAGTTAGTAAGAATATGGAGTTAGCGTTATATGCAGGTGTTTTATAAGAGATTTTAAGCTAAAATAAATGAATAAAGATGACGAATCGCAGATTCATCATCCCCCTATGCTTTACCTTTGCTAGTCCCTTAGCAAACAATTATTTGAAAGAATAAGTGAAGAAGAAAAAGAAAGGGAAAATAAAGAAAGTAGGACAATATTGAGTATTAAACTTATCTTCATAAAATTGTAGTTTGGAGCTCTGTCGGACCTTTGGATTATTTGTGTGTCAGAACTTCTGTGAGACTTAGAATTTCAAAACCAACAGCCTTCAAGTTCTACACATCATTGTCACAGTTTTGGCCCAGAAGTCATCTTAGATCGATCCTCTTCCCAAAGCATACCCTATGAACATTGAACAATTGACTCATGTGTGTGAAAAATTTTAGCTCTTCCCATCCAGAATGTCGGACTACCATGCAATCTCCTCTCCAATAACTCATCCTCGGGGAGTCAGGTATTTCCTTCTAAGGTTTGTCGTGTTGTGTTCACAATCGAATTGGGGGAGAAGTTAGAAGAATGAGAAAAGAACTGGAGGGTGGTTTAGTGTAGTCACCTCTCCTTGTGAAGCTGGCCAGTGTAGTCGAGTCTCCACCAAGATCTGCAGGTTTCTTGAAGCTTGGACCTTTTGGTCAGATATTTATTTGGTAGTAGCTTCTTTGTATTGGAGTTTTGGTGGTTCTGCTTGGATCTTGTTGTGCCCCTACGGATATAGAATCTTTTTTTCGTACATGTTTTGGGGTCTTAGAAAAAATTATGCCCAGTCGTCCATCCCTTTTCCGAAGCTTTATTTCAACCCATACTCCGGTCTTTAGATTTCCACGCTACCAGAAAAGAAACTCATACAGTCTTCCAACATCCCGTCTGAGTTGAGCTAAGTGCATAGTGCGGGATTACAAATTAATTCGCTATTCCAGAGTTGTACCCAGAATGAAGAGACCAGGTTAGACACTAAGAGTCAAATGCTGCACATTGTCATGTGGAACTCAGAGAATTAAGTCAAAGACCTGAAGCTTCTAAAATCCTATTTCTCGGTGAAGTTCCTCTGAGAATTAGGTGGATTAAGGTCCAACTAAGCTACATTCTTCAATTTATTCCAGACATAGTTTAAATATCAATACTATCCTGAAAAATGCACATGCAAATGCAGAATATGAACAATGCAGAGAGTTTTTTTTTGCACATGTGAAAAGAATCATTTTTTTGTAAAACAATTTTCTAATTTTGAACTTTTTATGGATTTTTTGAGGGAAAGTGCAGATGTGAAAGAAAGTTTTTTTTATATGCACTTTCTTTTCTTTTTCCTTTTTTTTTGAATTATGCAAATTTTTATAATTTTTGGTTTTGTATTTTTTAAAGGAGAAAGGGTTAGTAATATATACAAGTATATACAAGAGATTTATTTTTGTTGTTTATGTTTCTCTCTCTCTTTTTGATTTGTTTTTTTTTTGCTTTGTTTTTTTGTTTTTTTTTTTGTTATTTTTATTGTGTTCTTTTGTTTTCTTTTTTTTGTATTCTGCAGATTTTTATAGATTTTTGGTTTTGTAGTTTTTTTTAAGGAGAAAGGCTTAATAATATATACAAGTATATACAAGAGATTTTTTTTGTGTTTGTTTTTTTTGTTGTTGTTTTTTTGTTTTTTTTTTGTTTTTTGTTTTTTTGTTGTTTTTTTACACACGTGGATTTTACAAAAATATACACATAACCCCCCAAATAAATGTATTTAAAAGTACGAGTTATGTCTAAAGTATATATACAATATATACGGCACCCCCCTATACTTAGCTCGAACTATGTCCTCATAGTGTTCAGAGAGCGACAAAGGAAGACATAACTCGTGCTAAGCAAAGAAAGGTGAAAAGACTCCTATGCTACAACGACTCAAAGAAAAGATAAATGAAGAGAAGTTGGTGATCCCCCCTATACTTAGGATCAAGTAATCCTAAGTATAGTGGAATGTACGAAAGGGAAAACCGATGAAGAGAATGTACAGACTCACAAAGACACGATATGAATAACATCACCCCCTATACTTAGGGTAGAGTATCCCTAAGTATAGGCAACAATAACAAGGGTGATAAACAGGACGAATATGAACAACACAAATCCTTCACCCCTATACTTAGGATAAAGCACATCCTAAGTATAGCATATACACACACACGGAAAAGGGATGAATGATAAAACGAGAGAAGACAGAGTGAAACGAAAGGATATACAAGAGGTGTTGAGCTTATGTATCGGACGCAAAAGGTGGAATCAAAAGATCATCGTCCGATACCAAAGATATAGAATCCACAACGGACAGGAATGTATCATGATCTAGATATGGCTTCAGCAACTGTCCGTTCACAACAAATGGCTGTGCGTCAGATGACAACCCAGATATGACAATACTCCCATTGTCACGCACAGCTCTCACGATGAACGGTCCTGACCACTTGCTTTTCAATTTCCTGGGAATAACTTCAACTTAGCATCAAATAACCAAACTTTCTGGTCAGGGGAGAAAGTCTTTCTTCGAATGTGTTTATCATGCCAGCGCTTGACTTTCTCCTTATACATAAGTGAATTATCATATGCAAAGTCTCGGAATTCCAGTAATTTATTCAAATCCAACTTCCCTGTTCTTTCCTCCTTTCTCATAATCTAAATTGCATACACGGAGTGCCCATAAAGATTTGTGAATTAATTCCACTGGCAGGTGGCAAGGTTTTCCATATACCAATATGTAGGGAGACATACCCAAAGGAGACTTGTACGCCGTCCGATAAGCCCATAGAACTGAATCAAGCATCTGCGACCAGTTCTTCCTATCTGAACGTACAAGTTTTTGTAATATCGTTTTGATTTCCCTATTTGAAATTTCTGCCAAGCCATTAGTCTGAGGGTGGTAAGGAGACACAACTCTGTGCTCAATAGCGTACTCCTTCACAAGCTTCTTTACATCTCTATTAATGAAATGGCTTCCCCCATCTGAAATCAATATTTTGGAATACCGAACTGCGCAATAATATGGTCCTTGAGAAAGGAACACACCGTACGACTATCTGCGGTTCGGGTGGGGATAGCCTCCATCGACTAACATAATCCACGGCGAGCAGGATGTACTGAAATCCCTGACTGACAGGAAATGGGCCCATGAAGTCTATGCCCCAAGCATCAAAAACATCAGAAATCTGTATATATCTTAGGGGCATGGTATCTTTGGAACCAACCGTTCCTCCCATTTTCTGACAATCAATACAACCTCGAACATACTCTGTAGCATCCTTAAACAATGTGGGCCACCATAGGCCACTCTGTAAAACCTTTGCTGTCGTGCGTTTCCCCGAATGATGCCCACCAGATTCTAGCTTGTGACAGTGCTCAAGTACACTGGTGTGTTCCTCCTGAGGAATGCACCTTCTCCAGATACAATACGCACCCTCCCAAAATAGGTACGGATCCTCCCACTAGTAATAATGAATCTCTGACAGAAATCTGTCTACCTTGTACTTCGACCAATCTTGTGGAACTTTCTTGGAGACAAGATAGTTCACAATATCAGCATACCATGGAAGCGAGTCCACAGATAAAATGGACTCGTCTGGAAAGGTTTCAGAAATAGGAATCATGTTCTGCTCAGAAGTCTCTGTGTCTGTGATACGGGAAAGGTGATCTGCCACAACATTTTTCACTCCAGGTTTATCTCGTATCTCTAAATCAAATTCCTGGAGAAGAAGGATCCATCTGATAAGGCGTGGTTTAGCATCCTTCTTTGCCTGTAAGTATCGTATGGCAGTGTGATCCGTGTATATAATCACGTGTGAACCAATGAGGTAAGATCTGAACTTTTCTAGACCAAATACAACTGCTAACATCTCCTTCTCTGTAACTGTATAATTTCGTTGTGCTTCATCCAGAGTCTTGCTAGCATAGTGTATAGCAAATGGTACCCCATCCCTTCTCTGTCCTAAGACTGCTCCAACTGCGAAATTTGATGCATCCGTCATGATCTCAAAGGGAAGAGACCAATCAGGTGGCTGTAAGATAGGAGCACTAGTAACCATTTCTTTCATCTGATTGAATGTAAGGAGAACTTTCTCATCGACAATAAAATCAGTCTCCTTACACAAAAGCTCCGTCAAAGGTCTGGCGATTTTGCTGAAGTCCTTTATGAATCGCCTATAGAATCCTACGTGTCCCAAAAATGACCTCAACTGCTTCAAATTCTGCGGTGGCTCTAACATGGAAATCACATCAATCTTAGCCGGGTCAACCTCCATACCATGTTTGGAGATGACATGGCCCAATACAATCCCATTAGTCACCATAAAATGACTCTTCTCCCACGAGAGCACTAGGTTTACCTCACAACAACGTTGAAGAACTCGGTCTAAATGAGCAAGACATGTGTCAAAACTATCCCCGTAGACCGAGAAATCGTCCATGAAGACTTCAAGAAAATTACCCACCATGTCGGCGAAAACGGCCAATATACACCTTTGAAATGTAGCGGGAGCGTTACACAATCCAAAGGGCATCCGTCTAAAGGCGTAAGTGCCAAACGGACAAGTGAAAGTAGTTTTCTCCTGATCCTCAGGAGCGATAGCAACTTGGTTGTATCCCGAGTACCCATCCAAGAAGCAAAAGAACTTTTTCCCTGCCAACCTCTCAATAATCTGATCAATAAAGGGCAATGGAAAGTGATCCTTCTTGGTAGCTGAGTTCAGGCGTCGGTAATCTACACAGACACGCCATGAAGTAGGTACCCGGGTCGGAATCTCCTCACCACGGTCATTCTTTACGATCGTAATCCCAGATTTCTTTGGGACCACATGTAAAGGGTTGACCCATTTGGAATCCGAAATGGGATATATAAAACCAGCATGACACCATTTCTTGATCTCCTTCATGACAACCTCCCTTAGATTTGGATTTAGACGGTGCTGGCATTCACGGGAGGGTTTACAATCATCCTCTAGGTAGATATGATGCGAGCACAACGCTGGATTGATCCCATGGAGATCCGAGATATTCCATCCTATGACCTTGCGGTTTCTCTCAAGAACCTCTAGTACACGAGATTCTTGTTCAGCGGTCAACTGCGAGCTGAGGATGACTGGAAACATTTGGGGGGGACCCGCAAGGAAGGCATATTTCAACGTTGATGGTAAAACCTTAAGCTCAGGTGGGGTCTGATTCGTCTCTGTGATAACCTCTGCTACTGTACTGATAGACGGTATGTGATCTATGCTCTGTAGACTATCCACCTTGGCTATTGACGGCTCAGCAAATAGAATATCTGATAGCTCTGCGATGAATGATCTTTGCTCAGAGAGGAATGGCTCATCAGGATGTTCAATATTATTATCAACGAACGGCTCAGATATCTCAGCAATAATCTCAGAAAGATGTCTCTCATCTGTGCATAAATCAAGAAATTCAATGAATGGCTCAGATATCTGGACCTCAGAACTCTGCTCAAACTGCTCATCGGCAACTATCTCAATTGGACCACCAAGGGAGCTCATGTCGACTGTGCTTTCCAGAGAGTCCTTTTGGGGAAAAGACTCCTGTGTATCTATAAAATCCGTGAAAAGGTCAGTCTCTTTGAATTCAGCAAGAAAATCACAGTCATCTGGTTCTGATATTGCTTTCTCTGTATCATCTGTTGCTGGTGGCGGTGATGGTTTAGGATCAGAGATCGTCTTAATTTTCACCTTGTCACTATGAGAGTGAAAGATGATATCTCCAGTACCATAATCAACTGTTGCTTCGGCCGTTCGGAGGAACAGTCGACCTAGTATGATCGAGGTATGGAGTAACGGTGCAGAGGTGTCCATATCCATGACAACGAAATCAACAGGGAATTTCATTCCCTGCACCGTTACAATAACGTCCTCTAAAATGCCTCTTGGCCTCTTAATCGATCTATCGGCAAACTGAAGGATCATTCTGGTAGTTTTAAGAGGCCCTAACTGGATTCAGTTAATAGAGAGGAAGGCATGAGATTAATGGAGGAATCGCTATCGAGAAGAGTACGATCAAATTCTTGATCAAAGATATGGCAACGGATGTGAGGTGCTCCCTTGTCTTTCTTTTTCGGCGGAAGGTTGCTGATGGCATGAACTGTGGCCATGGTCAAGATGTGTTTCTCTATTTCCTTTCGTCTGTTCTTCCTTGGTTGACGCTTTCGGGTACATGCCTCTTTCATTCCCTTTTTTACTGTAGGCATGTATTCCATGGCTTTTAGTAGTGGCATCATTAAAAAGATATTCTGTAAGATCTCAACCACTCCAGGATCAGATAGTGTTGTTTTTAATTTTTGAATTTTTTTTAGCTTTGAGAGCAGAAGGAAATGGCACAGAATCAGAATAAACATGCAAACGTTCATTTCCTTTATTCAGAATGGAATCATCATGTACAAGAGGACAACTAGAATCAGTCTGTATAGTGTTGTCCAATCTAGGTGAAGGAAAAACAGAATCTAAAACAGAACGGGTTGCTGCTGCTAGTGAAGAGGAAGAATCTGCGACTGGTATATTCTCCCTTGCTGATGGTGATCTGCATCTGTCTGGTGAAGGTGGTGGTAAAGGCGGTGAAACTCCAGATGTGGGTGCTGCTATACTGGGCCTCTCGACTATTGCTGAAGGAGATTGTTGGAAATGCGAGCCCACGGCGAGCCATTATGCAATAAATGTTATCGCAAATATCATTCCCTGATCTGAAATGAAGAATGAATAATTTGTATAATAGGTCCCTTAGTACAATTAGGGTTACGCACAATGGCCATCTTGATGATCATACAGCTGTTGATTCAACTATTGAATCATAGAGGCTGGTGCTTGGATGAATATCTAATGAGTTAGATTGAGGACTCATCAAGCACCGTCAAATGATTATTAAGAGATGATCTCCAGCCTAAGTAGGAGATGGCAATCCTTATCTCTTTAGGCTGATATCTGACCGACCTCTTGATGCAGGTCCTCTGCATAGGAATAGGGATTCGGAGGTGTCAGATTAGTTAGGTCAAAGAGTTGACTTAACGAGATCGAGATAACCAAAGTCCTATATCGTATGCTGTCATGATATAGGCACGCATCCTCTGACCGGAGACAGATGTGTTACTATATGTCTGAGTGTGTACATTTGGCAGACCAATAGGTTGATGACCTAATCAAGGTCTATACACCGGCGCGCTGGTGTGCATATAAGGGCATATGAGTAATACGATCTCTCAAAGGGATCATACATGTTCAGTTACTGAACCGGAAGACATGAGCTCACTCATGAGATATTGGGAAGAATCAAATTCCATGCGCATGGTCGTCTCGCTTTGGAAGCTTGACTGAATTTGTAGGTTTGATATATACTTTTAGTATATGATCAAGACCTAGGTATGATATACGCTTTTGGAAAGTGTATGATCGATACCAACTCCCAATGATCGAATGAGAAACTTACTGATAAAACCATGAAGTAGACAGTATAAAGTTGATCCGATACTTCGGGTTTAGTCTGAGTCTTCCAGTATGCAGGATGTACAGGTATTGGGAATACCTGAGGGTGATTTGATCATAAACGATTGTATAACCATGACGCTTCCATTCCTAGGGAGTGATGAAACGGGTCTGGATTTTAGTGACTCCTCTCAGTAGAGAAGTGATCTGATCTTCGTCCAAGTGTTGGACATTGATCTGAATATGATTCAGATACAATGAGAAGATTAGATTTACGGTCTTGATTTAATCAAGCATCTATGGGAGGCCCGCGATCTGGATTTGAGATACGATCTCAATATCCATGTCACTATACGTGGAACAATACAATCGCCCTGTCCTTATCTCCAAGTATCTGCGGAGAGATTGCATTATTCTTGAAGGGTTCAAGAATAATTCCATAAGATCTAAGCAATGAAGAAATAATGATTAAATGTGATTTAATCATCTTGATGTGTGAAGAAATTATCCAATTTAATTAAATGTGATTTAATTAATGTGGATAAGAATAATGTGGATAGAAATATCCAATTATTCATAATATATTATAAATGAGATTTATAATGTATTAGAGAGAGCTAATTATAATTTATATGTGTTGATTAATTATTATGTGTATTGGATACACATTGTGTAATTAATTAACAATATGAATTATATGTTGTTTTGGGTTGTGAATATGATTCACAATTTTTTCCATGGCAAGAATGCAATATTCTCAAAGATAATTGTGAATTATTTTTTGGAGAATAAAACCTAATAAATTTGTTGCAAATAAATAAGAGAGATTCCAAGGAGATATGCAATCTCATGGATTTCCATGAGATTGCAATCTCCATGCAATCTCAAGGGGCGGCACATCATTCCTATAAGGAATGTGTGGCCGTCCACTTGGAAGGTACATGGAGATAAAATCTCCATGTATCTTCTCTCCTTATTTGTTGGGTTGATTTAGGAATAAATTATATTTGATTTTGTCAAATATATTTTGACCTAAATTTGTTGCTTTTGACAACAACAATCTTGGCCATTGGATTGACACAACTCAATCTCACCCATTGATTTTATGTGTCCCACGGATTGAGATCCATGGATCCCAAAACCCTATAAATAGAGAGGCATACTATGCTCTCTAATGACTTGCAATATTGGAGCTCTCTCTCTCCCTCATTTCTTCATACACGCCAGCCCTCTCTCCCTCTCTTGTTGGTGGCCGTCCACCATACCCTAGAGAAGGGAACCGTCGTCGCCTTCGCCACCGCGCCGCCGCTTCGACGTTCTTCGGTTCTCCGTCTTCTTGGAGAGTTCCTCTCACGAAGGAGACGTTTGATCTCGTGCGACGAGATCAGGAGCAACCACGCTTGGATCATCTTCTTGGATTGCGAGGACAACGCGGTTCATCCCCGCGCTCGCAAGCGGTCTCGCCGACGATCAGACTTGAGACAGGAGGTCTCTTTCTTTAGAGACTTGATCAACCACGCTTCAAGAGGTATTGCATTATACTTGTTGTGGTTATAGATGAAACGATCTGAGAATGGTTCTCGGATCATGTGGTTTCATCGAATAAAATTTTTTAAATTCTGCTGCACCGAACAACTAGTACGACTAGTCGTTCTTCGTCGTATCCGATACAACAATCACGCTTCCGTGATGCGCTTGAGGATAATTCCATATCCTTCAGAGATGATGTAGAAGATGATGCTCTCTCAGTGGACCGATCTCCCAACCCCAACTGCTGCGTAGGCAGCTGCAATCTCCTACCGCTCCTGAGATGAATGGTGTCAGATAAACATGTAAAATCAAGGGACATACCTGTCTCGGGGGTGGGTGGGCTTTTAGCTACCTGCTCTTTGCGTTTGAAATTATTGGGGTTGGCTTCAACCTGTGCTGGAATTAGTGTCTTGGTGGTAGTCAGGTCATCGATCCGTTGAGTCAGTTCATTCATGTTCTTCATAATCAATGCAAGTTGGTCCAGTGGTGGATTGAATGAAGGGGCCTCAGGTCGCTCATTGACTGGATGTCGCTGAGACTGATAGTGCGGAGGCTGTTGGTACCCATACGGATTCTGGTAATGAGGAGGAGGGGGGAAGGATACTGTCCATAATATGCAGTCTGCTGCTGGTTCGGCTGAGGGAAATACATGGACTGCTGTTGTGGCTGGCCTTGTCTCCAGTTTTGGAACTGAGGTGGAGACTGATACTGAGGCTGGAACTGCTGGTGCTGGTACTGGTACGGCTGTTGCAGTCTGCCTCCTTGAAGCTGGTGGGTGGGCCTCTGACCCTGCTGTGAACCCAACTGGCCTTACCCTGACGGATGGGGCTGGTTTCACTCACGGTCGAACCAGATACCATTCACCTCCTAAATGACATGTGGAGGTGGAGACTGCTGCTCAAGGATGTAGGCCACTTCTTGTTGGTACGGAACTATCTGATGTGCATGCTGCTGAGCTTGATCAGGTGTCTGCACGTAGTAGACATGCTGGACTGTAGATGGTCCTCTGCTATTTTGCTGAGTGGAAGGAGTCTGCTCCCTAGTAGAGGGGTTTACTGCTGCATTCGTATTGTGGACTGCACTGATTGTGCTCACAAGAAGTTCCAAATGCTTTGTTATGTCATCCAGCTTATCCAGATTCTTCGTCCTCTGCTCGATCACATGAAGCTTATCGAGCTCCTTGGATCGCTTCTCAATAATGTCTACTTTGGATAGGTGGTCTCCAATGATAGCCAAGTCTGTGCTATCCACCTTATACACTTCTTGTATTGACGTCATTTTGACATCCTTGTGGGGTACTGCAGGGGCGGTGACAGGGTGCTTCTGAAAAGCACGTGAAGAAGAAAGAGCTGCTGAACTTTCTGCCATCTCCTCAAAAATTTGATAAAGGACATCTTCGTCCTTGTTAAAGTGGCTTCCCCTACAAGCGGCATCTACCAGCTTCTGATTCTCAATGCTTAAACCCCCAAAGAAATTTTGTACAAGACTGATCTTTGGAATATCATGATGGGGGCATTTCTCCGTCAGATCTTTGAAACGTTCCCACGCCTCGTGAATAGGCTCTTGGGGCATCTGGGAGAAATTAGCAATCAGTGATCGCATTTGGTTGAGTCGTCCAAGTGGATAATACTTGTTCAGAAATGTAGATCTCAACTCTTCCCAAGTGGTGACAACCTTCCCCAAGTGATTTAACCAGTACAAGGCTTTTCCCATCAGGCTGAATGGAAAGGCGGTCATCTGCACTACCTCTAATGGGATGTTTGGGTAGTGTACGGTTCCACAAATGCGATCGAACTGCTGGAGGTGTATATAAGGTTCTTCATTAATATTTCCATGGAATATTGGGAGAAGAGGTAAAATAGTTGGCTTAAGCTCAAAATGCCCATGAACCGGAGGGATTTGTATCTACGAATTTGTCTGTCCTGCCCCTGGATTATAAGCATCTTTGAGTGTAGGCTTAGGCTCTACATGAGGTTCTTCTCCATTCCCACCTCCAGGGTTTGTTATCCCCCCCTCTCCTGTCTTCTCTTTCTTGTCTTATCTCGAGAATCATCTCTCTCAATGTGGCTTGGAACTTAGCCTGCTCTGTTAACTGTGCTTGAATTGATTGAATGGAGGCTAACATGGTACTGTTGATCTCGCTTTGTTCCGACATGGCTCCCTTTCCCTTTGGTGGCATTAAGTATCCGGCTTCTGACTCTGAAAATGTATATGCCACTCGATTATTGCTTAGAATTGATGGAGTCTCAGATATTAATTCGAGATTAAAGCCAATCTCAAATAGTGGATTTATGGATGTTGTGAATTGTGAAGTGGGGAAAGAGGAATATTCGTGAAGTGAGTCTCCCCGAATAGAAGGTGAACGGCTCGGAGCGTAGAATGAGTTCGCGGAGTCGGAACGAGAAATACTCTGGGCCGACATCTTCGAAATCAATAGGCAGGATGCGAGAGCACGAATGTCAATGCAAGAGTGAAAGTGAATGAAGGCGCAAATTGCGCAGAAGGATCTTTAGCACTAACAAGCAAACACAATGCAAACCCCCAGTTCACCAACTCAACTCAATGTGAAGACCGTGAAGGTTCGGTCAATTATCTTGTTGATTCTAGAGTTTGGTGATAATCACAAAGTTGTACAAACACTTAGGCTGAATTATGGGATTTGGGCACTAACCTTAGTGTGTACGCGAGCAAGTTAAAACGAATACAATGAGGGGGTTACTCTCCCCAAAATAATGATTTTACCTTGTATTTTTTTAGGGTCGAGTTTTCTTTAGCAGCCCCAAATTTTAGGCAGTTGTCACTTGGTTAAAATATTTTCAAAGAATCGCCTACCGAGTGTCCAATTTTCTTTTAATTTATGTGAGTGAAAACAAGGAAGGAGATCGGAAATGCCAATGCGCGATTAAAAACGATGATGCATGCAGGGGTCAGAGATGCGTACCTTGTCGCCAGCACTCTACATGCAAATGATCCGCGCAGAATTTGAATACAAAAAATAAACTAACCTATATGCAAATGCAGGTAAACCGTCCTAGATGATAACTTCTATTAACGGGCAAGAACAAGTTAATTTGACTAAGTCCAAATTACGATATACTCTATAGACACAGAAATTCTTGTTTAGGGTGTTTGGACCTATTTAATTACCTGGCTCAAGCAAATTAATTAAAGAAATCAATAGGTGCCTTTCGAAATCCGCAGAAAATAAAGAAAATAAAGGCGATGAAAACAAAACTGGTGAGGTCTCCCAAGTGCACCGGCACTTGGCGAAACAGACCCCGCAACAAATGAATGTCCGTTTACAAAGTTCAAATGATAGAAAAACTCTCTCTCTCTCTCTCTCTCTCTCTCTCTCTTTTCGTCTCTTTCAATTTTCTTCTCCTCTTCTCACGCTTTCCTACGGCTTGGTGAAGAATCAAGCCGCCTCCACGTCGCTTGGGTGCTTCGGCTCTCCTAGGATCGCCTCCTTCGCTCTGCGGGCCCTCGCAAGAAAAAGAAAAGAGAATGCGTAAGAAGCATAATTTTCAAATATGAGAAAATGATGAAATGAATGCAATGGATATGAACAATGGAATAATGTGGCAAATTATACACAGATATTTACAACCAAGAATAGCAGGTCAAAAGAGAAACCTAACTACCCTCACCGTGCCTCCCCGGCAACGGCGCCATTTTGTTGAGCGCAAAATTCGAGGACGGAAATTAATTGGTGGAAAATATGTCGTTGTTTTTCCCCAGAATCCCGCGTCAACAAAAGATTATTTTTTTTATTTTTGCTACTTATTAACCTGTAAAGCGGATAGGGTCGAACTCAGGGAGGCTACAATTCCCGAGGGTTATTCAATTAATTGAAAATCAATCAAGAGAAAATAAGAATCTCAAAGGACAACTATCTTTGGTTTTTGTGAATTTTTTTTAATTTTTTTAATTTTTTATTTTTTTATTTCTATTTTTTTATATTTCTGATTTTCAAAATTTTAGTGATTTTGATTTTGCAATTTTTTTATTTTCAAAAATAACTCGATGCAATATTCACAAGATTAAAAATACGCACACCAACTCTTTTTGCAATTTTTCAATTAGTCAAAAATGCTCAGAAAAATTCAAAGAAAATATTTTTGGGTTTAAGTTTTGAAATGTTTTTGAGAATTTTTATGGAAATTTTAGATGTTTTTGTATTTTTCTAAAAATCAAACAGTGAGGAAACAAGAAAATGTGCACAGTCTGAAGTAATTTACAATTTAGAAATCTTTTAAATGCCTAAAACTCCTGGCAATTATTTTTAAGACAAACTAGAAACCATTATCTACAAACAGGAACTGAAATCTCAATTTTTCGATTTTTGTAGAGTTTTTTATGATTTTTAGAAGATTTTTGATGTTTTTCCATTTTTTTGGATTTTATAAATAATTAATACGTGAAAATTGGTCGGAAATTAAAAGACAATGAAATACAATTACTCTAATTTTTTAGAAATTTTGGAGCTATTTTCGAATTTTTATGAATTTTCGAATTTCAAGAAGACAAAAAGGCACTATTTTTGATTTTTTAATAATAATAAATGAAGGAGAAATACAACAAAAAATTTATGCTAGATGGATATGAACATCAGGAGCATAGCACAATTTTTGCAAAATTTTTGGATCACAAATGACATTTATTTCAATGAAAACACAAGGGAAGTTCAAGTTCTGCAGTTCAGGGACTAAAAAGTAAATACGTTTTGTTTTTGCATCAAATAAATAATAGAAATAAAGCACAGGAAAGAAATTGCAATTTTACCAATATATCATGTGCTTGGCATGTGCTTGAATCTGACAAGGGCCTCTTTGTAGATTTGAGAACTTCTGGGACGTTTGATGTAATTTGCCCCTTTTTTAATTAACTCAAACCCTAGCAAGGGTTCTTTCGATGCTTGCAAAGGGGGCAAGATGCCAAGGGGGATTCGGCCGCCGCCTCCCTCACTTCTTCCTCGTCAAAACGGTCGGCGGCGCCGCCAGTCGCCGGTGGTTGGCGGGCGATCTTCACGGCGGAGTAGTTGCGTGATGGCGGTGGCGACGACGCGAAGCGCGGTGGAGGGCGGTGTCACGGCGTGAGCAGCAGCGAGGCGACGTCGTAGAGGGTGCGGCGGCGTGGGGCCGCGCGGGCTTCGGCGAGCGGCGCGTTCTTCAAGGGCAGAGGGGGCTAGCGGGCGCGGGCACTGTTGGATGATTCCAGGAGTTGCGGGCGGTCGGCGGGCCTGCTGGATGGGCGCCGCCCAACGGCTGGAGTGGAGCGGGACGAGGGGGCTTCGACGGGCAGCGCGTGGTTGGGGAGCCACGTGCTTGAGGAAGGACGGCGGAGTGCGCGACGTGCTGGAGGTGGTGAGCCGGCGAGCCTAGCCGCAGGTGGTTGCGGTGATGAGGGACGGCGGCGTGGGGCCGCACGGGCTTCGGCGGGCCTGGAGGATGGCCTTAGCGGCAAGGGGGAGGCGGCGCCTGGAGGGGCGCACGCGGTGGAAGATCACAGGGGGGCGGCGGAGCTGGACTGCAGCCGTCCCCTCTCTTTTTTTTGTGTTTTTTTGTAATTTTTTTAAATGATGTAAACAATAAATAAAAAAACTTTTTTTTGTTTTTTTTGTAAATCCGAAAAAATAGGAAATAAAAAGGATAAAGAATTTTTTGTTTTTCTTTAATTTTTTATGTGATCCTGCAAAACAAACGTTAGAGAACAAGAAGAAATATTTTTTTTATTTTTTTATCCTACAAAACAAACGTTAGAGATAAAAAAATGATTTTTTTATTTATCTACAAATCGGGACGTGGATGGAGATTCAGCGAAAGATGAGGGATTCGAATCCGATCTCCGGCCACCGTACGCGGCCGGAGTTTAGAGATCGTGGGAGATAGAAAACGAAGGCGGAGAGATCGCGATGATGAGATGAAAATTCGGAATCGGTGATGGATAAAAATCGTGGTGGATTTTTTTAAGATGTAGAAGAACAAAATGACGATGGGAAAAAATGCGAAGACTAGACTACGACTAACTAAGATAAAATGCAAAGAAAAATTTTGGATCTCACCTTAGGAGTGGAAAATGGATCGTGATCGCCTCGACGAAGGTCGACTCGCTGTCACCGGACGGCTCGGAGGCTAGACACCTTTTCTCAACAAGAAGACTCTCAGAGATCGGGCTCCTCTCTCTAAAGATTGATCAGGTTGGAATGAGGGAGATGGAGCCATATAAATAGAAAAGAGAGACATTTGAATTTTTGAATTTTTGGATAAGAAGATAAGAGATGAATTTTTGAATTTTTGGGTGGAAGAGATAACATGAGAGATAAAATAGAAAGATAAAATTATTTACAAAATTATCTAATTTTTTTGAATTTTCGTCACTTTATTTATTTGAATTAAAAAATGTTATTTTTTATTTTTTTAAGGTGGTTAGTTAAAAATAGGAGCTATATACATGTACTATATACATATATGACATTATATACAAGGATAAATGGGGAAATTAGCCTTTTTTGTTTTAAGAATTTTATTATTTGTTTATTTTTATTTTTATTTTAAGTAATTAGTAAAAATATTTACAAATATATATACAAATACAATATGCACAAAATACAAGGGAAAATTGCACAAACCACCCCAGAAAACTGACTTTTCAACCGTAACTCCAAAAATTATGAAATCACAGCCATTTTGAAGATAATTTAATTTAGAATTCAATGGAAGTGAAATTGGTTCAATTTGATATTATATGGAGCCGGAATTAATCTTTAAATTAGTGTTTAGTGGCTTTTTTCCAAGTGTGGCTACTTTTATTCTGTACATGATTTAATTGTGCAATCATTTTTATTAATTAGGACCCATTTTTATTTACAACTTTGATTTTGAATGTTATTTGATTTGGGGTCAATTAAGGTACAAATAAATTAGTGTTGGTTTTATACAGATATACACAAAATAAGTGAGAAACACATTTTTTTGGATTTTCTGGTTGAGGACCCTATCTCCCCCTACTTTATTCCTGGTCGATCAGGTCAAGTCTTGACCTTCTCTCGGGGTTCGGGTCATCCTGTATACAGTCTTCCTTTTTTTATTTTATTTTCTTTATTTTTCCTTTATTTATTTATTTATTTATTTTAGGTTAAAATTAGTCAGAAATGTACAATATTTACACACAAATGCAAGTTAGTAAGAATATGGAGTTAGCGTTATATGCAGGTGTTTTATAAGGGATTTTAAGCTAAAATAAATGAATAAAGATGACGAATCGCAGATTCATCATGTAGTTGATCAAACTAACGAATAAAATAAATAAATAACAAAGAAAGAAAAAAGGAAATAATTAAAATGAATGAGATATGCGCATGAAATGATGGGTCAAAATCAACAAATATGTACGATGTGCAGTTAGGTCTCAAAATCTAATTTTTCACAAATGTATTCTGACTCTTTTGGATTTATTCTTTATTTTGTAGATAATTGAATATACATTAATTCAAAAGTGAATAGAGATTCATTTGGACAATGCATGAGAAAGATATCAACATTTCTGTCTGTCTTTATTGAAATTAGAGTTTGAGATTATTTTGTATATGTACATGTTGGCATTTTTTAGATTCTTCATTGAGTAAGGTTGACGATATGTATACAATGGATTTAGTTTCATGTCAATTGGAGTTAGCATGAAATAATTAAAAATAGGTGAATTTTAGTGAAAATGTGAAGATGATTATGAATGCAGAAATGAATGCTAATTTATGTAATTATGAGCGCATGAAATTTATTTTATGAAGTTAACATGTAAATGATCCTATATTCTCGGAACGAAGCTTTATTTTCAACTAATTAGAGTGATGAGATTTGCGAACACACCCCCACCGGCAAGTATCACGCGTGCAGCATGCACCTATGCGAATATTTGGCATAGAACCCCCTTCGAGTTCTGCTAATTCCATTTCCCATGTTTTACATTTTAATTATGTTTACTTTAGTTTTGTAATTGCATAAAGACCCTTTCTTTGGACTTACTTTCATAGCATCATTTGTCTTCTTTTTAAAATTCCAGAAATTGCATGTTAAAGAACACTTCATTATCTAACTAATGATCATTTGATTGATTTTTTGTGGGACATTATTGATTTATGTAAATTAAATTGGTGTGGTATTGCATAATTTACCCACTTTGAGCTCTGGAATTGATGTTAAATTGTTCCTTAACCAGAAAATTTACCAACACTAACATTAGTAGAATTAATTATTCTATGGTTGTACTCAACAACTATTTCATTCACATGCATATTTTTTCTTAAAATAAATTAATTGGTGGATTGAGTAATTGGATTAGTTCCCTATAATCTTGGTATTTTTAGAATTTTAAGATTTTTCCTGAATACCTATTAACTATATACATCTAAGTTAATTTTTTTCTAGAAAATATTTAAGTTTATTAATTATTAAAATTCATTTACTAAAATTCACACCGCATGTATATTTAATTCATAAAAAACTTATTTTGCATTAGAAAATTATCAAAAACTCATAGTAGCTTAATTCTACATGCATTAACATTCTGGTCAAGTTTATGAATTTCTGAACATCATTTGAGTGAAAAATGCATTTTAATCTTCGAACTAAGCCACATTTGCATTCACACTTTAATTGCATACAAAAATTCCAAAAAAATACCTCTTTGAGAACCTAGTCTCTAAATTATCTGAAAATTAGCCTAAAGATGCCTCCCTGAGTTCGGCTTGCCGAAGTAATATAAAAATCAGCCGCATTTGCATTTAATTCACTAATTAACTAAGCGATTTTTTATCAATCCGTAATTTCCTGACTACAACAACACAAAAATATTAACAAGGACTTTTACGAGTTTGTCACTTATTGTGCTCCTACCTTTGTTGTCCTCCTTTAAGAAGGAGCTCAACTAAGGCCCATGTTCCTGCTCGCAACCCTCCCTTTTCCACTCCAAACTATTAACTATGCTTTTTTATACACCCCTAACTATGCTTTTTATACATATTTTATCACATCCCAATAAAGCCAAGGTATATGCTATGAGATTTCCTCAGCAATACCTCATAAAGATCCCTTAGTGGCTTTCTGAACTCCACGTAATCAGAAAGATTTGCAAACTCGATGAACAAAATGAAATCCGTGAGCGAGATGACAACCTCCAACAACCCAATGGCCTAAACCCTAGCGAGTTTAGTGAAGGAGCATTTGGCGACGTCACATCTGGGACGAAGGAGAAAGAAGTGGCCACCGAAAGTCTGTCGAAGCTGACAACCATAATCAATGCTCCTATCCTCCCCACCTCTCCCTACCATCCCCATCACCGTCGCACCGCTCCTTCCCTCCCAACGTCGCCCAACCAAGCTCATCAATTTCTCCCATTTGAGAGATATCACACTTTGCCATCTTCTTATGTGGATGCACATGGTTGGGTCCCTCCCACCCTTCTCGTGTCCACCCAACATCATTTACATCTTCACATTCTCATTTTTTTGGGATATTTCACATGAAAAAAGTCCACTATCCTTGGGCTTTCATCGTCTAGATGACTTCATGATGAACTATTCACATTTTATCCTACATGACTATATAAAACCATCTCCTTGCTCACAACATAATAAAGAATGTCGGCATGCTGCATTTTGATGGGTGCAATTTATGTTGGCTGACACAAGAAGTAAGAGATCACATCTTCAATTGTTCCTATTCCTATAAGGTTCGGTGATCCTACCTTGTTGGCAAGCATGATCTCTCTTCCCTAACTAGTACATCAGAATCATTACAAAGGAACGAAATCTCCTTCGATCATGCATGCTTTGACATTCAAGCTTGCACGTGATGGATCTAGAAGGAAAGGAACATGCCTCCAAAGGGTGGCCTCGAAACCATATAATAAGCTTATGATGACAATTATTACTTACATGCATTATTCATAGACTTATTTTCATAACCCTCCCTAATTTCACATGTACCTGGTGCACCCAGTCTTTGTTCAGCTACATGCTTGTTCAGATATATACCATTTGTGGATTTTCACACTTACATCCTGCCATGTTTTTAGAATTACACTTATACCCTTCACTTTTTTGCAATTACACATGTATGTACATGCATATTCTTTTAAAAATTTACCGCTGTCATTGTAATAATAAAAGTGCACAATTATTGTAACAAAGCGGACTATTGTGAATTTTATAAGAGTATTGGAGCACATGTCTAATTCTCAAAAGTTAGGGGGTAAGTGTTGGGTGAAAAAACCTGGAAGAGCACGTGTTAAATACATGCAATTTTCTCTTTTTAGAATAACTGAATAAATATATCAAATGAACGTTGGCCTTTCACTCAATCGTCACATCAATCGCCCTCCCAACGTTCCCTGTCCTCCCCGCTCCAAAGCTCGGCAAGACATAGACAGCAAAGGATGTCCACTGAATCCCTCACCCCTTTCATCTCCAACACTCCTTTCTCCCTCGAGCGATGTCGCTCCTCTTCGCCTTCGGCGTCGTCCCGATCTCCACGCCCCCCCGGGCACTGCCCGCGTGGCGTTGCTCCACCCGCTGCTGCCTCGGGTCGCCGCCCAAGGCTGTGTCTACCGGCGGCGTGGGCCTCTCCACGGCCCCCTCCCCTCCGCCGAAGGGGGCGGCGGAGGAAAAGAGTGGCGGGGGGTTCGTCTATGCCGGCGGTGCTTCCTTCGGACTCGCGCGCTCCACTGAATCGACAATCGAGAGGGTGAGTACTCTTCTCTGTCCTTCAATGCGCACGAGATGAATTGCGCAGTTTAACTCCCGAAGTGAAGCCGCCGAAGGTTTGTTTGAGATTAATGTTAGCTTTGGATGTAATGACTGGGAATGATGGGATCAATCGGAGTGTTTGGTGAGGCAGTAATAGGAGGGAAGTACAAATATTTGGATGAAGGATTTATAATGGAAGGGTAGAGAAGGGGGGCAATTATAGGAAAGAATCCGTTATATAAATAGAATGGGGGAGGTAAGGGAAGGGAGATCGTTTTTTTTTTGTGTTTGGTTGCACATGTATATGTAAAAGAAGGGAAATGGAAAAATTGTTTTTGAATAGATTTGCTCGTATTTGCTTAAGAGTACCTTCTAATATTAGCAAAATTTTGAATAAATTTGCCCCCATCATGCAAGGTCGTATCGTGATATATCGGTATCGTTGGGTTTGGGATATCGATATTGACCTGCATATCTAAATACATGGTGTCGGTGAGATATCACCGATATATCAACGATATATCAGTTGTCGGCGATATATCGCCGACACTTGGCATATTCCTTCCTTCATTTGCATGGAATTGAGGGCCAATTTCGGTTATAAAAACCGCATATCGGCTCATTTCGACCATATCGACATCTCAAGCTCCCATGGTCCCTTCTTCCATATTCCATTGCATTTTGAGGCATGATCTTCTCTTAATTAGTAAATAAAATTTCAAAATTAGTTAGAACTTTTATTCTTGGTGGTTATTTGATGCATAATCATCTTTTTTTTTAAATTTGGAATAAATAGAGTTGGATGATATGTTTTAGCCTTAGGAAACAATATTTCATGATGACTTTTGTTAAGTCATGGTGTGTAATTTATTAAATCCGAAAATAGAAGAAATAACTCTCCAAATCATTAACTCATTTGTTGTTGAATTTTGGGACTTTTGTTTTTTGTTGTTTATTAGGTGATGTCATGGAAGAATGGACTGGTATCGGTGATATATTGCTGATATATCAACGATATATCGGTTGTCGGCGATATATCGCCGACACTTGGCATATTCCTTCCTTCATTTGCACGGAATTGAGGGCCAATTTTGGTTATAAAAACCGCATATCGGTTCATTTCGACCATATCGACATCTCAAGCTCCCATGCTCCCTTCTTCCATATTCCATTGCATTTTGAGGCATGATCTTCTCTTAATTACTAAATAAAATTTCAAAATTAGTTAGGGCTTTTGTTCTTGGTGGTTATTTGATGCATAATCATCTTTTTTTTAAAATTTGGAATGAATGGAGTTGGATGATATGTTTTAGCCTTAGGAAACAATATTTCATGATGATTTTTGTTAAGTCATGGTGTGTAATTTATTAAATCCGAAAATAAAAGAAATAAATCTCCAAATTATTCACTCATTTGTTGTTGAATTTTGGGGGTTTTATTTTTTTATTAGGTTATGTCATGGAAGAATGAACTTAGATCTCATTATTTAACCTTACGGAAAATTATTTCATTGTGATTTATGTTAACTAAATGGGTTTAATTTATTGAATCCGAAGTTTTTGTTAAATTTTAGGGTTTTTGGTTTTTTTGGGTTTATTAGGCGATGTTATGGAAGGATAGACTTGAATCTCATGTTTTAGTCTTAGAGAAATTTATTTAATGGTGATTTATGTTAACTAAATGGGTGTAATATATTAAATCCGAAAATAAAAAATAAATCTTCAAATTATTGACTAATTTGTTGTTGAATTTTGAGGCTTTTGCTTTTTTTTGTTTATTACATGATGTTATGGAATGATGGACTTGGATCTAATGTTTTAGTCTTAGAGAAAATTATTTCATGGTGATTTATGTTAAGTAAATGAGTGTAATATATTAAATCCGAAAATATAAGAAATAAATCTTCAAATTATTGACTAATTTGTTGTTGAATTTTTGGACGTTTATTTTTATTTATTAGGTGATATCATGAAAGGATGGACTTGGATCTCATTTTTTGCCTTAGAGAAAATTATTTCATGGTAATTTATATTAACTAAAGGGGTGTAATTTATTAAATATGAAAATAGAAATAAAATTTCAAATTATTGATTAATTTGTTGTTGAATTTTGGGGCTTTTGGTTTTTTTGGTTTATTAGGTGATGTCATGGAAGGATAAACTTGGATCTCATGTTTTAGCCTTAGGGAAAATTATTTAATGGTGATTTATATTAATTAAAGGGGTATAAGTTATTAAATCCGAAAATATAAGAAATAAATCTTAAAATTATTGACTAATTTGTTGTTGAATTTGGGGTCTGATTTTTTTATCAGGTGATGTCATTAAAGAACGGACTTGGATCTAATGTTTTAGCCTTAGGGAAAATTATTTTATAATGATTTATGTTAACTAAAGGGGTGTAATTTATTAAATCCGAAAATAAAAGAAATAAATCTTCAAATTGTTGATTAATTTGTTGTTGAATTTAGGGCTTTTGATTTTTTTTGATTTTTTCAAATCAAGGATTCAAAATCATGGCACACTCTGGTTTAGACTCTGATGGTTCTCGTGGACAGTTGAATTTTGACGGTGGAGAGATTGGTTGGAAGTATGCCACCGCTCTAGATGATAATAAAGCGAAACCGCAATGCAACTTCTGTGGTAAGAGGTTGGGAGGAGGGGGTATTACTAGACTGAAGTATCACCTTGTTGGCAGCAATAAAAATGTTGCCAAGTGCACTCGATGTCCAAAATACATGAGGGACTTGGTTAAGGCCAGCATAGATGTGAAAAAGGAGAAGGATGTGGAGAGGTCAAGACGGGATGAAAAAGGAGAAGGAGTTCATGTTTGAGAAGGAGTTCAATGTCCTTTCAGACTCAGACGACGAGGACTTTGTCTAGCTTGATGACGTTCAGATCGAAGCGGAGAGGAGGGCGTACAAGAGGGCGACAAAAGAGTCCATGAGGAGCGAGTTTGAGAGGAGAGAACTCGCTGGTGCACGCGGCGACTTCCTTGGTGCTGGTGGCGGTGGGAGTGGTTCTGGAGGTGCACCAGTACCACCACCCACTAAGAAACACAAAGGAAAGGGACTAGAACCATGACGACGAGTGGGTCCATGCAGTACAAGCCAAGCAAAGACTCGAAGCAAAAGACAGTGAAGGGGATGTTCACCAATGCACGAGAGAATGGGCAGGGCCATCGGCAAGCTCTTCTTTGGGGAGAGCATTCCAACCCATGTCGCTAGTGGACCTTTCTTACAGCACACCATTGATGAGATCGCCGCAACTGAAACGAGAGTGAAGGCTCCAAGTGTCAAAGAGTTGATGAATAAGTATCTTGCGCAGGAGAAGGAGGAGATGAACGAGTACATCTCGGACATGAGGAAGAAATTGCCAGAGTATGGCATGACGTTGATGTGTGATGGCTGGACAAGTTATACGAGGAAGCAGATCATCAACTTCCTCGTTTACTGCGACGGTAAGATCATTTTCCTTAAATCCGTCGATGCATCTGAACAGGTGAAGGACACAAGTACCTGCTGAAGTTACTGAAGGATGTCATTAAGGACGTTGGGAAAGGGAAAATTGTAAAGATTGTGACAGAGAACGACAACAACTTTAAGAAAACAAGAGAAACAATAATGAAATCCAACAACTACAATATTTTTTGGACACTTTGTGCTGCGCATTGTATAGATCTGACTCTGAAAGACTTTGACAAGAGGAAGCTCGTCGTGAAGGTGATGGAACAAGCACGGGCAATCACGACTTTCATTTACAACCACTCCAAAGTGTTGGCTTTGATGAGACGGACATGCAATGGTGAGTTGGCGAGGCCTGACATCACACGCTTTGCAACAAATTTTATAGCGTTGCAAAGCCTCACACAACACAAGGCAAGGTTAAAGAACATGTGCTGTCAAGGTGAATGGTTCGAGAACCCAGAAGATCGAACTGAAGGAGGAATGAGAGTGGAGACAATTATCAATGATCTTATGTGATGACGTGATAAGAATCACGAAGATAATGGAACCTGCTGCTGTTTCTGCATTACATATCGTAGATGGGGATAAGAAGCCAACCATGAGAGCCACGTTATGACTTAAAGTTTTGATTAATGTACATATTAAATACTTTAGGGATGCCTTGGGTTCTTTCGGTAGGGTAATCGTGGTTAATGGACACATCAGTTTTCTTCCTGGTAGTGATGTATAACAATACGACTATTATTGATTTATCTCTTTTGGATTTTCCGCAGCCGAATAGTGGTTACTGTATGGGATGGAAGCTCCCAACCTACGCAAAGTGACATCATAGACAAGGTAATGCGCTGAATGAGGGAGAATGTTAGAGAAGCAGTTACGAGAGGATTTAAAACATGGTTGGACATCATAGACGAACGATGGTCCAAGATGCTCTCACATCCTTTTCACAAGGCTGATATGTATTATTATCTATTAATTTTTTTAATCTATTTTCGTAGGTATATACTTTAGAATGATTAAAATTTGAGAATTGTTCATCTCCAGCATATTACTTGAATCCGAAGTACCAATACAAGAACAGTCTTGGTACAAATGCTGACTTTCTAACAACTGTACAAGTTGTGGTGAGAAGCTCGCCAAGGACGAGAAGACACAAAACTCGTACACGAATGAGGTAAGACCGTAAGAATACTAAGAAATAAGAACGCTTGCATAATGTACAATCTATAATCGCTTACATTATTACAGTGTCTTTAAAATTATTTTGAGGCACAAACCACGTTATGACTTAAAGTTTTGATTAATGTACATATTAAATACTTTAGGGATGCCTTGGGTTCTTTCGGTAGGGTAATCGTGGTTAATGGACACATCAGTACTCTTCCTGGTAGTGATGTGTAACAATACGACTATTATTGATTTATCTCTTTTGGATTTTCCACTGCCGAATGGTGGTTACTGTATGGGATGGAAGCTCCCAACCTATGCAAAGTGACAATGAAAGTATTGTCCCAAACAGCATCTGCCGGTGGTTATGAGATAAATTGGAGCACATTCAACTTGATCCATTCGAGGAGATGGAACAAGTTGGGGGAACAACGACTCCACGATCTTGTTTTTGTGCACTACAATTTGAGGTTGAAGATGAAACATGTAAGAAAGGGGCATGGCAGAGAGACTACACATACCCCATCGATCTTGCATATTTTCAAGATGCACGACGACGATGCAGATGAAGATGTTCTGCAGAGGTGGTTGGATTCCAACGGTAATCCATTGCTCGATCAACCGGGAGGCAGGTCGAATCAGAATATAAGCCAACAAATGGGAGCAGATGTTGGTGACTACGTGGCTAGATCTGGGAGAATTACGGACCATCTTGGAGGGGTGGAACTTGATGCGATTGTGGACGACATTCTCTCTACTGGATCGAATCCAAATCCAAATCAAAAGATGACAGTGGGAGCGATGATGATGATGATGTTGTTGGTGGTTGTGGTGGATCAGGTGATGGGGAGACATATTCAGGGGGGTCAGGGTTTGCAGGAGGTGGTCGTGGACCATGTGATGATACAAGATTCGAGTCATGGACCTATCAGGGTTTGCAGGGGGTGGTCGAAAATACATGGAACGATGTGGAAACATACATGAGTAGTTTGTCCCAAGTCCGAGTCCAGGACTTATGTATTACGATGCATATGGACGACGTGTCCATCATCTACAGATATTATCTATAGGTTCGTTGAGTTGAATGGACATTGATAGCCCAACCATGGAGGAACACCCAGTCCCATGGGCAGATATGGAAACTCACGAGATGACAGATCATTTGACATCTTCCCTGAATATTTTCCTGCTCCTCCACCTGGACCTCCTCCCCCCCTCAGGCGTATATTCCTTCATCTTATCTGTAGGTTCATTGAGTTGCATGGACATTGACAACCCAACCGTGGAGGAACACCCAGTCCCATGGGCAGATATGGAACCTCACAAGATGAAAGATCATTTGGCATCTTCCCTGGATATTTTCCTGCTCCTCCACCTGGACCTCCTCCCCCCTCAGGCGTATATTCCTCCATCTTATGGATATGGTAGTAACAATGGATATGGAGGATATAACAGCTATAGCGGTGAGAACTACCAAGGTAGCCAACCTAAGCAGAGCCAGGGCAACTTCTTTGGTGGTGACAGTTTCGGTTTCTTCCTTAAGTATTACGCTCCTCCTCCAGGTCCTCCTCCTCCGCAGAAATCTTTTCCTACTTCGTCGACTTCATATCGAGGATTTCAAGCTAGTACTTTGCAGCCTCGACATGTATCTCGTGATACCGGATCTAGCAATGCTTATCATCGACTCGAGATACTCATAGGGATTGATGACTATCAATACATGCAGTATATTATAGTTTATAAGGCCATGTACTCGTACATGACATGGGAAACTACTGCGAGTTCATTGAGTCCGCGATCCTCTATGAGAGATAACAGGGCAGGGGGGACGATTTAGATCCGTCGCGGAATTCTTGTTTTAGGTCATCTCATTTTACAATGTTAAATTAATTTGGATATTTCTCATTTATTGTTGTAGGCTTGTAGCATGTATATAGATAAATTTTTATGCCAAACAATGATTGTCTCGTTATATATTCCAATCGTATGACCGATATGTGCAATTAAGGACTATAGTCCTCATAAATTACCTATGTGTGTTATGTATATAGACGAATATATACTTGTTTAGCATAAAGATTTATATATACATAACACACATAGGTAATTTATGAGGACTATGGTCCTTAAACTGCACATATCGGTCACACGATTGAAATATATAATGAGACAATCATTGTTTGGTATAAAGATTTATCTATGTACATGCTACAAGCCTACAATAATAAATAAGAATTATCCAAATCAATTTAACATTATAAAATGAGATGACCTAAAACCAAGAATTCCGCGGTGGATCTAAATCAACCCCCTACTCTGTTGTCTCTCATATCAGACTGCGGACTCAATGAACTCGCAGTAGTTTCCCATGTCATGTACGAGTACATGGCCTTATAATCCATAATATACTGCATGTATTGGTGGTCATCAATCCCTATGAGTATCCCGAGTCGAGGATAAGCATTGCTAGATCCGATGTCACGAGGTGCACGTCGAGGCTACGAAGTACTAGCTTGAGATCATCGGGATGACGACGACGGAGTAGGAGAAGTTCATTGCGGAGGAAGAGGATCTCGAGGAGGAGCGTAATACTCAGGGAAGAAACCGAAACTGTCACCACCAAAGAAGCTGCCCTGGCTCTGCTCGGGTTGGCTACCTTGATAGTTCTCACCGTTGTAGCTGTTATATCCTCCATACCCATTGTTGCTACCATATCCATAAGATGGAGGAATATACGCCTGAGGAGGAGGAGGTCCAGGTAGAGGAGCAGAAAAATATTCAGAGAAGACGCCAAATGATCTTTCATCTTGTGAGGTTCCATATCTGCCCATGGGACTGGGTATTCCTCCATGGTTGGGCTGTCAATGTTCATGAAACTCAACGAACCAATAGATGATATCAAATCGTCCATATAACTATCTGTAGGATGATGGCCACGTCGTCCATATGCATCGTAATCCATAGGTTCTGGACTCGGACTTGGGACAAACTACCCATGTATGTTTCCACGTCGTTCCATGTATTCTCGTCCTGACTCGAATCTTGTATCATTACGTGGTCCACGACCACCCCCTGCAGACCCTGACCCCCTGAATATGTCTCCCCATCACCTGATCCACCACGGCCACCAACATCATCATCATCATCGCTCCCACTGTCATCTTTTGATTTGAATTTGGATTTCGATCCAGTAGAGAGAATGTTGTCCACAATCGCATTAAGCTCCACCCCTCCAAGAGGGTCCGTGATTCGCCCATATTTGGCCATATAGTCACCAACATCTGCTCCCATTTGTTGGCTTATATTCTGATTCGGCATGCCTCCCGGTTGATCAAGCAATGGAGCACCGTTGGAATCCAACCACCTCTGCAGAACATCTTCATCTGCATCGTCGTCGTGCATCTTGAAAATATATGCAAGATCGATGGGGTCTGTGTAGTCCTCTCTGTCATGCCCCTCTCTTGCATGTTTCATCTTCAACATCAAGTTGTAGTGCACAAAACAAGATCGTGGAGTCGTTGTTCTCCTAACTTGTTCCGTCTCCTCGAATGGATCAAGTTGAATGTGCTCCAATTTCTCTCACAACCACCGACAATACCTTCACTGCTACTTTACGTAGGTTGGGAGCTTCCATCTCATACAGTAACCACCATTCAGTTGTGGAAAATCCAAAAGAGATAAATCAATAATAGTCATATTGTTACACATCACAATCAGTAGACTTTAGTCCTTATCAGGAAGAGTACTGCCGTGTCTATTAACCACAGTTACCCTACCGAAAGATCCCAATGCATCCCTAAAGTATTTAATATGCACACATTAATCAAAACTTTAAGTCATAACATGTTTTGTGGCTCAAAATAATTTTAAAGACACTGTAATACTGTATGCGATTATAGATTGTACATTATGCAAGCGTTCTTACTTCTTACTGTTCTTACGGTCTTACCTCATTCATGTACGAGGTTTGTGTCTTCTCGTCCTTGACGAACTTCTCCAATACAACTTATACAGCTGCTAGAAGGTCGGCATTTGTACCAAGATTGTTCTTGTATTGGTACTTCGGATTCAAGTAATATGCTGGAGGTGAACAATTCTCAAATTTTAATCATTCTAAAGTACATACCTACGAAAACAGATTAAAAAAATTTAATAGTTAATAATACATATCAGTCTTGTGAAGAGGATGTGAGAGCATCTTGGACCATCGTTCGTCTATGATGTCCAACCATGCTTTAAATCCTCTCGCAACTGCTTCTCTAACCTTCTCCCTTATGCAACACATGGTTGGCTTCTTATCCCCATCTACGATACGTAATGCAGAAACAACATGTTCCATTATCTTCGTGAATCTTGTCACGTCATCACAGAAATGGAGATCATTGATGATTGTCTCCACTCTCCTTCCTCCTTTAGTTCGAGCTTCTAGGTTGTCGAACCATTCACCTTGGCAGCACATGTTCTTTAACCCTGCCTTGTGTTGTTTGAGGCTTTACAACGCTATAAAATTTATTGCAAAGCGTGTGATGCCAGGCCTCACCAACTTACCATTGCATGCCCGTCTCATCAAAGCCAACACTTTGGAGTGGCTGTAAATGAAAGTCGTGATCGTCCGTGCTTGTTCCATCACCTTCACGACGAGTTTCCGCTTACTGAAGTCCTTCAGAATCAGATCTATGCAATGCGCAACACAAGGTGTCCAAAAAATGCCGTAGTTGCTGAACTTCATTATTGTTTCTCCCGCTTTCTTAAAGTTGCTGCCGTTGTCTGTCACAATCTGTACAATGTTCTCTTTCCCAACGTCCTTAATGATGTTCTTCAGCAACTTCAGCAGGTACTTGTAGTCCTTGACCTGTTCAGATGCATCGACAGATTTAAGGAAAATGGTCTTACCATCGCAGTAAACGAGGAAGTTGATGATCTGCTTCCTCGTATAACTTGTCCAACCATCGCACATCAGTGTCATGACGTACTATGGCCATCTTTTCCTCAGGTCCGAGATGTACTCGTTCATCTCCTCCTTCTCCTGCGCAAGATACTTGTTCATCGACTCTTTGACACTTGGAGCTTCACTCTCGTTCCAGCTGCGGCGATCTCATCAATAACGTGCTGTAAGAAAGGTCCACTAGCGACATGGGCTGGGATGCTCTTCCCAAAGAAGAGCTTGCCGATGGCCCTGCCCAAAGAAGATGCTCTTCCCCTTCTCCGTTTTGCTTCGGGTCCTTGCTTGGCTTGTACTGCATGGACCCACTCCTCGTCAAGAATGGTTCTAGTCCCTTCCCCTTGTGTTTCTTAGTAGGTGGTGGTACTGGTGCACCTTCAGAACCACTCTCACTGCCACTAGCACCAGGGAAGCCGCCGCGTGCACCAGCGAGTTCTCTCCTCTCAAACTCGCTCCCTATGGACTCTTTTGTCACCCTCCTGTACGCCCTCCTCTCTGCTTCGTTCTGAACATCATCGGGGTAGAAAAAGTCCTCGTCGTATGAATCTGAGAGGACATTGAACTCCTTCTCAAACATGAACTCTTTGAACTGTTCATCCCGTCTTGACCTCTCCACATCTTTCTCCTTTTTCCCCTCCATGCTAGCCTTAATCAAGTGACTCACGTCTTTTGGACATCGAGTGCACTTGGCAACATTTTTATTGCTGCCTATAAGGTGATGCTTCAGTCTAGTAATACCCCTTCCTCAAGTTTCATTACGGTTTCGCTTTGTTGCCATCTGGAGCGGTGGCATACTTCCAACCAATCTCTCCACCGTCGAAATCCAACTGTCTAGAATCATCAGACAGTTGTGGTTGGCATACTTCCAACCAACCTCTTACCACAGAAGTTTCATTGCGGTTTCGCTTTGTTGCCATCTGGAGCGGTGGCATACTTCTAACCAATCTCTCCACTGTCGAGAATCATCAGAGTCTGAATCGGAGTGTGCCATGATCTTGAATCCTTGATCTGAAAAAATAAAAAAAACCAAAAACCCCAATATTCAACAACAAATTAGTCAATAATTTGAAGAGTTATTTCTTCTATTTTCGGATTTAATAAATTATACCCCTTTAGTTAAAATAAATCACAATGAAATTATTTTCCCTAAGGCTAAAACATGAGATCCAAGTCCATCCTTCATGACATCACCTAATAAACCAAAAAAAAACCAAAAGCCCCAAAATTCAACAATAAATTAGTCAATAATTTGAAGATTTATTTCTTCTATTTTCGGACCTTTAGTTAACATAAATTACCATGAAATAATTATCCCTAAGGCTAAAACATGAGATCCAAGTCCATCCTTCTATAACATCACCTAATAAACCAAAAAAAACCAAAAACCCTAAAATTCAACAACAAAATTAGTCAATGATTTGAAGATTTATTTCTTCTATGTTCGGATTTAATAAATTACACCCATTTACTTAACATAAATCACCATTAAATAATTTTCCCTACGGCTAAAACATGAGATCCAAGTCCATCCTTTCATGACATCACCTAATAAACAAAAAAAACCAAAAGGCCCAAAATTCAACAACAAATTAATCAATAATTTGGAGATTTATTTCTTCTATTTTCGGATTTAATAAATTACACCCTTTTAATTAACATAAATCACTATAAAATAATTTTCCCTAAGGTTAAAACATGAGATCCAAGTCCATCCTTCCATGTCATCACCTAATAAATAAAAAAAACCAAAAGCCCCAAAAATCAACAACAAATTAGTCAATAATTTGAAGATTTATTTCTTCTATTTTCGGATTTAATAAATTACACCCTTTTACTTAACATAAAATCTCCATGAAATAATTTTCCTACGGCTAAAACATGAGATCCAAGTCTGTCCTTCCATAACATCACCTAAGAAAATAAAAAAAACCAAAAGCCCTAAAATTGAACAATAAATTAGTTAATAATTTGAAGATTTATTTCTTCTATTTTCGGATTTAATAAATTACACCCATTAGTTAACATAATAACCATGAAATAATTTTCCCTAAGGCTAAATCATGAGATCCAAGTCCATCCTTCCATAACATCACCTAATAAACAAAAAAAAGCCCCAAAATTCAACAACAAATGAGTCAATAATTTTAAGATTTATTTCTTCTATTTTCGGATTTAATAAATTACACACCATGACTTAACAAAAATCATTATGAAATATTGTTTCCTAAGGCTAAACATGTCATCCAACTCCACTCATTCCAAATTTTACAAAAAAAGATGATTATGCATCAAATAACCACCAAGAACAAAAGCCCTAACTGATTTTGAAATTTTATTCACTAATTAAGAGAAGATCATACCTCAAAATGCAATGAAATATGGAAGAAGGGAGCTTGGGAGCTTGAGATGTCGATATGGTCGAAATGAGCCGATATGCAGTTTTTATAATCGAAATTGGCCCTCAATTCCGTGCAAATGAAGGAAGGAATATGGCAAGTGTCGGCGATATATCGCCGACAACCGATATATCGGCGATATATCGCCGACACCCAGTATTTAGATATGCAGGTCAATATCGATATCCCCGACCCAGTGATACCGATATATCGCGATACGGCCTTCCATGATCGCTAATAACACATTAGAGAGCTCTGCTCCCTAGAAGGAAAGGCGATGAAGGATTTCCGATCTTTCACGAGAGCTGGGCATGGCGACGATTTATTTCCAAGTTTGTCCCTCTTTTGAAATTTGAATGTGCGAATCCCTTCGAGTCCCCCATTGATCGCACAACTTCCTGATTTATTTCTTTGGATTGCGTCTTTTGAGCAAAAATTTCGACCACCTCCTTCTGAGCACCACCTCCGTCGAAGTGGTCGACAAGAAGCTTGTCCCTTCAGCCACCGGAATCGGGACCCAAGGCAGTGGCGGTGGAGGATACATGACCTGAACCAACAAACAAAATGAAGCACGTCCCACCTTCAGTGAGAAGAACTCCTTCGCTAGGATTTTCATGCTCTCAAGGGCCACCAAGGTGACAAAAGAGTAGAACCCGATACCCGACCATCCACCAAAATCTTCAACACCACTCCTAGCTTTCTCAATGCTGGTTTCAGCATAACCACCATGCGTAAGAGGAGGGGTACACCCAGAATCCGAACCGCACTCAAACTCGATGGTGGAAGTACACCATCTACGAAACACAGAAGACTCCAAACAATTCCATCAGCTTGCTTGTTCTTCAACAAAAATTCCGCCTTAATGCCTGTCAATCTCCTCACACACTCAATTTTCACATTTAGGGGAACTACATCTCTAGCGAACGATGGTCCCACGCTTCTCCGAAGCAACACATGCCCTGAGAGGAGATCCAACGACGATCCAAAGCAGATTTCTTTAAGAAAAACCTCTTTTGATGAACCTATGTCAGTCCTAACGACCACTGATGCATAGGAGCGTGCTTCAACGTGTGACTCCCTTCCAATCTTTTATTTAGCGTTGATGGCTACAAGATGTAAATGGATCTCTTGAATCTTCACATCTTTAGGACAAGTCACTTTCTGATAACCGATCTCATTACAACCAAAGCAGCAGGGATGTGACAGACATATGACATCCATGTGACCACTCTCCACACCGGAAGCAACGCTGCCCACGTTTGCGTTGAGAAACAAATGTTTATCCCTCCTCTTCCCTCACTTCTTCATGGATGGTGTCTCTCCTAACCCTCCCCTCTCCCTTATCGCTGCCCACGTTTGCGACAAGAAACAAATGTTTATCCTCCTCTTCCCTCACATTTTCATGGACCCCTTTCCCTTATTGGCGGCCCTCATCTTCTTCAATGCCTTCTCACCACTCTGTACAAGCCATCGCAAGCGCTCTTGTTCCTCCTTGCCCCCTTCATCCAAAATCAGCCTAATGCTCCGACGTAGAGGTTCTTGCCGAGTAATAAATCAGTGTAAACAATTAGTGGTGCTAGGACCTTTTATGACGACCTTCTTGATTAGAAAAATGATGACTACTAGGCTAGGGACACAAGTCTCGTTCCGGAGGGGGGGTGTAAGAATGAGGTGAGAGTCCTGATACTATTTGTTCTCCTCTTTTGGTACATCTTCTCCTTTGCTTGGGTGAGGAGGACTGAGCTTGAGGTGAAAAAGTTGTGGGGGATTAGTTGTCTAAGTTAAGGAGTTCACCGTATGCTATCTCTATCTAGTAGTTTGTTTAGGAGATGAACAACATACATGCATGGCTAGAGAAGGGAAATCCCACTGTTGGCTGGGACCTCTCTTCTTGCTTAGGCTTTGGAAGCGTGCAAGCAACCTGATAGACTTTCCAAGCAGTTATGCAACAAATACCATCCTAATATATAATACAAGCAAGGCTAACATGCAGTCATTCTTCCCAAAAGCACAACTGGGAAGATATTACAACTCAATTGAACTAGACCTCATCTACCTTTCTTGACTCGTTTTGCACTACTAATTGGCCTCGTTGTTTCATTTTGTATTAGCCTTAAAATGAAATCAATGTTGATGACTTTGCCATGATCAGAGATTAAACAATCTTTATGGTAGCATATGTCATCTTGTAAAAAAAATGGTAACATATGTCATGGAACAATGGTCAAGTTGCTTTAAAAGGTTTAACTATGGTATCAAGCATTAGAATATAGGTTATTGAACTTATAATCATATAAATAACTGCCTTAGACAAATAATTCCAAGGTGGCGACACCCTTGTTTGGTGGTTCTCCCACAGTGATAGCCCAATTTGATTTTTAACAAAGTCTCTTAGACTTTATCTCAATTTCACCTATATCTTTCTTTCCCTATGTATGTCCATTTCATAACCACCATCCCATGTTTCCTTGATCTCCTATTAAAATTACTTTTACTCTGGTTTCATGAGAATAAATTATGAATTGTGGAGTGTACCAAGATAATCCTCATGAGTTTGAAAGGAAAAAATGTCAACATGTCAAGGCACATAAGCTTCTATCGTTGATGACCATGGTTTTGAAGGAACAATGGTTTTGAAGGAAAAGATGTCAAGGCACATAAGTTTCTTAATGGCTTTGAAGGAATGCTTGATGTCGTTGTAGAGCTCTATGCATGTTGATGGTTATATAGTTCTTATGCGTTGGCATATAGTTGATGACCATGGTTGCAATATTCTTATCCATAGGAGGTTACAAAACAGTAGGACATCATTAACGACAATCAATATATCCCTTGTTTACCAAATAACGATGATTTTAGGGTCCTCGTCTAATGCTTTTTTTGAAATCCAGAAGCAAGGGGGATACACTCGACGGTGCAGGCCCCAAAAATTTATGTCCATTTCATAACCACCATCCCATGTTTCCTTGATCTCCTATTAAAATTACTTTTACTCTGGTTTCGTGAGAATAAATTATGAATTGTGGAATGTACCAAGATAATCCTCATGAGTTTGAAAGGAAAAAATGTCAACATGTCAAGGCGCATAAGCTTCTATCGTTGATGACCATGGTTTTGAAGGAACAATGGTTTTGAAGGAAAAGATGTCAAGGCACATAAGTTTCTTAATGGCTTTGAAGGAATGCTTGATGTCGTTGTAGAGCTCTATGCATGTTGATGGTTATATAGTTCTTATGCGTTGGCATATAGTTGATGACCATGGTTGCAATATTCTTATCCATAGGAGGTTACAAAACAGTAGGACATCATTAACGACAATCAATATATCCCTTGTTTACCAAATAACGATGATTTTAGGTTCCTCGTCTAATGCTTTTTTTTGAAATCCAGAAGCAAAGGGGATACACTCGACGGTGCACGCCCCAAAAATTTATTCAACATAAACAGGGAAAAGAGAGGGGAAAAAACAGTCACACTACAGAACCATTACAACGCCCAATCCCCCACCAGGTGTTTAGCAAAAATCCCCACATTCTCCTTATAGAACATTTGGCCCGAGAAGAGCAACTCATTCCTTCCCCGCCATATCGCCCACAGCACGACCAACGGATAAAGCACCCCCTTCACCAGCCTCCCCTTATTAGCCTGAAGCGAATTACCAGAACGATTGGAGGTCACTAGTGCAGCACGGCCTCCTCGTCTAATGCTTATGTTAAAGAACATTTAAGGACCCTCATATTTATTGTAGATCTCCTCCATCCGATAACAACATAGAGGATATACAGATGGAAAGGAATTATGATCATGGCATTCTATTTTTTCAATCCCTTATGGTGGTGGTGGAACCTTGTTTGATTGGATATAGTCCCACAGAAAGCCAAGTGTAAAAGGTAAATGCATTAAAAGAAAGAGCTGGCAATGGTTATCGAACCCAAGAAGCTATCTAAATCTTACCGTCTTACATGCTTGCTGATGTGCCAATTGACATATTGTCCATGCTCCACCCCTGCAGCTTCTGGCGACTTTGACATGCATGCCTCTCTATGTTTAAATCACCTTATGAATGGTATCTCCTTATATATCTTCTCCTAGATCCGAAGAGCGTCGTGTATTATGGATATCTTTGGGGAGCTATCGGGCCTCCGTTTGAATAGGGGTAAATCAGAGGTGGTCCCTTTTGGAATCTCTGAACAGGAGGTGGAGCGCGTGTCGGTAGAGCTGGGGTGCCCTGTTGCATCGCTGCCAATCACATATCTGGGCATGCTGTTGGTGGCTAGAAGACATAAGATGAGGGATTCGAAGGGGTTAATCGAGAGGCTGGAGGAGAAGCTGGTGGGGTGGAAGGCAAGAATGTTGTCAAGGGGGGGAGCTGGTTCTCCTGAAGCACGTTCTTTCGGCCATCCATGTCTTCTTTTGCTCTATGAGGACAATGCCTACTGAGGTACATCGGAGAATAGAGACCTTGATGAGGAGGTTTTTTGGGTTAACAGGAGTCAATTTCGCGAAAGAGTAAGGGTGGGTTGAGCGTCCTACGTATGGGGGATATGAACAAGGCATTCATGGTTAAATGGGTGATTTGTATGTGGGGCAAATTGGAGGACATGGTATGCAGATTGCTGAGGAAAATAACGAGATTTCATCATCGTTGGAGGTTGCCATTGGGCGCCTTCCGTCACCTCTGTGGAGAAGCATTGCGCATGTGATGTCGGAACTGGCAATTAAGTTGAGGCCCATTCTCGGGAATGGAGTAGTCTTTCGTTTTTGGTGGGACGATTGGACGGGGGATGGAGCGGTGGGGAAGCGATACCCGAGGCTGATGCAGTTGGCAACAGACATAGGGGAGGTGGTGCAACGGGCATGAGACCAGGGTTCTTAGTCTCGAACTTTCTGTTCGGATCTCTTAAAGCAACGGGCCGAGGAGTTCATGGCACTGCATGTGGAGCTGGCACAGGTGGAGGGACCACAAGGGGGAAGAGACCACTTCAGTTGGGGAGATGGCAGATTCTTAGTCAAAAAGGCATACAGATTTCTTGGTGAGGGGGAGAAAGAAGTCGAGGAGGAGATGGGCATGGATATGCGAATGCTTTGGAGAAATAAGCTCCTGATCTGAATCAAGATATTTCTATGGCTTTTTAGGATGGGTAGAATCATCACCAAAGGATGTGGGGGGCGACTGTTGGGGACGGAGGATGTCACTTGTGATAGATGTGGGGAGGCGACAGGAGATCCGAGCATATGTTTTTCTCTTGCTCGTACTCCATTCAGGTATGGTGTAGGGCGAGGCATACCTTGGCTTGTCGTACGGAGCTATACAAACTTTTGGAGAAATATGAGATCTGTGTGTGGTTTTTGACACGAGGACAACACACTTCCTTTTGCGGTGATTTGGGCAATTTGATGCGCTCGAATTGGGAAATACTTTTTATTCTGAGAATGTGGTCGAGCATTGTCAAGCGTCAAGGTTCAGGATAGCGGTATGTGTATGCGTAGGGCTGCTGATTGAACTGAATCATTCGAATTCTATTAGGATTCGTTCAATAAAAATTCGAAAAAAGTTCGATTCGAAACCAAATGAACTGAATTTGAATTTAACTTGGGGATTCGATTCCCAAATGAATCGAATCTGAATTTACCTGAATTCGTTCGATAATATTTCGATTCGATTCGATATTTTATATCCATATATACACACACATATATATATATATATGTAGCAATGAATTTATATATACACAGTACATACATACACATGCATATAATACATACATATTTACATATATACATGTAACAACCACTCTGGGTTGATTAGGATCTTTTCTGAATATTCTTGTGTACATCAAAAGGTTGACGTGCATCTATTCGAATTCATTTGCAAGTAAATAGATGTAGAAAGAGTGTATGGATATGTATTAAAAAGCTACTACATTTCATTTACATTGAAAGATTTAGCATTTGCATTATAGTTTAACATGTGCATGCAACTAAAGATACTCTTAAACCAACTTGTTACATTTATTAAGTGGTTAATTTTAAACTTATAATCATATCTAAGCTCCATTGATATAATTTATCATGTTCACCCTTCACCGCTATGATCGTACTCATAGTATCACTCTATACCGACGTGACTTGTCAATGCGTGACGTGTATATGCAACATTAGTCCCCCCTATTGAGATTCAATCTCTTTTCCTCTTTATAACTAAGTTCAAGTGGTTTGACTGCAAAATATTATGAGTTAGAAATGTATGTCCTTCAGGCGTGGGTTATACAAAAAATCTAAGTTCGTGTATTTACTTATTATTTTAGACTAGTGACAGTAGCTTAGATATGTCTTACTTTGTATAAGTACAATAATCAATCTTGGCATACTATTCAGAAAATTTTGAGGCGTTAAGAGTATACAAATAACTCTAAGCCATACCAAATCTAATATGTATATATATGTATGTATAATCCTATTAGTTAAAGACTAAATATAAAATAAAAAAAGAGTAAAAAAATATTAGTCTTGAAATCTAATAGGAAAGATCAAATGTTGATTGTTATTGTAAATCCTCACCCACACATTTATTTTCATGCCACATTCCTTACACTGCCTTTTCCATTCTCCCTTTCATTATCTACCAAAGACCCTAAATACCGACGATAGATTATGGTGGTATTTCTCCTAGCATGTGAAAATGATGATTTACTACTTTGCGTTCATCCTTAACATTTGTCGTGATTCAAAATTTATCAAGATATATCCCCGTTCTTTTTTGTTGTTTTTATTCATGACATGGTAATCCATGATGATTATCATTATCAAGGCGACATTTATCATCACATAAGTAATATACAAGTTCTTCTCGCCATAATGTAAGTTGTTCCATTGTACATAAAAAATTCATATATTTCATTTTGTGGCTCAATTTTTTATAATGAAGATCCTCACGCTTAATGAAGGGGTATTATCTTGCTATATTTTTTTTATTATTCTCATTATTTCAAATCCCACTCTTGTAAGGGTTGTGTTAGGTAGTCGACGGCCAGCGTAAAAAATAGTCGAATCTTTCAACATGGATTTGAGCAAGAATCCATGTAACCGATCCTACTTATAGTGCGAAAAGGCTTAGTACATTTTTTATTCTCAATATTTCAAATAATAATATTAATTTGTATCAATTTTCTATATACTTGTCTTGCTTTAACATGCAATACTAATTATAATGTGTTTAGCTTTTTCATAAATGATATTATATCTCTTTGATAAGCTTATATAATTATATTGTATTTATACATTTCTTCATCATTTAAAAAAGAGTATATTTAGATTGTAAAAGACATAATAATTATAAAAATTATACACTTTTATCCACTGTGTTGTATTGGTTTGATGTTTTCCTCAATTTTATACTTTTTTTAACTTAACTTAGTAATATACTTTCAAAATTAGATTTATACAATAAAATATTTATATTATATTAGTATTCATATAATATTATTTATATAAGCTTTAACACATCAATTAACATTTCAAATTCGAAATAAAATGAACCGAATTTGAATATTCGAAACTTCAAATGAACTGAATCTGAATTTAAGATAGTAAATTCGTTTGAAATTCTATTCGAGTTTGGATTCGAAATTTTTATAATGAATTGAATTAGAATCCTCATGTATTATAAGGTATTCAATTCGATTAGCACCCCTACGTATGCGTTCGGACTGGTCACCGAATACTGATTAAGCGATATGCGGGGACATATGCAGGGTATATGTGGTTCTAAGAGGTTTTCTAATTTTTAATTTAAAAATAAAAAAATCTATGAAAAACATTATCACTGAAGTTATGTATCTAAGTGGAGTTAAAGAAGATCTAAGAAAAAATGGTTCATGTTAGATGGGTGTGCATATATACTTTTAATTGCCTCATATTTAATCACAAAAAAACCTTTACCATAAAAACTTTACATTATATGATTTGTAATAACAAAACTTCAATACATATACATGCACTACATGAGCGAAACCTCAGTTGGCATATATAAAAAATATTCGACGATACATTGCATATACTCGTGAAAATAATACATGAGAAAAACATAAAACAATGCATATACATAATGGTATAATGCATTGCAATCATATAGAAATGCATGTCATATTCTAACAATTGAATGAAGAGTCAAAGTTACAGAATTAAGGACCTGAATGAGAAGATTGAAAAGTTGGAGCTGATGGAGCAGTATGCGGGGCATATGCGGGATATGCGGGGGGCATATGCGGGTTGCATATGCGGGGAAGGCGCATAATGCACTGACTCAAGTAATCGGTGCGGTCTGCACGCCACACGGGCATATGCGGCCGCATATGCAGCCCGTAAGGTCGATTTAGTGAACACTGTCAAGCGTTATATAAAGCTTGGACCATATAGTTCTTGTAATTCTATAGTTTATATAATAGTCCTGCAGTGGGTTCCGAAATGGGACGCCGCCTGTTTACTTCTAAAAAAATCTTTTTTGATAATGTGATGTGTCTATGTACGATGTTGACATTTCGAGAAGATCTTACACCCTTGCTAGGTTTCATGTGTTATTTTTATTCATATTTGGTTGATATCCTGCTACCGTTGCTACAAAGAAATGACATGTTTGTTTGAAGATAGTATGGAAAACATGGACGGCCGTATCGATATCGATATCGTTTCGGTCCGCCCGGAAATGGATATATCAAGATATATCGACGATATATCGACGATATCAGTGGAAATGTCGAAAATGGCTCAAAAAAGCTAATTTCTGCCATTTTTTCAGAAATTAAGATCATCCAAGATATTAGAACAACAAACAACCTACAAATACACATATCACACATATCGGTCATTTATAGACCATATATCGCACATATCGGTATCGCTGGTATCGCACATATCAGTCATGTTGATGTTAATCACTTAGTGTTGATTCTTGACTTATGAATATTGGAAATGGATTCCATTCAAGTTATTATAAGATTATAACATGAAGTACTACAAATATACACCTTATAAGTTATAACACACATAGATAATTTATGAGGACTATGGTCCTTAAACTCCACATATCGGTCATATCGATGGGAATATATAAAAGCTACAAGTGACACATAGACAATCATTGTTTGGCAATTGGCATAAAGATTTATGATTTATCTATATAAAAGCTACAAGTAACACATATCCAAATCAATTTGACAATGTAAAATGAGATGCCCTAGGCTAAACCAAGAGTTTCACGGTGGATCTGAGTAGCCCCCCCTTCCTTGTTGTCTCTCATAACGTATCGCAGATTCAATGAACTCGCAGTAGTTCTCCCATTCATGTACGAGTACATGGCCTTGTAATCCATCACATACTGCCTGTATTGGTGGTCATCGATGCCTATGAGTATCCCGAGACGAGGATAAGCAGCATTAGATCCAGTATCACGAGTGTCATGACGAGGCTGCGAACTACTAGCTTAAGATCCTCGGGACGACGACGACGGAGTAGGAGAAGATGTCTGCGGAGGAGGAGGACCTGGAGGAGGACGGAAATACTCAGGGAAGAAGCCGAAACTATCACCACCAAAGAAGCTGCCCTGACTGAGTTGGGTCTGCTCGGGTTGGGTACCTTGGTAGTTCTTACTGTTGTAGCTGCTATATCCTCCATACCCACCGTTGCTACCATATCCATAAGATGGAGGAGTATACGCTTGAGGAGGAGGAGGAGGTCCAGGTGGAGGAGCAGAAAAATATTCAGGGAAGACGCCAAATGATCTTTCATCTTGTGAGGTTCCATATCCGCCCATGGGACTGGGTGTTCCTTCACGGTATGGGCTGTCAATGTCCATGCAACTCATCGACCCTACAGATGATATCAAATCCTCCATTTAGCTATCTGTAAGATGATGGCCACGTCGTCCATATGCATCGTAATCCATAGGTCCTGGACTCGAACTTGGGACAAACTGCCCATGTATGTTTCCACGTCGTTCCATGTATTCTCGCTCTGACTCGAATCTTCTATCATCACGTGGTCCACGACCACCTGACCCCTCTGAATATGTGTCCCCGTCACCTGATCCACCACGACCACCAAAGCATCATCATCATCATCGCTCCCACTGTCATCTTTTGATTTAGATTTCGATCCAGTAGAGAGGATGTCGTCCACAATCACATCAAGTTCCACCCCTCCAAGAGGGTCCGTGATTCGCCCAGATCTGACCATGTAGTCGCCTACATCTGCTCCCATTTGTTGGCTTATATTCTCATTCGGCCTTCCTCCCGGTTGATCGAGCAATGGAGCACCGTTGGAATCCAATCACCTCTGCAGAACATCTTCATTTGCATCGTCGTCGAGCATCTTGAAAATATATGCAAGATCGATGGGGTCTATGTAGTCCTCTCTATCATGCCCCTCTCTTGCATGTTTCATCTTCAACCTCAAGTTGTGGTACACAAAAACAAGATTGTGGAGTCGTTGTTCTCCCAACTTGTTCCGTCTCCTCGAATGGATCAAGTTGAATGTGCTCCAATTTCTTTCACAACCACCGGCAGATGTTGTTTGGGACAATACTTTCACTGCCACTTTGCGGAGGTTGAGAGCTTCCATCCCATACACTAACCACCACTCGACTGCGGAAAATCTAAAAGAGATAAATCATAAATCAATAATAGTCAAATTATTTGTTACACATGTCAAATGCCAATTAGTAGACTTAGTATTTATCAGGAAGAGTATTGCCGTGTCTATTAACCGCGGTCACGCTACCGAAAGAACCCAAGGCATCCCTAAAGTATTTAATTTGCACATTAATCGAAACTTTAAGTCATGCTATGGTTTGTGCCTCAAAATAGATTGTACATTATACAAGCGTTCTTACGGTCTTACGTCATTCATGCACGAGGTTTGTGCCTTCTCGTCCTTGACAAGCTTCTCCACTACAACTTGTACGGCTGCTAAAGGTCTGCATTTGTACCAAGACTGTTCTTGTATTGGTATTACGGATTCAAGTAGTATGCTGTTGACGAACAATTCTCAAATTTTAATCATTCAAAACAAAAGTACATGCTTACGGAAATGGATTAGAAAATCTAAATGGATAATAAAACGTACCAACCTTGTGAAGAGGATGTGAGAGCATCTTGTATCATCGTTCGTCTATGATGTCCAACCATGCTTTAAATCCTCTTCCAATTGCTTCTCTAACCTTCTCCCTCATGCATCGCATTGCCTCGTAGATGACTCCCATAGTTGGCTTCTTATTCCCATCTACGATACACAATGCAGAAACAACATGTTTCATTATTTTCGTGATCCTTGTCACGATCTCCCAGAAATGGAGATCATTGATGATTGTCTCCACTCTCCTTCCTCTTTCAATTCGAGCTTCTGGGTTCTCGAACCATTCACCTTGGCAGCACATGGTCTTCAACCCTGCCTTGTACTGTTGAGGCTTTACAAGCTATAAAATTGGTTGCAAAGCATGTGATCCCAGGCCTCACCAACTCGTCATTGCATGTCCGCCTCATCAAGGCCAACACTTTGGAATGGTTGTAAATGAATGTCGTGATCGCCCGTGCTTGATCCATCACCTTCACGACGAGCTTCCTCTTGCCGAAGTCCTTCAGAATAAGGTCTATGCAATGCGCAACACACGGTGTCCAAAAAATGCCGTAGCTGCTGGACTTCATAATTGTTTTCCAGCTTTCTTAAAGTTGCTGTCGTTGTCCGTCACAATCTGTACGATATTCTCTTTCCCAACGTCCTTAATGACGTCCTTCAACAAGTTCAGCAAGTACTTGTAGTCCTTGACCTGTTCAGAAGCATCGACGGATTTAAGGAAAATCGTCTTACCGTCGTAGTAAACGAGGAAGTTGATGATCTGCTTCCTCGTGTAACTTCTCCAGCCATCACACATCAGCGTCACGCCGTACTCTGGCCATCTCTTCCTCATGTCCGAGATGTACTCGTTCATTTCCTCCTTCTCTTGTGCAAGATACGATGGCCCTGCCCACTCTCTCTCGTGCGTTGGTGAACATCCCCTTCACCGTCTTCTGCTTCGGGTCCTTGCTTGGCTTGTACTGCATGGACCCACTCCTCGTCAAGAATGGTTCTAGTCCCTTCCCCTTGTGTTTCTTAGTGGGTGGTGGTACTGGTACTGTTCTTGTATTGGTATTACGGATTCAAGTAGTATGCTGTTAACGAACAATTCTCAAATTTTAATCATTCAAAACAAAAGTACATGCTTAACGGAAATGGATTAGAAAATCTAAATGGATAATAAAACGTACCGGCCTTGTGAAGAGGATGTGAGAGCATCTTGTATCATCGTTCGTCTATGATGTCCAACCATGCTTTAAATCCTCTTCCAATTGCTTCTCTAACCTTCTCCCTCATGCATCGTATTGCCTCGTAGATGACTCCCTTAATTCGCTTCTTATTCCCATCTACGATACGCAATGTAGAAACAACAGGTTCCATTATTTTCGTGACCCTTGTCACGAGAAATGGAGATCATTGATGATTGTCTCCACTCTCCTTCCTCTTTCAATTCGAGCTTCTGGGTTCTCGAACCATTCACCTTGGCACCACATGGTCTTCAACCCTGCCTTGTACTGTTTGAGGCTTTGCAAGCTATAAAATTGGTTGCAAAGCATGTGATCCCAGGCCTCACCAACTCGTCATTGCATGTCCGCCTCATCAAGGCCAACACTTTGGAATGGTTGTAAATGAATGTCGTGATCGCTCGTGCTTGATCCATCACCTTCACGACGAGCTTCCTCTTGCCGAAGTCCTTCAGAATAAGGTCTATGCAATGCGCAACACACGATGTCCAAAAAATGATGTAGCTGCTGGACTTCATAATTGTTTTCCAGCTTTCTTAAAGTTGTTGTCGTTGTCCGTCACAATCTGTACGATATTCTCTTTCCCAACGTCCTTAATGACGTCCTTCAACAAGTTTGAGGCTTTTGCAAGCTATAAAATTGGTTGCAAAGCATGTGATCCCAGGCCTCACCAACTCGTCATTGCATGTCCGCCTCATCAAGGCCAACACTTTGGAATGGTTGTAAATGAATGTCGTGATCGCTCGTGCTTGATCCATCACCTTCACGACGAGCTTCCTCTTGCCGAAGTCCTTCAGAATAAGGTCTATGCAATGCGCAACACACGGTGTCCAAAAAATGCTGTAGCTGCTGGACTTCATAATTGTTTTCCAGCTTTCTTAAAGTTGCTGTCGTTGTCCGTCACAATCTGTACGATATTCTCTTTCCCAACGTCCTTAATGACGTCCTTCAACAAGTTCAGCAAGTACTTGTAGTCCTTGACCTGTTCAGAAGCATCGATGGATTTAAAGAAAATCGTCTTACCATCGCAGTAAACGAGGAAGTTGATGATCTGCTTCCTCGTGTAACTTCTCCAGCCATCACACATCAGCGTCACGTCGTACTCTGGCCATCTCTTCCTCATGTCCGAGATGTACTCGTTCATTCCCTTCTTCTCTTGTGCAAGATACGATGGCCCTGCCCACTATCTCTCGTGCGTTGGTGAACATCCCCTTCACCGTCTTCTGCTTCGGGTCCTTGCTTGGCTTGTACTGCATGGACCCACTCCTCGTCAAGAATGGTTCTAGTCTCTTACCCTTGTGTTTCTTAGTGGGTGGTGGTACTGGTACACCTCCACTGCCACTCCCACTACCACCAGCATCGGGGAAGCTGCCGCATGTACCAGCGAGTTCTCTCCGCTCAAACTCGCTCCTCATGGACTCTTTTGTCGCCCGCCTGTATGCCCTCCTCTCCGCTTCGGTCTGAACGTCATCGGGGTAGACAAAGTCCTCGTCGTCTGAATAAGAGAGGACATTGAACTCCTTCTCAAACATGAACTCCTTGAACTATTCATCCCGTCTCGACCTCTCCACATCCTTCTCCTTTTTCCCCTCCATGCTGGTCTTCACCAAGTCCCTCACGTCTTTTGGACATCAAGTGCACTTGGTAACATTTTTATTGCTGCCAACAAGGTGATGCTTCAGTCTAGTAATACCCCCTCCTCCGAGTTGCTTACCACAGAACTTGCAGTGTGGTTTCGCTTTGTTGCCATCTGGAGCGGTGGCATACGTCCAACCAATCTCTCAACTCTCGAAATCCATCTGTCTACGAGAACTAGAGAACTAGTGGTGGCGTACCCCGTTCCCTTCTAGCTCTCGTAGACAGATGGATTTCGAGAGTGGAGAGATTGGTTGGAGGTATGCCACCGCTCCAGATAGCAACAAAGCGAAACCACGATTCAAGTTCTGTGGTAAGCAACTCGGAGGAGAGGGTATTACTAGACTGAAGCATCACCTTGTTGGTAGCAATAAAAATGTTGCCAAGTGCACTTGATGTCCAAAAGACGTGAGGGACTTGGTGAAGGCCGGCATGGAGGGAAAAAAGGAGAAGGATGTGGAGAGGTCGAGACGAGATGAACAGTTCAAGGAGTTCATGTTTGAGAAGGAGTTCAATGTCCTCTCTGATTCAGACGACGAGGACTTTGTCTACCCCGATGACGTTCAGATCGAAGCGGAGAGGAGGGCATACAAGCGGGCGATAAAAGAGTCCATGAGGAGCGAGTTTGAGAGGAGAACTCGCTGGTGCACGCGGCGGCTTCCCCGGTGCTGGTGGCAGTAGAGGTGCACCAGTACCACCACCCACTAAGAAACACAAGGGGAAGGGACTAGAACCATTCTTGACGAGGAGTGGGTCCATGCAGTACAAGCCAAGCAAGGAACCGAAACAGAAGACGGTGAAGGGGATGTTCGTTAACACACGAGAGAGAGTGGGCATGGCCATCGTATCTTGCACAAGAGAAGGAGGAAATGAATGAGTACATCTCGAACATGAGGAAGAGATGGCCAGAGTACGTCGTGACGTTGATGTGTGATGTCTAGACAAGTTACACGAGGAAGCAGATCATCAACTTCCTTGTTTACTGCGACGGTAAGACGATTTCCCTTAAATCCGTCGATGCTTCTGAACAGGTCAAGGACTACAAGTACTTGTTGAACTTGCTGAAGGACGTCATTAAGGACGTTGGGAAAGAGAACATCGTACAGATTGTGATGGACAACGGCAGTAACTTTAAGAAAGCTGGAGAAACAATTATGAAGTCCAGCAGCTACGATATTTTTTGGACACCGTGTGCTGCGCATTGTATAGACCTGATTCTGAAGGACTTCGGCAAGAGGAAGCTCGTCGTGAAGGTGATGGATCAAGCATGGGCGATCACGACGTTAATTTACAACCATTCCAAAGTGTTGGTCTTGATGAGGCGGACATGCAATGGCGAGTTGGTGAGGCCTGTGATCACACGCTTTGCAACCAATTTTATAGCGTTGTAAAGCCTCAAACAACACAAGGCAGGGTTAAAGACCATGTGCTGCCAAGGTGAATGGTTCGAGAACCCAGAAGTTCAAACTGAAGGAGGAAGGAGAGTGGAGACAATCATCAATGATCTCCATTTCTGGGATGACGTGACAAGGGTCACGAAAATAATGGAATCTGTTGTTTCTGCATTGCGTATCGTAGATGGGGATAAGAAGCCAACTATGGGAGTCATCTACGAGGCAATGCGATGCATGAGGAAGAAGGTTAGAGAAGCAGTTGGGAGAGGATTTAAAGCATGGTTGGACGTCACAGACGAACGATGGTCAAAGATGCTCTCACATCCTCTTCAGAAGGCTGGTACGTTTTATTATCCATTTAGATTTCTAATCCATTTCCGTAAGCTGTACTTTTGTTTTGAATGATAAATATTTGAGAATTGTTTGTCAACAACATACTACTTGAATCCGAAGTACCAATACAAGAATAGTCTTGGTACAAATGCTGACCTTCTAGCAGCCGTACAAGTTGTGGTGGAGAAGCTCGTCAAGGACGAGAAGGCACAAACCTCGTGCATGAATGAGATAAGACCTTAAGAACGCTTTTATAATGTACAATCTATTTTAAGGCACAAACCATAGTATGACTTAAAGTTTCGATTAATGTGCAGATTAAATACTTTAGGGATGCCTCGGGTTCTTTCGGTAGGGTGACCGCGGTGAATGGACGCGGCAGTACTCTTCCTGTTAAATACTAAGTCTACTGATTGACATTTGACATGTGTAACAAACAATTTGACTATTATTGATTTATGATTTGTCTTTTTTGGATTTTCCACAGCCGAATGGTGGTTACTGTATGGGATGGAAGCTCTCAACCTCCGCAAAGTGGCAGTGAAAGTATTGTCCCAAACAGCATCTGCCGGTGGTTGTGAAAGAAATTGGAGCACATTCAACTTGATCCATTCGAGGAGACGGAACAAGTTGGGAGAACGACGACTCCACGATCTTATTTTCGTGTACTACAACTTGAGGTTGAAGATGAAACATGTAAGAGAGGGGCATGACAGAGAGGACTACACATACCCTATCGATCTTGCATATATTTTCAAGATGCACGACGAATGATGGTTATTGTATGGGATGGAAGCTCTCAACCTCCGCAAAGTGGCAGTGAAAGTATTGTCCCAAACAACATCTGCCAGTGGTTGTGAAAGAAATTGGAGCACATTCAACTTGATCCATTCGAGGAGACGGAACAAGTTGGGAGAACGACGACTCCACGATCTTATTTTCGTGCACTACAACTTGAGGTTGAAGATGAAACATGTAAGAGAGGGGCATGATACACATACCCTATCGATCTTGCATATATTTTCAAGATGCACGATGACGATGCAGATGAAGATGTTCTGCAGAGGTGGTTGGATTCCAACGACTTTGCGGAGGTGGCTCGATCAACCGGGGAAAGGCCGAATGAGAATATAAGCCAACAAATGGGAGCAGATGTTGGCGACTACATGGCCAGATCTGGGCTAATCACGGACCCTCTTGGAAGGGTGGAACTTGATGCGATTGTGGACGACATCCTCTCTGCTGGATCGAAATCCAAATCAAAAGATGACAGTGGGAGCGATGATGATGATGATGATGCTTTGATGGTCGTGGTGGATCAGGTGACGAGGGCACATATTCAGGGGGGTCAGGTGGTCGTGGACCACGTGATGATAGAAGATTCGAGTCAGAGTGGGAATACATGAAATGACGTGGAAACATACATGGGCAGTTTGTCCCAAGTCCGAGTCCAGGACCTATGGATTACGATGCATATGGACGACGTGGTCATCATCCTACAGATAGCTACATGGAGGATTTGATATCATCTGTAGGTTCGATGAGTTGCATGGACATTGACAGCCGATACCGTGGAGAAACACCCAGTCCCATGGGCGGATATGGTCACAAGATGAAAGATCATTTGGCGTCTTCCCTGAATATTTTCCTGCTCCTCCACCTGGACCTCCTCCTCCTCCTTAGGCGTATACTCCTCCATCTTATGGATATGGTAGCAACAGTGGGTATGGAGGATATAGCAGCTACAACGGTAAGAACTACCAAGGTAGCTAACCCGAGCAGACTCAACTCAGCCAGGGCAGCTTCTTTGGTGGTGACAGTTTCGGTTTCTTCCTTGAGTATTTCCGTCCTCCTCCAGGTCCTCCTCCGCAGACATCTTCTCCGTCGTCGTTGTCACGAGGATCTCAAGCTAGTAGTTCGCAGCCTCGTCGTGCCACTCGTGATACTGGATCTAGTGCTGCTTATCCTCGTCTCGGGATACTCATAGGCATCGATGACCACCAATACAGGCAGTATGTGATGGATTACAAGGCCATGTACTCGTACATAACATGAGAGAACTATTGCGAGTTCATTGAATCTGCGATGCGTTATGAGAGACAACAAGGAAGGGGGCTTACTTAGATCCACCGCGAAACTCTTGGTTTTAGCCTAGGTCATCTCATTTTACATTGTCAAATTGATTTGGATATTTGTCATTTGTTGTTGTACTTGTAGCTTTTATATAGATAAATCATAAATCTTTATGCCAATTGCCAAACAATGATTGTCTCGTTATATATTCCCATCGATATGTCTGATATATGGAGTTTAAGGACCATAGGCCTCATAAATTATCTGTGTGTTATGACTTATGAGGTGTATATTTGTAGTATTTCATGTTATAAACTTATAATAACTTGAATGGAATCCATTTCCAATATTCATAAGTCAAGAATCAACATTAAGTGATTAACATCAACACGACCGATATGTGCGATACCAGCGATACCGATATGTGCGATATATGGTCTATAAATGACCGACATGTGTGATATAAGTGTGTATTTGCAGGTTATTTGTTGTTCTAATATCTTGGATGATCTTAATTTTTGGAAAAAATGGCAAAAAAATTGGCTTTTTTGAGCCATTTTCGACATTTCCACTGATATCATTGATATATCCCAATATATCCATTTTCGGGCGGACCGAAATGATATCGATGTTCGGGCGGCCTTCCATGTTTTCCATACTATCTTCAAACAAACATGTCATTTCTTTGTAGCAACGGTAGCAGGATATCAACCAAATATGAATAAAAGTAACACATGAAACCTAGCAAGGGTGTAAGATCTTCTCCAAATGTCAACATCGTACATAGAAACATCACATTATCAAAAAAGATTTTTTTAGAAGTAAATAGGTGGCGTCCCATTTCGGGACCCACTGCAGGACTATTATATAAACTATAGAATTACAAGAAACTATATCATAACGCTTGACAGTGTTCACTAAATCGGCCGCATATACGGCCGCATATGCCTGTGCGGCGTGCAGACCGCACCGATTACTTGAATCAGTGCATTATGCGCCGTCCCCGCATATGCAGCCTGCATATGCCCCGTATATCCCGCATATGCCCCGCATACTGCTCCATCAGCTCCAACTTTTCAATCTTCTCATTCAAATCCTTAGTTCTATAACTTTGACTCTTCATTCAATTGTTAGAATATGACATGCATTTCTATACAATTGCAATGCATTATACCATTATGTATATGCAATGTTTTATGTTTTTCTCATGTATTATTTTCACGAGTATATGCACTGTATCGTCGAATATTTTTTATATATGCCGACTGAGGTTTCGCTCATGTAGTGCATGTATGTATATTGAAGTTTTGTTATTACAAATCATATAATGTAAAGTTTTTATGGTAAAGGGTTTTTTTGTGATTAAATATGAGGCAATTAAGAGTTTCAAAAAAAAATATGAGGCAATTAAAAGTATATATGCACACCCATCTAACATGAACCGTTTTTTCTTAGATCTTCTTTAACTCCACTTAGATACATAACTTCAGTGCTAATGTTATTCATAGATTTTTTTTATTTTTAAATTAAAAAATAGAAAACCGCTTAGAACCTCATATACCCTGCATATGCCCCGCATACCGCTTAATCAGTATTCGGTGACCAGTCCGAACGCATATGCTCCCCTGTACTCAGATTCTGCACTGGATCTAGCAACCACTGTCTGCTTCTTGCTTTTACATGATACGAGAGAGCTCCCAACATGATTTACTATATTTGAGTCTTTGGAGTACTTTGGGATTATATTCCGCACCAAGGATTTGAGCTTGTGGGCTAGGTGGTCAGCTTCGGGGAGTCCACTCCGGTGAGCGAGTAGGCAGCTAACCAGGGTAGCTAAAGCATGGGTTGGAGGAGTGGCAGGGGAGCCGTTTCAGTCCCATTTCCATGTGCAAATCCTTTATGGAAGTAGCGGTCTTGTGACCCGGTACGGTCGGGATCGAGCCTTGGGTTCAATAGCCGGTCCTGAATCTCCCTGCAAGTCCCGAAGTCGTCCTTCTCTTCCTTGCTCTACTGACTTTTCTAATTAAGTTCGTCTGGTCTCGCTAGAAACGATGGCTCATTATGTTTTTGTGTTTTCTAGTTGCGTGAGGATGAAATAACAAAAAAGGCCTCAGACTAATGTGCGGAATGTCTCCATAAAGTCAAAGACCGAAGTTTTTTTTTCTAAGTTTGCCAATTTGAGAGCTCCAACGAGAAAAAGGAGTGGAAAAAACCAAAATAGCAAAGCCAGAAGTAGACTTCCTATTTCTAGGGCATCCTGCATAATATGCATATGCACAAACTGTCACCTCAAGAGATATACCTCTGCTGAATATAAGACCAGTACCAGGTGAAGTCTTCAAATAGACCGCATCCATATGAACCTTCCTGGGCTTCTCCATAAACTGGCTCTCTTTGCTCACAACAAAAGATATGTCTGTCATGATGATGGTAACTTAAGAAGGTAATGACAACCTTCTGTCAATGCTGAATTTGATCCAGCAAAAATCAGAGGCTCGCCAATGTGGTCGACGACGAGGTGAAGTGACGTAGTCGAGTCGTCTTCATGAACGGATTTTTCGCACCATCGAGGTATGTGTTGAACATTTAGTATTACTACCAGATAATTGACGATCACCTTTTTAATCGTAATCATCTTGATTGTTATTGTTCTTATCAAAGATACGTGCATATGTTTCAGCTTCCATAACCAATGAAGGAAGATGATCTTGAAAACAAGTTGACATAATTATGTTTGATTTCATGATATTCTCATAAATATATGAAATAAGCACCATGACACTAACAATATATGATTACCGCATGATATTATAGTTCGTGAATGCATTCTTTGGGTCACAAAATGAACTAATCACATATTGCCTTATGCTGTGAATAAAGTTTAGTTTGGACTTATTTTGGGAAGATATTAATGTGCCTATAAACTAGGTATGTTGTTTTAACAATTATCCTCATCATAGATTGTATTAACATCAAAATAGTTCTTGTTGGTGGAAAGATAATCTATATAGGGAGAATCCCAATGGGTAAAGTACATACTTTAGACAACATAGATAGAGAATAAATAAATATACTAAAAATATAGAAATATCTCTACACTCCTCTTCAAGATGGAGCATAGATGTCAATCATGTTCAACTTGGATCCACACTTATTAAACGAGCCTCTAGTTAAGGTCTTGATGAAGATATCTATAGCCCGCTCCCCTAAACTAACGTAGGAGTTGGAGACGAAGTCTTTCTGAATCATGTTATGTGTATAATGACAATCTACCTCAATATGCTTTGTCCTTTCATGAAAAGCAGGATTGTTGGCAATAAATGGTGCGACTTGGTTGCCACACCGTAAGTGCATGGGAAGTGGTACATCAATGCCAAGGTCGATGAAGACTGATCTAACCCACATCGTCTCGCTAGTCCCATGTGCCATAGCTCTATACTCTGATTCTGCAGTGGATCTGGCCACCAATGTCTATTTCTTGCTCTTCTAGGATATTAGAGAGCTACCGATAAATACTGCTAACGTTGAGGTAGACTTTCTGTCCTTAGGGCATCCTGCATAGTCTGTATCTATGCAAGCTGAGACATTGAGAGATAACCCTTTCTTGAACATGCACCTAGAGATGACTTCAAGTACCTCAGAATCATATGAATAACATCCATATGTACCTGTTTGGGTTGCTTAATGATCTGGCTAACTCGACTAGCAACAAATGAGATGTATGGTCTGGTGATTATATCAACTACAACAAATGAGATGTCTGCCCCGGTGATTGTAACATATAAAGTAGCTTCCCAACCATCTCTTTATATCTCCTTTTATCCACTTCCTCTCTATCATCGTCGTATAATCTCATGCTTGGGTCCATAGGAGTAGTTGCCAATTTACACCCGTTTATGCCTATTTCTGCTAAAAGATCTGTACCATACTTCCATTGGCTCGTCACAAGACTTTGCTGGTTCCCGGCGAACTCTAATCTTAGGAAGTATTGTACAGGACCAATATTCTTGGTAACAAATTGTTGTCCAAGGAAATCCTTAGACTTGATAATCTCCTGCACATCATCTTCTGTAATGATGATATCATCAACATAAATCATAATAACAACTCTACCTATTTAGGTTCTAAACAACGACTGATCTGCATTCGATCTTGGTAACAAATTGTTGCCCAAAGAAATCCTTAGCCTTGATAATCTCCTGCACATCGTCTTCTGTAGTGATGATATCATCAACATAAACCATAATAACAACTCTACCTCTTTGGGTTCTCTAAGGGTACGTTTGGTTCCCAGGTTACCACGAGGTAAACTGGGGGAGAGTAACCCGTTTTTGTGTTTTGCTGTTTGGATAGAGGGTTTTGTGTTGAGTGGGTTTGTTGTGATGTAATTGTATTGGAGTTTGGAAAAGTGTGTAGTTATTGTGATGAGATTGTATTTAAGTTTGGAAAAGTGAGTAGAAGTTGACTGGTTTAACATTTTTAGATGAAATGATGGCATAATATATTATTTTTTGATGGAATGGATGAAAGAGAAATGATTTATATAATGTATTAAAAAAATAGAGGAAGAATGGACCCCACAAGTGAGAGAATGGGTGGTCTTTAGGGGGTAAACCCCCAAAGGGAGGGTTAACCCTCAATCCAAACATGGCCTAAACAAACAACGAGTGATCTAATTCGATCTCGTCAACCCTTTTTGCTCAATCAAGTCCGAGAGCTTCTGGAACCATGCTCTTGGACTTTACTTAAGGCCATAGATAGCCTTATGAAGTCTACAGACTTGCTGATACTCCTCCTTAGATTCAACGTAGGAGTTGGAGACGAAGTCTTTCTGAATCATGTTATGTGTATAATGACAATCTACCTCAATATGCTTTGTCCTTTCATGAAAAGCAGGATTGTTGGCAATAAATGGTGCGACTTGGTTGCCACACCGTAAGTGCATGGGAAGTGGTACATCAATGCCAAGGTCGATGAAGACTGATCTAACCCACATCGTCTCGCTAGTCCCATGTGTCATAGCTCTATACTCTGATTCTGCAATGGATCTGGCCACCAATGTCTATTTCTTGCTCTTCTAGGATATTAGAGAGCTACCGATAAATACTGCTAACGTTGAGGTAGACTTTCTGTCCTTAGGGCATCCTGCATAGTCTGTATCTATGCAAGCTGAGACATTGAGAGATGTCCCTTTCATGAACATGCACCTAGAGATGACTTCAAGTACCTCAGAATCATACGAACAACATCCATATGTACCTGTTTGGGTTGCTTAATGATCTGGCTAACTCGACTAGCAACAAATGAGATGTTTGGTCTGGTGATTATATCAACTACAACAAATGAGATGTCTGCCCCGGTGATTGTAACATATAAAGTAGCTTCCCAACCATCTCTTTATATCTCCTTTTATCCACTTCCTCTCTATCATCGTCGTATAGTCTCATGCTTGGGTCCATAGGAGTAGTTGCCAATTTACACCCGTTTATGCCTATTTCTGCTAAAAGATCTGTACCATACTTCCATTGGCTCGTCACAAGACTTTGCTGGTTCCTGGCGAACTCTAATCTTAGGAAGTATTGTACAGGACCAACATCCTTGGTAACAAATTGTTGTCCAAGGAAATCCTTAGACTTGATAATCTCCTGCACATCATCTTCTGTAATGATGATATCATCAACATAAATCATAATAACAACTCTACCTATTTAGGTTCTAAACAACGACTGATCTGCATTCGATCTTGGTAACAAATTGTTGCCCAAAGAAATCCTTAGCCGTGATAATCTCCTGCACATCGTCTTCTGTAGTGATGATATCATCAACATAAACCATAATAACAACTCTACCTCTTTGGGTTTTCTAAGGGTATGTTTGGTTCCCAGGTTACCCCGAGGTAAACGGGGGGAGAGTAACCCGTTTTTGTGTTTTGCTGTTTGGGTAGAGGGTTTTATGTTGAGTGGGTTTGTTGTGATGTAATTGTACTGGAGTTTGGAAAAGTGTGTAGTTATTGTGATGAGATTGTATTTAAGTTTGGAAAAGTGAGTAGAAGTTGACTGGTTTAACATTTTTAGATGAAATGATGGCATAATACATTATTTTTTGATGGAATGGATGAAAGAGAAATGATTTATATAATGTATTTAAAAATAGAGGAAGAATGGACCCCACAAGTGAGAGAATGGGTGGTCTTTAGGGGGTAAACCCCCCAAAGGGAGGGTTAACCCTCAATCCAAACATGGCCTAAACAAACAACGAGTGATCTAATTCGATCTCGTTAACCCTTTTTGCTTAATCAAGTCCGAGAGCTTCTGGAACCATGCTCTTGGACTTTACTTAAGGCCATAGATAGCCTTATGAAGTCTACAGACTTGTTGATACTCCTCCTTAGATTCAAACCCTGAAGGTTGCTGCATGTAGACTTCCTCTTGGACTTTATTTGAGGTCATAGATAACCTTATGAAGTGTACAAACTTGTGGACACTCCTCCTTAGAAACAAACCCTGACGGTTGCTGCATGTAGATTTCCTCTTGGAGATCACCATAGAGAAATGCGTTCTTGACGTCAAGCTAAAACAATGGTCAATCTCGCACCACATCAACAGTACCTTACCATATAACGATCTACTGTATCATCTGCTCGATGTTTCACGATAAACACCCACTTGCGACTGACATAAGATGCCCCAGGGGGGACTGAGACTAAACTCCATGTGGCACGTGACTGTAATGTAACCATTTCCTCCTCCGTTGCAAGATGCCATTGACTGTCTTGGATGGCATCATGGTAGGTCTGTGGAATCTCCACGACAAATAGACCTACAACAAACCTCCTAAAATATGTTGACATGTGTGCCAATGAAATAGTGGAAGCAAGAGGATACGAGGCACATGTACGCCTCCACTTTCTAAGCATAATAGGCACCTCAAGATCATCAACAACCTCCTCTACATGCTTAATTGCCTCATGTGAAGGTGTTAGAGAATGTAATAGGTAGGTAATTAGATCTCACCAAGATCCAATTACCCCACTCAAGTTTAGTCCCACATGGATGAGTGGTGGGACTCTAGTCTGTCTGAGGGGCTATATAGACCTACAACAAACCTCCTGAAATATGTTGACATGTGTGCCAGTGAAATAGTGGAAGCAAGAGGATACAAGGCACATGTACGCCTCCACTTTCTAAGCACAATAGGCACCTCAAGATCATCAACAACCTCCTCTACATGCTTACTTTCCTCATGTGAAGGTGTTAGAGAATGTAATAGGTGGGTAATTAGACTTCACCAAGATCCAATTACCCCACTCAAGTGTAGTCCCACATGGATGAGCGGTGGGACTCTAGTCTGTCTGAGGGGCTATATAAGGAGCCCCTCACCCCCTGTACTCATTAAGAATTCTAATAGAATATCCAACCACTTTGAGGGCTTCTCCCGTGGTTTTATCCCGCTCCTTAAGGAGTAAGATTCCGCGTTAAATCCTTGTTCTTCATGTCCATCTATCTTATTTTATCGATTCCGCTTCTGCTTCTCAGATTTCAAGATGGTATCAGAGCCTTGATGAAGAATTGGATGGGCTCGATTCTTCAACAAGCACACTCGAGCTGGGGTTCCCATAGCACATGGGTTTCGAACCCTAGCGGATGGGTTTCCAAGCAGGCAACACCTCTCCTTCCAGGTTGCATCCCTAGCCCTTGACGCACAAGGCGGCCGCGACAGAACCTCCTGGCGCCCTAGCCGTATATGGCTCTAAGAGAGCTCCTGCACCTCTCCTTCCAAGAGCTCTGACGATCCTCCAGGGGCAGACAGAGGCTCCCCTTGTTGATCCCTGTGACTTCCAAGATGATGTAGCTTCATCTCCAGGCAGTGGATCTCACCGTCACTCGACCTCCAAGCGGTGCTCCATGCGCATCTCTAGTCCCAAGTGCGCCTCGACGATTGCGCGATACCTTCATGCACGCAAACTGCGTGCATCTCCTCGTTCACCAGCCGGTGATACTCGCAGCTTAAGCCAGGTGAGCCCTCTTCTTCAGACGCAGGCGGTGGCACCTCCCTCCGGTCGAGCACCAGCCCTCGCAAACCCAGCCATCACGAGCCCTCGTCTGCATCCAGTTCTCCCGATCTTGTGCTCCTCCCTCGTGTCCAGGAGGCGCCTTCCCGAGCTCATCTTCCAAGCGGAGCGACGCACTGCCCCCCCCCCCCCCCCCCCATCGAAGCTAAGGAACCCAGAGGCTGTGACCCTCTCCTCGTCGCAGCGTCATGCTCGATGGCGGTGCAGACCAAGTGCCCCATCGGGGTGGTGGGCATCGAGAAAAGGGGTTCCCAATTGGGAACCCTAGCGATGATGGAACAAAAAAGGGGGTCCCGTTGGCTCACTTGTTGAAAGAAAAAGAGGGGGGTGCCTAGTTTTAAAGCCCAAAATGGGCTTCATTTCTAAGCCCTATTTAGGTCGTGTCTCTTAAAAAAATTATGTGGTTGGTTTTTTTAAAAAAATAGGATGAGTTGGCTATTTTAAAAAAAGGAGGGGTGAGGAAAATAGTCAAAAAATCTTCTAAAAAAATATTTTGAGAAAAAAAGGTGCGTATAAAAAATCATATGTAAAAAAGGTGAAAAGCCGAAAAAAAGAGGAAAATTTTTTGTTGAACGGCTTAAAAAAAGGGAAAAGAAAGGAAGAAGAGAATGACAAAAAAGGAATGGCTATAAAAAATTGATGTTTTGTAAACAAAAAATGAAGCACAAAAATAAGAAAATGAATGATAAAAAAGGTTTTATGTTATTCATTTGTTTCTCCTAACTTGATGTTATCTGGGAGAAAGGGAGTCAAAGATGTATTTTTCACAACTTCTACTGCCTGACTACGAATGCCAGACCGATACTCCAGATTTCGTTGGTCAACTATCTTCATCGAGTATCCAATTCTTCATCAGGACGTATGCTTCTTCTTTTACGATCCAATCAATTCCCCGCGCTGGACTTCCTCTGCAACGATTCTTCCCATGCACGACAAAGATACGTTCCGGTGACCTGATATCGCATTAGTTCTACATGCATGACAGAGATACGTTCCGATGTCCTAAAAACCACAGACCCGTCCTCGTGCAAGGTCTTCTACTGGCAATGGATATGTGTCCTTGTGATGGTCGTGTGAAGACGTGTTGTACACTTTCTTTTTTTTGCAAGCTGTAGTTTTCTCTGCTCCAGTGATGCGGATTGGAAATTTGCAACGGATAAAAAATTAATTTGAAGGTGGATTTTTCGGTGGAAGAAGACAATAGAGGGGTTGAGAAAAGAACACGCCTGTTGCGCGAGGTTGGAGGAGGAAGAACGCGTAGGCCGCAAGGGGCGAGAGAGAGTGAGACAAGGGAGGGAGAGAATAATTCTCAATTAATTATCAAACTGAACTCCCTATAACAATGGACCCTCATCCCTTTATATAGGAGGGATGGGATTACAAAAATAGTAAACTAACTTAAATTGACAACCAATTATCCTAAAATGACTCTAACTAATTAACCGACAGATTTGAAATTCAAATTAAAACTAATTGACTACTAATTTAGAGATCACAGGCGATCCTTATTTTATTCAATTAAAGACACGGCAACTTAAATAAATGTAAATAAAATTGACAGAAATATTTAAATAAAAATTCGGCCCTATATTTCGAGCCTACGCTGCATCAACTCTCCTTCGCTTTAAAAATTCGTCTCCTGACGAATTGCTTGATCTGCAGGCTTGGAGGTCGAATCTGCGTGCTCCGCCATCTTCTGGAAGAACTGGTGTGGGGCGAATGGCGGACTCCATATGCGGGCGTGGGTGATGCAGCTTTCGTTGTGGAAGAACATGTGTGGCGCAAACGGCGGCGTCTTCTGGAATTTTGCCTCCTCCTTGTGATGATTGAAAAATTGACGAGGCATGAATAATTTGGCCCTTGGAGAATCCATAGTGAAGCAATGGCACAAGGAGAGGAGAAGAGGAGATGTGTCCCAGGAATGAAGCCATGGGGTCCTTATATAAGGGAAGCCCAAGGCCCTAGTCTTATTTGGATAAGGAGGGTCCCCAGATTTCTGATTTGCAGCCTTCTGTTTTAAATATTTGTGCCGCCGGGGGCTTGGGCGCAATTTTCACACCCCTTCATTCTTCCTGAATTTCCTATTGCTTTTGGCCTTTCGACAAATAGGGGGTTCATGGGGTTTTTTTTGCAATTTTCTCCAATTGATCTCCAATCCCACAAGTCGTGGGATTCACATCCCGTAAACTTCGGACCCCCAATTAGGGTTCGCCCATACATATCGCCGCCACGATGGGGGCCCGTAGCTCGGCGCTGGCGGTGGCCTTCACGCGGCGGTAGCGGCAGTTGGAGGGGGGGCAGGGCGCGGGGCGCGGGCCGGGTGCAGGGTCGTGGGTGCAGGTGGTGCCTCTGTTGAAGGCTGGGGTTTCGTTGGCGGTGCGCGTGATAGGGGAAGTCGCGGGCGGCGAAGGCGAGCGGGAGGGGGAGGGCAGGGCGCGGGGGATGGGACCGAAGGCGGCGATGGCGTGGAGGAGCCGTAGGCGGGGGTGTGGGGCGGCGAGAAGGGGGCGCGAGCGGGAGGGCTGGGGCGGCTGGCGTGCGGGGAATAGGTGCGGGCTGGGGAATAGCGGGAGGAAGAGGGGTAGTTGTGGCCGGGGCTGAGTCGTAGGGGGGGTTGGGAGTCGTGGGAGGGTTCGCCGGCGGTGCGGCGAGGGCCTGGATGGCCTGGGGTGACATCGGGTTTGGGAGTAGAGCGGGAGCCGCAGTGGTTGGGGAAAGGGATTTCGCGAGAGGGGTTGACCTGGCCAGGGGGGTCGCTGGGGGGCCGGGGTTGTTGCGGGGGTTGGCGGCGAGGTTGGGGCTGACATCGGGGACGTCATTGGCGATGGGGGCTGGTCCGAAACCTCCTGGACAGCAAGCGTTTCGGCTTCTTTTTCTTCCGAACTGATATGAACAACGGCCAGTTCGTCGTAGACGGTTGGATCTTCGTCTTCAACTTCGGATGCGGTGCTTGGAGACTTCGCTTTGGCGGCTTTTTCCTCAAGTTGGCGTGTTATCTCCACGTTCAATGTTTCTTGCATCTGGGAGGCCACTACGTGCATGTCGGCCCAAATCTGGCTTATATTTGACAAAGTTTGTCTAACCTTGGCACGTCATGCTCGGTCACTGGAGCGAGATCCATTGGATTTCCCGTGCGAACGTCTGGACGGATCGTCAGATCGTGAGGACGATCTGTGAGCCATGCTCTGATACCAATTTATGCGGATTGAAAATTTGCAACAGATAAAAAAATAATTTGAAGGTGGATTTTTCGGTGGAAGAAGACAATAGAGGGGTTGAGAAAAGAACACGCCTGTTGCGCGAGGTTGGAGGAGGAAGAACGTGTAGGCCACGAGGGGCGAGAGAGAGAGAGAGACAAGGGAGAGAGAGAATAATTCTCAATTAATTATCAAACTGAACTCCCTAGAACAATGGACCCTCATCCCTTTATATAGGAGGGATGAGATTACAAAAATAGTAAACTAACTTAAATTGACAACCAATTATCCTAAAATGACTCTAATTAATTAACCGACAGATTTGAAATTCAAATTAAAACTAATTGACTACTAATTTAGAGATCACAGATGATCCCTTTTATTCAATTAAAGACACGACAACTTAAATAAACATAAATAAAATTAACAGAAATATTTAAATAAAAATTCGGCCCTGTATTTCGAGCCTACGCTGCATCATCCAACTTAGCGGGAGTGCTAGAGAATGTAATAGGTGGGTAATTGGATCTCATCAAGATCCAATTACCCCACTTAAGTTTAGTCCCACATGGATGAGCGGTGGGACTCCAGTCTGTTTGAGGGGCTATATAAGGAGCCCCTCACCCCATGTACTCATTGAGAATTCTTATAGAATATCCAACCCCTTTGAGGGTTTCTCCCGTGATTTCATCCCGCTTAGGAGTAGGGTTCCACGTTAAATCTGTTCTTCATGTTTATCTTTTTTATTTTATCGATTCCGCTTCCGGTTCTCAAATTTCAATAGAAGGAACTTGTTGTAGAGACAACTCATCATTGCCATCAGTAGAAACAATGTGATTATAACATATCTGAGGTGTGCTGGATGATTGGGGAGGTCCATGAGCTGTAGACGGCTTGCAGACGTAAAAATGTGGTAAAAACTGGGCTATGGGACTAGGATGAGGAGGATGAGGAGGTGGTGGACGAGGAGGAACTGTAGGTGGTATTGGAATAGGTAGTGGTGGTGGTGAAGGAGGTGGAGAGATGTAAACCTCCTCTTCAGAATCCGATGGAATGAACTTGTCACTGCGACAACACTGGCATAATACTCCCGCGAACAGAATCGTAACATCGGTATCCCTTCTGTGTCTTGGAGCACCCTACAAAAACACACTTGATAGCTCTAGGGTTAAGCTTGTCAGGGCCATGTAACAACTGATGCACAAATGCCACAGAGCCAAACACACGAGGGGTAATGGAGAAGAGATCATTCTCGAGAAATGCAATTAAAAAAGGAACCTTCTCACAAAAAGCAGTAGAAGGCATATGATTCACATGGCAACAAGCGGCGAGGACAACATCATAACATCGGTATCCCTTCTGTGTCTTGGAGCACCCTACAAAAACACACTTGACATCTCTAGGGTTAAGCTTGTCAGGGCCATGTAACAACTGATGCACAAATGCCACAGAGCCAAACACACGAGGGGTAATGGAGAAGAGATCATTCTCGAGAAATGCAATTAAAAAAGGAACCTTCTCACAAAAAGCAGTAGAAGGCATATGATTCACACGGCAACAAGCGGCGAGGACAACATCATAACAAAAGGAGAGAGGAACACGATTCTTAATTAGAAGAGTCTATGTAACATCAACTAAATGACGGTGTTTATGTTCAGCAACATTGTTCTGATGGGAGACGTGTAGCCACATGATGGCTGATGTAAAATACCAAGTGATTGAAAGGAATATGAAAGTTGTAAGGTACAAAACTCCGATGCATTGTCAGCGTGAACAAATTTGCTAGTAGCAGAAAAGATATTCTTTATTTCATTGATAATTGATTGAATCACATTCCCATTTTCGGATTTATTCTTTAACAGAAAAATCCATGACAATCTAGAAAAATCATCTACTGCAACAAGATAGAATCTGTGTCCATGATGGTCGGTAATACGTCTCAGACTCCAAATATCCACTACTATCACGACCTTGACGACTCGAGAATGAAGACTCGTGGTGCTTTCCTAGCTGACAAGCTTTGCATTGGAAAGTAGAACGAGTAGAAATGTGTGGATGTACATGACACATCTTCTGAAGGGGTAGATGACAAAAACGGAGATGCCACTAAAAGGAGGGTCTGATCCTGCAGAACTAGATGCAGCACCAGCATTAGGAATATTGATCAATTGATATAGTCCTCCTTGCTCACGGTCACATCCAATCACCCTACATGTGAGTATGTCCTGAAATACAAGGGAAGATGGGTCAAAAATAGCACGACAATGCAAGTCTTTAGTAATCTAACTAACAACAACAAAGCCTTTTCCCACAATTAAGTAGGGTCAACTACATGGATTCTTCACCTCCATTCAGCCACATGATGGCTGATGTAAAATACCAAGTGATTGAAAGGAATATGAAAGTTGTAAGGTACAAAACTCCGATGCATTGTCAGCGTGAACAAATTTGCCAGTAGCAGAAAAGATATTCTTTATTTCATTGATAATTGATTGAATCACATTCCCATTTTCGGACTTATTCTTTAACAGAAAAATCCATGACAATCTAGAAAAATCATCTACTGCAACAAGATAGAATCTGTGTCCATGATGGTCGGTAATACGTCTCAGACTCCAAATATCCACTACTATTACGACCTTGACGACTCGAGAATGAAGACTCGTGGTGCTTTCCTAGCTGACAAGCTTTGCATTGGAAAGTAGAACGAGTAGAAATGTATACATGACACATCTTCTGAAGGGGTAGATGACAAAAGCGGAGATGCCACTAAAAGGAGGGTCTGATCCTGCAGAACTAGATGCAGCACCAGCACTAGGAATATTGATCAATTGATATAGTCCTCCTTGCTCACGGTCACATCCAATCACCCTACTTGTGAGTATGTCCTGAAATACAAGGGAAGATGGGTCAAAAATAGCACGACAATGCAAGTCTTTAGTAATCTAACTAACAACAACAAAGCCTTTTCCCACAATTAAGTAGGGTCAGCTACATGGATTCTTCACCTCCATTCAGGTCTACCTTGGGTCAATCTCGGGCTTTTCCCATCTTCTGAAGGGGTAGATGACAAAAGCGGAGATGCCACTAAAAGGAGGGTCTGATCCTGCAGAACTAGATGCAGCACCAGCACTAGGAATATTGATCAATTGATATAGTCCTCCTTGCTCACGGTCACATCCAATCACCCTACTTGTGAGTATGTCCTGAAATACAAGGGAAGATGGGTCAAAAATAGCACGACAATGCAAGTCTTTAGTAATCTAACTAACAACAACAAAGCCTTTTCCCACAATTAAGTAGGGTCAGCTACATGGATTCTTCACCTCCATTCAGGTCTACCTTGGGTCAATCTCGGGCTTATATCCAAAAAATTAAGATCCCTTAGCCGGCTCAACATCCCAACACTCGTATCTCCTAACTGGTGCATCAACTGACCTTGTTTACAAATGACCAACTATCTTAAGAGGTTTTCTCGCATCTTATTCTTAATCGGAGCTACACCAACTTTCTTTCTGATTGCACCATTTCGAATCCGATCTTTACGTGTGTGTCCCACATCCACCTTAGCATTTTCATTTCTGCTACAACCATTCTCTGCACATGTCTATGGTTCACAGGCCAACATTTAGATCCATAGAGCATAGCAGGTGTCACGGCTGCTTTGTAAAACTTTCCTTTAATTTTTAAAGGAATTTTCGTATCACAAAAAACAACAGAGGCTCCTCTCCACTTTAGCCAGCCTGCATTTGTTCTATTAATTTCCCCATCATGTTGCAAAATAGATCACAGATATCTAAAAGAGTCTCTCTCCCGAATGTTATCGTCACCAATCTTCACCTCGATTCCTTCACCATTGCTTCCATCAAAGGTGCACTCTATATATTCCGTCTTAGCTCTACTTATACGAAATCCTTTAGTCTCCAATGCATGTCTCCCTTTAGTAATCTAACAAATAAACAATATATTCATGGTAAAGTCAGGTACATAAAGCACATTTTGAAGATGCATGGATCACATCAAACTGATCTTTCCTTGTCTAGTGATGGGAGAATGAGTCACATCCGCTATGATCACTGATCTGCTACGTGTTATATGTCTGTATGATGTAGATTTGTCTCTATCTCCACATAGATGATGAGAGGCGCCATAATCCGTAATCCATTTTGTAATGTTAGCCCTATTAGAACTACTAAGAGCATAATCACTACATGAGATACTAGTCGAGGCAGAAGCAACCACATCTAAAGTGCTCGAAGACTTGGAAGAAGCAACAAGAGGCATGATTTCTTTCATGTGAGAGACTAGGTCATTAAATCTTTGATTGGAAGTAGACGCAATAGGAGTCTCCTCTACTCAACAAGATAGACATAGGTTGGAAAACCATGCTTAGAGTAGTATGTATCCTCAGAGTGGCCAAGACGATGACAATAGGTGCATGGCTGACGAAGACTACGACCACCTCCTCGACCATGAAACCCTTAACCTTTGTGTTGTGAAGTACCTCCTCTACCGCGAGATCCAACCATCGGAGAGGAAGTCTGTGATGAACGATGATCTTGCTAAGTCTACAGTATGCCTCTTCCATAGGAGGAATAGTAGCATCTGTAAGAATATGTGACCGGGCGGCTTCATATTATGATGCCATCACGGTCTAATATATAGATATCAAAGGAGTGTTTTTCAGAGATGAACTACACTTGTAGTTGGTTAGAGCCGAAGATTCGCGATCATGACCTCAAAGAAGACATATCGGGTGATGTCGGTCTCTGAGTTGTGGTTGGTAGCACCCAAGGTGCTGGTAGTGGTGCGTGGGCCGCTGCGGGTAGTGCCCATGATGTTGCTTGCAGAGCAAATGTGGTGTTGAAGACACCCAATCATTGTTGGTTGCACCCGATGTGGTGCTGATAAGAGGCCAGATCGATGCTAACCACACCGATAGGTGATGGCGGCACCCAAAACATGTTGGAGACACCCTGAACATGAGTTGGAGGTTGCTGGATAACAACTCAAGAGGCCAGGAGGCCTAGCAACAGTGCACGAAAGCTCCGAAGGGGGGATGGGCGGTGGCGTGTGCCTTGGAGTTCTGGGTTGTGCCCTAGTAGCACTGTTCGAGCTTCTTGGAGACGCGAAGAGTGACTTGCACGAGGCCCTAAGCGAAGACGAGAGCCTGTGCAAAGGTTGCGAAGAGAGGTAGTTGGCGGTAGTGGCGGGATCTTAGTATGAACCCCAGTCTAGGATTGTTGTTTAGATACTATGTGGAAAAAGATGAGAGAATGTATGACTTGTCTTATTTAAGGGATCTAAGGTTTCTTATATAGCATGAAACTCTAGAGAGTTAAAAAGAGAAATTGCATAAAAGACCTTGAAGGGTTACACACAACCCAATAAATAAAGACAAATAACCTGATAACAAAATAACTCTAACAATGCAATTTGATTGAGATCCCTTATGCAGATTGTCTTTGCAGTATCTTGGTTTCCTAGGGTGGGAGGTTACGTCAGATTGATTGGTTACCTCTAATTGAGAATATGAAGAAGAAGCTCATTGGCTTGAATGCTTGTTTGTTTATTAGAGGTAGTGGATTGGTGTTATTGAAGTTGGTCGGGTAGTTATTCCTATTTTCCCCTTTCTTTTAGGATTACATCCGTAAAATATTAAAACCATAAAGAGACGATTCTTTTGGTCTTCTACTAGTAATTCTAGTGGGTTGGCTTTGGTTGATTGGAGGACGATTTCTTTATCCAAGGATGATGGGGAACTTGGAGGGGATGAACAAGACTTCAATGTATAAATGGATCACCCAGATCTAGGTGATTGTGAAAGCTTGGTGTGCACTTTGATTCATAAGTTCTATGGGTCTTCCTCGTTTCTCTCTATTTTCTGGAGGGGAATTTACGTAATGCTGAAGGATGTATGTCCTTTGTTGTGGCCAATCTTAGGAGATGGGAGAGAATTTCAATTCCGACATGATCATTGGATCGAAAATTATGCAATGGGAGAAATTTTTCTCATTTGATGGCGTTGACCATTGATTATGATGTTACAATGACGCATATTTGGGACGATGCATCTTTTTCCCATTTTTTGCTCTCATGTCAATCAACATATGGATGATTTTATGGAGTTATTGGAGATTTTAGAGGTTCTGGAGGCTTCTCATAGGGGGCACGATTACTGGTGCTTGTTTGATTGTAGGTTCTCCGTTAACAAGGCATATTAGTCCTTGATAAGATTTGTGCCTTTTGATCTGGGTGGGTGCGTGGAGGATTGTTGAAAGTTATGGCATTAGAAGATATTTGTGTTAGTAAAGGTGTTTCTTTCACTTTGAGGTGTGCATGTTTTTTTCTTCTGAATACGAGTTCTACATGCCCCATTACTCAGAGGACATTAAAGATGTCAATCACCTATTCGTTACTTGTGGGACAATCGTGCCACAAGCTCGGCGGGAGTGGGTGCTGAGGGTGAAGCAGGGTAGCGAGAAGCTCGGCTGTGACAAGGGAGCAATGATCGAGGGAGAAGCTACAAGTAATCACAGGGGAGAATCCACGACTGATCTCAGAAGAATGAGGTTGGAAAGAGAGATGTAGCAAGCCTCGACTCGACTTATGTGATGTAAAGAGGAAGGCTTCCTCGCTCGTCTATGAGAACAACTGTCTAAAGCACCCGATAGGGGAACACTCAGTCCTCTACAAATGAGCGATGGCTTACTCAGTGGATGTTTGGGTAAGCTTTGGCAACATGTCGATTGCGAGGACTGTGCTACAAGCTTTTGGGAGTCTATTGGGTTCGGTTAATAGGGGATGATAGAAGATATTGTGGCTGTTATGTAAAACATATGGCTAGCAAGAAATATGGTAGTCAGTGGATGTTTGGGTAAGCTTTGGCAACATGTCGATTGCGAGGGACCGTGCTACAAGCTTTTGGGAGTCTATTGGGTTCGGTTAATAGGGGATGATAGAAGGTGTTGTGGCTGTTGTATAAAACTTATGGCTAGCAAGAAATATGGTAGTCTTCCGTCAGGATCATTTTATAGTGAAAATATAATTGTTAAGGCACTAGAAAAGAGTTGGGCCATGTGATTACTTTTGGCTTTACATAGTCATGTAGCTATAACCTTGTGAACTAGTAGCAATATTTTTGTGTACACACCTATACGATGGACTCTTTTTTTCTTTCAAAAAAATAAGTTGATGGGGAGGTCTGGGACAAATAGAACATAGTGAGCTTGATGTGTGTGCGTGGAGGGTGAGGTTAACCTCCCCTTGTCCCTTTACATGGATAACCTTCATGAGAGTTCTCACCTAAACATACTTTTTTGGCATGTGTCTAAGTAGGCTCTTCTCTTCATAGAGATGAGTGGGAGCCCCTGTATCAACTAACTAAGCGGTATTAGAGCCAAGCTTAATCGGAGCAAGAAAAATACGTGAATGAGAGAAAACAACTATATCAAAGTGTTCACCTCGAAGGGAGTGGACGGAGTCACGAGGGGGTCAACATACTTAACCGATGCATTAGAACATCAAAGTCCACATACAATCATAGTTTGCCTGTCACTCGTGGACTAACAGTCAGTCTCAGTATGTCTAGGTTTCCCACAGAATGTATATTATGTGGTATCGTCCTTTGATAGGTGTGGAAAGCATATATGTCTATCATGCTCAGTGGAACAACGGTGAAAAAGACCTCTCGCAAGAGCTTTGGTAAACATGTCTGCAGTCTGATCGTCTGAAGCAACATGAGAAGAGGCTGGATTGTTAGTTATGAACAATGTTGCCTCATTATCACATTTGAGGTGCATAAGAAGAGGCACCTCAACAGTTGGGTCAGTCAGGACAGACTTGACCCACATCACTTCTGTACTCCCTTGGGCCATAACTTTATACTCGGATTCAACATTGGATCGAGAAACAACTGTTTGCTTCTTACTTTTCCATGAAACCAGTGAGCTACCAACAAATACAGTGAAGCCTGAGGTGGACTTCCTATCCTTGGGACATCCAACATAATCCGCATCTACACATCCAGAAACAGTGAGAGACGTATCTCTTTTGAAAAGAAGACCTGGACCTAGAGAAGATTTCAGATATCTAAAAATCATGCAAACTGCATCCGTGTGAACCTGTCTGGGTTGCTCCATAAACTGGCGAACTCTGCTCACAACAAATGATATATCAGGCATGGTAATAGTAACATATAACAACTTTCCTACCAGCTCTCTATATCTTCTTTTATCCACATTTTCAGAGTCATCATCATAGAGCCTAGCATTAGGATCCATTAGCATAGTGGCAGGTCTGCATCCTATCATGCCTGTCTCAGATAGAAGGTCTATAACATACTTCCTTTGCGTCATAACCATACCCTTCTGATTTCGTGCAAACTCTAAGCAAAGGAAGTAACGGAGTGTGCCAAGGCCTTGGTCACAAACTGTTGTCCAAGGAAATCCTTAGCTGCTTGAATGTCTTATTCATCGCTGCTAGTAATAATGATATCATCAACATAAATCAGAACAATAACGGTACATTTCTGAGTTCTCTTAACAAAAAGAGAATGGTCTACAATAGATCTGACAAACCCCTTCTGTTTAATCAACTCTGAGAGCTTCTAGAACCCACCCCTCAGACTCTGCTTAATATGGCCTTGTGAAGTCAACACACCATACTGGACTCCCCCTTAGCAACAAACCCTGGTGGCTGCATGTAAACTTCCTCCTGCAGATTGTCATACAAGAATGCATTCTTCACATCTAATTGGGAAATCGTCCACACACGTACCACAACGACAGCAATAAGAATTCTCAGCGTAGAGTGACGTGCAACTGGAGAAAAGGTGTCCTGTTAGTCTACCTTGTAGGTTTAGGTGAACCCACATGCAACCAACCTGGCCTTGTATCTATCCACAATGCCATCAGCTCGGTGCTATATAGTAAACACCCACTTGCTGCCAACAACGAACGCACTTGATGGAGCCTATACAATGCTCTGTGTACCATGCTTCTTGCCATTGCATTGCATTAAACTCATGAACTGCATGGCCCACAGTTCATAGTTTGTTCCATCCATTTTGACGATGGGTGTTGGACCTTTGAATGCACCCAGGGATGGAACGCCAGCTTTGTTGTCAGACATGATTGTTGAAAGAATTATATTTACGTACTGTTTGGTCTTTTTATTTTTTCCTACGGTCTATCTTATGTAATTTACCCATAGGGTTTTCTCTATATAAGAGACCCTAGGGTTCTCTGGAATAAACACAATTCTCATTTCCTCTAACATGGTATCAGAGCCTAGGGTTTAGGCTCTCCACCCGCCACCCCCCTCTCTCTCTCTCGCTAGCCCGCCGCCGCCCTCCCGGGGTGCCCCTGTCGCCCACCAGCCCTCCTGGGGTGCCCCCGGGTGCCGCCCAGCCCTCCCGGCTGCCGCCCAGCACCCCTGCACACGGCCCCGACCTCCTCTATTCACCGCCGGCAGTGACCTAGCCGGCATCCCCTCCCCGGATGCCCTCTTCATCGGCGCGTTCGTCATCTACTATATGGATTTGGGTGCGTAAGTCTACATACACACTCGAATCCTATGCAGTCAGTGTAGACGTCTATTTTGTCTGTCTACAAAAACCCTAGTTCTTTCTCTGCGGCGATATGTCAGAATCAAAGGTTGATATGCCATCCGTAGGCGCTTTCAAAGGTCCTGCGCCTATTGTCAAGATGGATGGATCGAACTATGAGCTCTGGGCGATGCAGTTCATGAGTCTCATGAAGTACAATGGTAAGAAGCACATTCTTACCGAAGACGAACCGACAGAGAAGACAGGGATCTATGCCTTTTGGGAGGCTGATGACTCGTATGCCAAGGTCTGGCTCTCAGGAACTTTATCGATGGTGATTGCGAATGATGTTCTCCATCAGCCCACCGCCAAAGCGATGTGGGACATCCTCGTGGCGACATATTCCCAGGTCCGAAATGAAACCAAGATGCTACAACTTCAGCATGACATATTCACCGTGAAGCAGAATGGGCGACCTCTTCATTCCTTGTATACATCCCTGAGAGGGATGTTCGAGAAACTATACAACACTATTCCTCTGACGGCCACACCCGAGCAGCAGAAGACATTCCGTAATGCTACCATGGTAGGCGTCCTTCTTGCGGCCCTTGATCCAGAATATGATGCGGCCAGATCACAGATTCTTGCAGATGCTACCATTCCTCCTATGGAGGAGGTTTATCGGAGGCTTAGTCGCATCTCAGTTCCCTCCAGCTCATCTACGCCACCTCCCTCTGCGATGGTTGCTTCCAGGGAATGAGGTGGCTCCTCTTTTTCATTCAGTGGCCGTGGCCATGGAAATAGAGGTCGTGGTGGTAGATCTCGTCCACCTTGCAGTTATTGTCATCGTACGGGTTACTCAGAAGATACATGCTATTCTAAGCATGGTTTCCCAGCGTCTGCAAGGGTGGCCGAACATGTTGCATCTTCATCCTCTTCGGCTTCGGATCAGCGGTTTGAGGATCCGGTTGCTCAGCTGCGGGATATCATGCCTACTGTTCCTACAGATTCATCTGGAGGCTCTTCGGATATCGCTGCATCTGCTTCTGCCAGTACTTCTGCCACAACTAGCACCTCAGGTAGTGCTTTTAACACATGTTATAGTTCAGACATCTCCGATTGGATCATGGACTCTGGTGCAACGTACCATCTCTGTCGAGACAAAGACAAACTTATTTCCTACAAGGAGATTCCTTCAGGGCGGTCGGTGATCATTGCAAATGGGACTCATTCTCTCATTATTGGACAGGGGGAGGTTATGTTATCCTCTTCCATGCGCCTGAAGAATGTCTTACATGCTCCTGATTTTTCGATGAACTTGCTATCCATTAGTCAGATTACAAAAGATTTGCATTGTCGCGCTATATTTGACCCATCCTCTCTTATATTTCAGGACATCCTAACGGGCAGAGTGATTGGTTGTGGTTTTGAGCAGGATGGGCTTTACCGTCTGAACCGGAGTTCTTATGCTGGAGTCTCTTCCCATGCTGTTAGATCTGTCTCACCCTATACCTGGCATCTACGCTTTGGTCACCTGCATCTCCAGAAGATGCGTCACCTTTTGCCTCAGATATCTCCCAGTTCGTCATTCCGGTGTGAAGCGTCTCAATTAGGGAAGCACCATAGAGCTAGCTTCCCCAGTCGTCAGAGTCGGAGCAGTAGCTCCCCTTTTGAGTTACTTCATGTTGATATTTGGGGTCCTAGTCGTGTCCCTGATCACCAAGGGCACAGATTTTATCTTATTGTGGTCGATGATTTTTCTCGTCTGTCGTGGGTCTTTCTTTTGAAAAATAAATCTGAAGCAGGTGATGTCATCAAAAATCTTATAAATGAAGTTCACAATGTTTTCTCATCCAAAGTGAAATATGTTCGTATCGATAATGCATTGGAATTCTGTTCTCGATTTCTATCCCAATATTTGTGGTCAAAAGGCATTATACATCAAACTACATGTGCCTACACCTCCCAACAAAATGGAGTTGCTGAGAGAAAACATCGTCACCTACTGGATATTACTCGAACTCTTCTTATCCAAAGCTGTGCTCCTATCTCTTTCTGGGGAGATGTTGTCCTTACAGCCTGCTACCTAGTAAATCGTATGTCGTCTACAGTACTTGGTGAGAAAACTCCTCTCTTTATTGTTTTTCCAGATAAAGAATTGTTCTCTCTCACTCCTCGAGTTTTTAGAGTCGTTGCCTTTGTTCATCAGCTTTCACCTGGTCTGACAAGCTCTTACCTAGAGCGGTCAAATGTGTCTTCGTGAGTAATTCTCGAAAGCAGAAAGGATACCATTGTTATGACCCAGTAAATGGGAAGTACTTTGTCAGTGTGGATGTTACATTCTTTGAGTCGGTTATGTATTTTTCACCTGCAGGTGACAGATTGACCTCCAACTCATCTACTAATGAGGTCTATGTTCCTCCTCCTCCTACTGTGGATATTTCTGTGTCAAGTCCAGTTCCCAATATTGTGTCCACACCACCATTGCATCCGCCTCCACCACCACCACCTCCACCAAAACCATTAATCTCTCCACTACCAAAGTACTATACACGTCGATCTGGTCCTGCTCAGGCTACACGACAATCATCCAGTACGCCCCAGGTTTGTCCAGATGCTACTACTAATGATGGGTCGATTAGTGTGCCTATGCAGGATGTGCCATTACAGGACGACTCGGGCCCGGTGACCTCAGTAGTCGATGATCTGGATGTCCCTATTGCGATGAGAAAGCAGAAACGCGGTTGTGCTACTTCCTCTTGCTTCACAGGTTTCCTTTCATCGGCTTACAGGAGATTTTCAGAGATTTGCAGTGGCTTTATCCTCTGTGGAGATCCCGCGGACATATCAGGATGCATTGAAAATTGATTGCTGGCGAATTGCTATGGAGGAGGAGATGGCTGCCCTACAGTCGAGGGGCACATGGACGCTGGTTACTGCTCCCCCAGGAGCATCTGTCGTTAGCTAATGGGTATTCACTGTCAAGTATCGTGCAAATGACAGCTTGGATCGATACAAGGCACAGCTAGTGGCACGTGGTTTCACTCAGACGTATGGAGTGGACTATATGGATACCTTCTCTCCAGTTGCACGTTACTCCACTCTTCGTATTCTTCTGTCTGTCGCTGTGGTACGTGATTGGCCCCTGTTCCAGCTGGATGTTAAAAATGCTTTTTTGTATGGGGATCTGCAGGAGGAAGTGTATATGCACCAGCCTCCGGGGTTTGCTGTTGAGGGGGAGAATCATATGGTGTGCAGACTTCATAAGGCAATTTATGGCCTTAAACGAAGTCCAAGGGCATGGTTTCAGAAGCTTTCCCAGTTGATTGAAGAACAAGGCTTCAAGAGATCCAATGCAGATCACTCATTGTTCATCCAGAAGACTACTCGAGGTACAGTTTTCATCATTGTGTATGTTGATGACATTTTAGTCACAGGAGATGATGCCCAGAGGATAGAGATGACCAAAGCAGTGTTGGGCCGTCAATTTGTTACAAAGGATCTTGGCATACTACGATACTTTCTGGGACTGGAGTTCGCCAGGAATGCACAGGGTCTAGTAATGACCCAGAGGAAATATATTACAGATTTGCTGATTGAGACTGGCATGACCGGATGCAGACCGTCTACTACTCCTATGGATCCGAGCATGAAATTGTACGATAATGATACGGAAGAGGTTGACAAGAGAAGGTATAGAGAAATGGTGGGGAAACTTCTTTACATAACTATAACCCGACATGATATTGCATTTGCAGTTAGCCGGGTGAGCCAGTTCGTGGAACAACCAAGACAGATACATATGGATGCTATATATATGATACTAGGGTATCTAAAATCGTCTCCTGGCACGGGATTACTGTTCAAGAAGGAAACCAATTTATTTGTTTATGCATATGCGGATGCTGACTATGCAGGATGCCCTAAGGATCGAAAGTCCACCTCAGGCTTTGCTGTGTTTATTGGTAGCTCTCTAGTTTCTTAGAAAAGCAAGAAACAAATCGTCGTGGCTAGATCCAGTGCAGAATCTGAATATAGGGCTATGGCACATGCAAGTACATAAATGATGTGGGTTCGAGCTGTACTAGAAGATCTGCATGTAGATGTACCTCTACCCATGCAACTACATTGTGATAATCAAGCTGCATTGTTCATTGCCAATAATCCTGCCTTTCATGAGAGAACCAAGCATATTGAAGTAGATTGTCATTACACCAGAAACATGATCCAAAAGGGATTGATTTCTACTTCACATGTCAGTTCTGGGGAGCAGACTGCCGACATCTTCACCAAACCGTTTCTCAGAGGGCCATTTCAGAAATGCACTTCCAAGCTGAGCATGATCGATATCTATGCTCCATCTTGAGGGGGAGTGTTGAAAGAATTATATATTTATGTACTGTTTGGTCTTTTTATTTTTTCCTACGGTCTATCTTATGTAATTTACCCATAAGGTTTTCTCTATATAAGAGACCCTAGGGTTCTCTGGAATAAACACAATTCTCATTTCCTCTAACAATGATGACAACGATCTCCATGATCGGGTCATCAACAAGAAAGACCTGCGCCTACACTGACATATAGGAGGATGGTTGTGGGTGTAAACTCATACCACAACATCTTCCATTCTTTTGAAGACTTCTTTGGGCAACTAGGGTGTTTTAGATAATGATGTCACAACCTCTTCCATTCTTAGGCAGTTGGACAGAAATGCCACAGATGATTATTCGAAGCCATTCGCAGTGCTATGGGCAATCTGGATGGGGCGTAACAAAAAGATCTTCAACAATCAGAGGTTTTATGAAGAGAATGTAGTCGCTCACTTTAACACGCTCTACATTTTATGGGCACCGTGATATTGTAAATCTTTATAATCTAATATAATACAGGTGGTGTCCCCCTCGATGGGGGTTAACCCGATTTTCAATAAAAAAAAAGATAATGATGTCATACCCTAAGCACCAAAAAGATACGACGTAGGAGCCTTAAGGGCGGCAACGATGTAGGAGGTAGGGACCAACGCCCTTACGGGCGACGACATACACGGTCATGCCACACACGGGCACGCGGCGTGGGCGGCGTAGATGCACACATGCGGCAGCGTGCACGACCACGTAGCGACGTGTGGAACGGTGCAGGCGCGTGGGCGGAGGCGCAGGCGCGTGGAGCGGTGCCATTGCGTGGGGGCACATGGGATGCAGGCTAGGGTTTTGGTGGGGGTAGGGCTCTAGGGCACATGCTCCGGTCTAGGATCGTCGCTCTGATACCATATGGAAGGAGAAAATCAAGTTGTATTCTTCATGGCCCTAGAGCTCTCTTATATAGGAGAAAAGCTGTATGGAAATTACATAAGATAGATTGGAGAAATAAATAAATATAAATAAAGACCAAGAGATATAATAAAGACCAAGAGATATAATAGGAGAAAAGCTGTATGGAAATTACATAAGATAGATTGGAGAAATAAATAAATATAAATAAAGACCAAGAGATATAATAATCTCAACAATAGGCATGGTAGGCCATGAGCAACTCCTCGATATGTACCACATCCTCCTTGAATGAATGAGAGCTGCAAGGTGGTAGTTTGTCCTTGAATATATGTGAGTCACGATATTGTAAAAAACGGCCAGATGACTTAGTTTGCCTTACACCTTCATCAATGTGGGTAGTTTTAAGGTTGTAATCATTTAATATCTAAAAGCAACACAAATCGGGACAAGTCTGGCTAGGAAAACCTTTACCATCATGGAATATTTGAATTATATTTTTCAAATCGAGGATTTTAAGTGAAATATTTAGCTAATTGGTTACATTTGCATTATATTTTTCAAACAAGGATTTTCAATGAGAAATATTTAGCTAATTGGCCTCCTACTTGTTTAAGATTCATTATAGAGTAAATTACACAAAAGTCCATGTACTATACCTGAACTTCAAAAAAGGTAACAATATGGTATTCGAATTCAATGTCATACTTGAACTTGAAAAGGTTACAATGTGGTATTCAATCTTTAATATGTTTCAATATGGTTTTGAACAGTTATGATAAGGTTAGAAAACCCACTTAAATGGTCTAGTGGTAGTGCAGTGTATCTACCACCCAATAGACCAGGGTTCAAACCCCCCCGTAGGGGTTCCGTTTGGTATTTGACGTTCATCATAAAAAATAGTCTTCAACATGGATTTGAGCAAGAATCTATGGAACTGACCCTATTTATAGTGGAAGAAGGCTTTACCATTTTTTTATGATTTAAGGTTAGAAAGATAAACAATCAGCAAAATTTCAATAGTGAAGGACCGCGTTAAGACAATTCTTAAAGACTGGACACCACAATGTTACTTTTCAAAGTTCTTGTACCACAATGTTACTTTTCAAAGTTCTTGTACGACATTGAAATCATGTGTACAGCTCAAGGTCTTTTTCGTAATATACTCTTCATCATTTCATAATAAGTTTGAAACACCAGAGTTAAGTTCTTATCTTCTTGATACATCGCCTTTTGAGAGTTCCACATGCCATGCATTTTCATGTAGAATCTAGGAACAAGCCATAACATTGTTGTAGCGTTCATTCCGATTTCAACAACAAGCTTTGGCTCTAGAAGTATGTGCTCCTTGTCATATCCTCGTACGATCACTAAGAACATCATCGGCCATTTAGGATAAATAGTCTTATGCAACTTCAAAATCGAGTATATTTAGGATAAATAGTCTTATGCAACTTCAAAATCGAGCCTACTGAGGGCAACCATGAGCTTTGGATGCCACCTCGAAGTCGTCTAACATCTTTTATGCACAACCCATGCTTGTTTATAGAATGGAAAAAGATGCAGCAAGGGAGGCTTTAGGTTGAAAGCAAAGTTCTACTTGGTAGGAAAAAATTCTACTTGATGGTTACAAGGTTGAAAGCAAAATTCTACTTGATGGTAGGGAAAAAAAGATGAGAGAGCTAGAGAGGGAGAGAGAGCATGGGAGAGAAGAAGTAAGATGGGCGAGGAGACCGAACGAGAGCGGAAGTCCAAACGAGTGGGACACCACCAAGGAAGTTTTTTTTGAAAGAAAAAAAGACCTCTACCGTATAGATGTGTGCCCAAAAACTTCACCATTTATCACCTCAATTAATACTACATGCCTAAAATAGGCAAAACGAAACAAGGAATTACATGTTCCAGCTCTCTACAAGCGCTTTAGCATGTGCCACCACATTATCCCAACCGAGGAGGTTGGGAGAGAAGAAGGAATTACATGTTCCAGTTCTCTACAAGCGCTTTAGCATGTGCCACCACATTATCCCAACCGAGGAGGTTGGGAGAGAAGAAGGTGAATGGGTGCTTGTTCGTTGGTGGCATCGCAAAGGCTTGGGGGGAGGGAAAATTTAGTCACCTCTACAATAATAGCATTGCTCGTGATTTAATGGGAAGGGCCATTATGCTCGTGTTTGCAGTAATGTGGTGCATTGCATATGTTACGATGGGGAAGACCACATGCACTTGGAGTGCTTGTTTAAAAGTATCTAGAAAAGGAGATAACCAGTTGTTGAAGACGACTCCAGTAGGGGCGGCAATGAATCAATTGAAGATTCGGTCGAAGCAAAGACGATCAAGGGGGAATCTTCGAACATGACCTCTGCCGAGGTGTTAGCCGCTGTTGCCAAAATGTCTGTAACGGGTTCTTCCAATCTGTAATGGGTTTCTTCACATTGGGTTTGTCCAATGTGAAGAATTGTGTTCAACACGTCGAGGTACACATGCTCTTTAGAGAGGGTCGTCCTGGGGTTGATGCATTGCGGAATGCGGCGAATGTCATGACCCTTGACCTTGGTGCCCCATTCTTTGGGATGTGGCATTCGTGGGCTATCAACAACAGAGGACAGATTGCTTTTGGTAGCTAATGGCAGGGGGATGCAAGAGTTTTTCTCAGGTGACGACCACCTTGTTTCTTGGATGGGTTTGAAGAGCTCCATTCATCGTTGCATATTCGTAGGGAGGGTATGCCATTCAGGCCTAGTAGTCATGGTGAATTGCAAGCGGTGCTTAAGTATATTGGTGAAATGGTGGAGGTGATCTCAGACGGGCTTCTTCCAGGATCATGCATTGATGATGTGCTCATGGCAGTTGTAGAGGTGACCTCTGTTCCTGATTTTCCATCAAAGTGTTGGATGTTGTCTGACCAGACTTGCAGGGACGGAACCCTCGGTAACGGAGATTGATCCTGTGGTGGAGGTTCCTTTCGTTGACAATAGTGAGGTGGAAGAAATTCTCGACGGTTGTGTCAATGTCACTTCCCCTCCTCCGTCATTGGGTGGGACCACGTTTTCATGGGATTTACGGAGTTGATGATGCCCCACCACGATTGCATCTGGAGTTATGTACTAATTGGTGTTTCATTCTCCTAATCCCCCCATTGAAATTCATCTCATTTCTTGTTCGAGCATCCTTTCTTGATCACATACAAAATACTGTCCTGGAATTAAAATACTGTATAATTAGTGCTCAAACATCACTGAGTTAGATCCGTGATGTAGCTTCTAGATGTGAAGGTTAATATCTAATCCTTGTATGCAGATTCGTCATCCTTTTCAAGTGTGTAATTGTTATGCACAGACATTTTTTTTCTGATGGGCATGCATTTCAAGTGTCTTTTGGTGACCCTTTCCCTAACGAAAGGATACTAATCACCATCAGACATGATGATTACTTGAAACAAACTAATGGGCTTAATTGTCACAGTTTCTACCGAGGTTTTGTAATAACTATGTGTGGTAATTAATAGTACTGCTTTCACCTGATTTCATTGAATATCAAAAATCATATTTTCTGTGTTTTCTCCATGTACAGTGTCAATGAGCCCTCAACACATTCTTGCTGTCTTATTGAACAGATAATATTTGATTTCCGGTTCCTTGCACTTCTAGCTATTGGAGGATCCCTTGCTGGATCAATATTATGCTTTCTAAATGTAAGTTGTGCACTATCGATGTAAAATTTGAGTTTCATTTATATTCCTCACATTGCAGCCTTAAAAAAATCCTTTACTGTTTTTTTTGAAAGGATAAAAAAATCTTTACTTTGCAAGGCATTGAGGTATCTTACTTGTATGACCGGATATCATGCTGGTTTGATAAAGAAACCCTTCTAATGACATTCAACGGTTAGTCACAAGAAGGCATCCGTCCATGTACAACAACAATGATCAAATTATTGAAATTCAGTTATTTTGGTTTTCATTTTTTTATTTGAGAAATGGTTTATATATTTTGTTATTGTTGCGAATTTATGTTCCTTGAAAGCTCCTTTTTGCACATTCATTTTCTTGGATCACTGATGGCATCATTATTATTAGCTCCGAATTGTGGATTTATGTTGTGACTGGTGTTGCAGATTTAAATTTTTACAACACCACCAAAGCCTTTTCCGAAAATTAAATAGGGTCGGCTATATATATTTTTTACCTCCATTCAATTCAGATCTATTTCCCTACTTGCGACGCGTTGCATCGTCCGAATGCAATGAAAAATTGACAAGGGCCGCTACATCGCAGTCTGGATGTAGTTCAAGATTTGCAAGGGTTCTCGCATGAGGAACGCATGCGAGTAATTAAGCTAGTTCCGCTGCATCACCGCCCGGATGCAGTCCAACATTTACAAGGGTTCTCGCATAATGGACGCATGCGAGTAAAGAAGTTAGTCTAAAAGAGATTACAACGGAAGTTGCGGATTGGTAGTTGGAATATTGGCACTTTAATTGGAAAGTTGATGGAGATAGTAGATACGATGGAAAGAAGGAAGATTCACATACTATGCCTTCAAGAGACTAAATGGGTTGGAGAGAAAGCAAGGGAGATTGAGAAGACAGGCTTTAAACTTTGGTATTCAGGTAAAGATAAGGGTAGAAACGGTGTTGGAGTGGTTGTTCATAAGGATTTGAAGGATTGTGTGGTTGAGATGAAAAGATTCGTGGATCGAATTATTTTGCTAAAATTGGTGCTTGAAGAAGAAATTCTGAATATCATCTCAGTTTATGCACCGTAAATTGGTTTAGATGAAAGGACTAAACAAGCTTTTTGGGAGGATTTGGATACGAGTCTACAAGGAATCCCACAAAGAGAGATGATTTGCATCGGTGGAGATCTTAATGGACATGTGGGAAAAGATGCTTCAGGGTATGCTAATGTTCATGGAGGACATGGTTTTGGGGATAGAAATGAAGAGGGAAAAACCAGCCTGGATTTTGCAACAACATATGATCTTTTCATAGCAAACACTCTCTTCAAGAAGAGGGAGGAACATTTAATTACTTATAAGAGTGGGCCAACTAGAACACAGATAGATTATTTTGCATTGAGGAGAAGAGATAGGCTGTGTTGTAAAGACTGCAAAGTAATCCCAGGAGAGAGTTTGACAACTCAACATCGTTTGTTAGTCTTGGATGTACAATTGAAAGGGTTGGTAAAGAAAAGGAGGGTTTCTAAGATAATTAGAACTAGATGGTGGAATCTTCCACTGAAGCAAGCGAGCTTTAGGGAGAAGGTTTTAGAAGACTTATCTTGGGATTATAGCGGTATTACAAACGAGATGTAGGAGGCAGTAGCATCTTGTATCCGAAAGGTAGCTAAAGAGATGTTAGGCGAGTCAAAGGGAGGAGCTCCATGTCAAAAGGAGGCTTGGTGGTAGAGTGAAGGGGTGCAAGAGAAGCCAAAAATAAAAAGAGCTTGCTTTAAAGCTATGTCTAAGGATAGAACAGAGGAAACTGTCACAAACTACAAAATAGCAAAGAAGGAAGCAAAGAAGGCCGTAAGCGACGCTAAGTCAAAAGCTTATGAGGTTTTGTATAAAAATCCTGACTCTAAGGAGGGACAAAAGGATATATTCAGTTTGGCCAAAGCAAGAGAAAGAAAAACCAAAGACCTTTCTCAAGTGAGATGCATTAAGGACGAGGAAGGTCATGTGCTTGTTACTCAGAAGGATATAAAGACTAGATGGGAGCAGTACTTCCATAAACTTTTCATTGGGGAAGGAAATAGAGATATCACTTTGGGTTAGCTTGTAGTGAAAGTTACTTGAATCGTGCATGCTATAGACGGATACAAAGAAAGGAGGCTTTGAAGGTTATGAGACCTGGAAAAGGTGTAGGACCGGATGACATCCCTGTAGAAGTATGGAGAGTTTAAGTGAGCGTGGTTTGACTTGGCTTACAAATCTATTCAATGTTATTTGGCGAAGCAAGAAAATGCTTGAAGATTGGAGGAGTATCGTGGTGCCTCTTTATAAGAATAGAGGAGACATTCAAAATTGTTCAAATTATAGAGATATCAAGCTGATGTGTCACACTATGAAAATTTGGGAACGTGTGATTGAAAGAAGGTTGAGGCAAATTTCCAATGTAAAAGAAAACCAATTCGGATTCATGCCAGGTCGCTCAACGACTGAAGCCATCCATTTGTTGAGGAGAACAATGGAGATTTATAGAACTAAAAGGAAGAACCTCCACATGATCTTTATTAATTTGGAGAAGGCTTATGATTCTGTCCCGCGAGAGATATTGTGGAGAGTGTTGGAGAAGAGACAAATACCTGTCATATACATTAACCTCATAAAGGACATGTATGATAGGGCTTTATCTTGTGTAAGGACCCCATCTGGGAAGACTGGATATTTTTACATAACATTGGTTTACATCAAGGTTCTGCTTTGAGTCCATTTCTTTTTACTTTGATTATGGACGAGTTGACCAGTCACATTCAGGATGAGTTACCCTGGTGTATGTTATTTGCTGATGATATTGTGTTAATTGACGAGACTAGAGACGGAGTAAATGAGAAGCTTGAGGTCTGGAGACATGAGTTGGAGATTAAAGGATTTCGTATAAGTAGGGCTAAGACGGAATATATGGAGTGCACCTTTGATGGAAGCAATGGTGAAGGAATCGAGGTGAAGATTGGTGACGATAACATTCAGAAGAGAGATTCCTTTAGATATCTGGGATCTATTCTGCAACATTATGTGGAAATTGATGGAGATGTTACTAATAGAATAAATGCCGACTGGCTAAAGTGGAGAGGAGCCTCTGTTGTTCTCTGTGATAAGAAAATTCCTTTAAAGATTAAAGGAAAGTTTTACAAAGCATCTGTGAGACCTGCTATGCTTTATGGATCTGAATGTTGGCCTGTGAACCATAGACATGTGCAGAGAATGAATGTAGCAGAAATGAAAATGCTAAGGTGGATGTGTGGACACACACGTAAAGATCGGATTTGAAATGATGCAATCAGAAAGAAAGTTGGCGTAGCTTCGATCGAGGATAAGATGCGAGAAAACCGCTTAAGATGGTTTGGACATTTGCAAAGAAGATCAGCTGATGCACCGGTTAGGAGATGCGAGTGTTGGGATGTTGAGCCAACTAAGGGAGGGCGAGGACGGCTCAAGAAGTGTTGGAAAGAGACCATACGAAGGGATCTTAGTTTTGTGGATGTAAGCCCGGGATTGGCCTAAGATAGATCTGAATGGAGGCGAAGAATCCATGTAGCCGACCCTACTTAATTGTGGGAAAAGGCTTTGTTGTTTTTGTATTCAGATCTATTTGGATCATTACTGGGTTTGAAACATGTAGAAATACATTTGTATTTATGTATTGTTTTGTCAGTTTACTTTTATTTCGTTCGTCTATCTTATGTAAATTACCCATAGGTCTCTCCTCTATATAAGAGAGCCTAGGGTTCCATAGAATAAATACATTTTCTCATTTTTCCCAACATGGTATTGTAGAGATATATTTTATGTCACGTTATTATGTTATTTGTACAGTTTCATATTTTCTTTCTTCTTATGAACACTTTATGTAATTTACCCATAGGCTACTCTCCTATATAAGAGAGCCTAGGGTTTATGGAATAAACAACTCAACTTCTTTTCCCAACATGGTATCAAAGCGGCGGTCCTAGACCAGAGCTCCGAAACCCTAGTCCTAGCCTCTCTCCCTCTCTCTCTTCCGCCGCCCACCTCTCTCTCTCTCTCTCTTGTCACCCACTGCGTGCATCGCCAGCCCAGCCTTGCGCCCGTGCATCGTCCCGCCCGTGTGCGCCCAACCCAGCCCCGCACCCGTGCGCCGCCCAGCTGGTCCCGCGTCTCCACGCGGGCTCTGCTTGTGTGTCTCCTCCGTCGACCAGTCCTCCTCCATGTTGAGATTGGTTGCATGATTCTACGCATGCAATCCAATCTCTTTATGTTGGTGTAGACACAATCTGGTCCAGTCTTCAGCCCTAGCCTTGTCAAGCTGACATGTCAGAGAACAAGGCTGATATTCCCTCCACAGACACCTTCAGAGGTCCCGCGCCTATAGTCAAGATGGATGGGTCAAATCATGGCCTCAAATTTCAGCGAAATTCGGTCGAATTTCTGTCGAATATCGATATCCAGTCGAAATCGAAATTCAACCTAAATGACTGAAATGACTGAAATATGGGGGTCCTAGTACAAAAAATGACCGAAATTCCGATCGAAATTCCACCGAAATTCCATCGAAATTTTATTTTGGTCGATACCGAAATGGTGACCGAAACCGACATTTAAGGCCTTGGGTCAAATTATGAACTGCGGCCTATGCAGTTCATGAGCATAATGAAGTCTACTGGTAAGAAATACATTCTTACCGAGGAAGAACTGGTTGAGAAGACTGGGGTTAACGCCTCATGGGAGGCAGGTGATGCATATGCCAAAGTATGGCTTTCAGGTAAGTTTACAATAGAGATTGCCAATGATCTACTCCATCAGCCCACAACCAAAGCGATGTGAGATATTCTTGCAGCTACTTATTCACAAGCAAAGAATGAGACGAAGATTATACAGCTTCAACATGATATCTTCACTATCAGATAGAATGGACGGCCACTCCACTCTTTATATAGATCCCTACGTGGGATGTTTGAGAGGTTGTATAGCTTTATGCCTCTCACGTCTACCCCTAAGCAGCATAAGACTTATAGGAATTCCACCATGGTTGGTGTATTCGTGGCAGCCCTTGATCCAGAGTACGAGGCAGCACGTTTCCAGATCTTGGCAGACTCTACTATTCCTCCTATGGAGGAAGCTTTCTGCGGACTCAGTCGTATTACTGTTCCATCCTATACTGCCAATCAGACATCCCCAGCAATGGCAGCATCCCGAGGTCGCGGTGGTCCTCCTCAGTTTCGTGGTCGTGGACCTCGGGGTAGGGGGTCGTGTTCGCCAACCATATTTTCTGTCATCGTTCTGGACATACCGAGGATACATGCTACTCCAAGCATGGATTCTCTACTTTTGCATGAGTGGCTGAACAAATTGAGTCTCCGGGTGCTTCCTCTTTGGATCAACGTTTTGATGATCTTGTAGCTCATTTAAGGGGTATTATACCTCCATATGGTCCAGTAGCACTCTCGTCGACCTCCGAGAGTCATTCCGATGTTGCTGCTTCAGCCTCGTCCAGTACCTCAGGTAGTACTTAGTGCTCACTAGCAGTAGTGGATCTGATACTATAGAGTGGATTATGGACTCTGGTGCCGCACATCGTCTGTGTGGAGACAGGGGTCAACTTACAACCTACAGACAGGTTCCTCCAGAACGCACTATGGTTATTGCAGATGGCACACACTCTCCGATTACTGGTCAGAGGGAGATTAGCTTTACACCTTCTATGCATCTTGTTAAGATATTCATGTTATTCTGTCATTTTTCCTATATTGTGTATTTTTGTTGTCCTGTTTATGTAATTTACCCACAGAGCTTTTCTCCTATATAAGAGAGCTCTAGGGTTAGATGGAATGGTACTTTTCATTCTTTCTTTCCACATGGTATCAGCACGACGGTCCTAGACCGGAGCCTGTGCCATAGATCCCTACCCCCACCAAAACCCTACGTACTTGTGTGCCTACCCGCTCCTGAGTGTCGTCGCCATGCGCCTCCGCTTGCGCTCCTGCGCACCACCGCACCTCCGCCTGCGTTACTGCGCATCGCTGCGTGCTGCTGTGTACATCTGCACGTAGTTGTGTGCCGATGTACGCATCTGCGTGCCAGCGCATGAGTACACCATTGCCGGCCTGCGCAGGTCTGAACATGCTACACCGCCTCGAGCCACTGGTCGGCCTTTGGTTTGAGTTTCTGGGGTTTGTCTTGATCATCTAAAGACACCCTAGCCTTCCGGAGGAGTCTTCAGAGAATGGAAGTGATTGTGGTATGAGTCTACACCCACAATCGCTTTCCTAGATGTCCGTGTAGACATTCTTATCTAAGTTTGTTACCCCAGTCAATAGAGATCGTTGTCATCATGTCGGACAACAAGGTAGATATTCCATCCATGTGTGCCTTCAAAGGTCCAACACCCATTGTAAAGATGGATGGGACGAACTATGGACTGTAGGCCATGCAGTTCATGAGTTTGATGCAGTGCAATGGCAAGAAGCATATTCTCACACAAGAGGAACCTATTGATAAGACTGGGGTTAATGCCTTGTGGGAGGCAGACGATATCTATGCACGAGTATGGTTATCTGGCACAGTATCCATGGAAATAGCCAATGACATTCTGAGTCATCCCACGACGAAGGCTATGTAGGATATCATGGCCGTTACATATTCTCCTACTAAGAACGAGTCGAAGATTCTGCAGCTTCAACACGACATCTTCACTTCGAAGCAAAATGGTCGTCCTCTTCATACCCCATATACTTCTCTAAGGGGTATGTTTGAGAAGTTACATGGTTACATTCCCTTAATTGCCACACCAGAACAACTCAAAACATATAGGGATTCAATGATGACAGGAGTATTTCTAACGACACTTGATCATGAGTATGATGCAGCCAGAGGACGGATTCTCATAGATGCCACCATAACTCCTATGGAGGAGGCATATCGCATGTTGAGTAGACTCTACATATCTCCTGGTGGCACTCAACCGTCTCAGACGTCCTCAGCCATGGAAGCATCCTGTGGTAGGGGAGGACCTCCACCATTTCGAGGATGAGGTCGTCGTAGCAGGGGAAGGGGTAGTCGGCCCCCTCGACAGTCGTGCATGTACTGTCACAGGACAGGTCATACTGAGGAAACATGCTATTCCAAGCATGGGTTCCCAGCTACTCAGCAGACAGGGGGTCCTTCACATGTCTCTGATCAGAGGTTTGATGATCTGGTGGCGCAACTTAGAGAGATCATGCCTAGTCAGGGGTCAACAAGTTCTTCAGGATCTGCGGAGGTAGCTGCATCAGCATCAGCATCCACATCAGGTACAACCTACACTCTTACTAGTTGTTATTGGGCTGATTTATCAGAGTGGATCATGGATTCATGAGCATCTCACTATCTCTGTGGTGACAGAAGTCAGTTGAATGATTTTCGTCCATCTTAGACAGGACGATCAGTGGTAATAACTGACGGGATACACTCTCCCATTACTGTTCAGGGGGAGGTGCAGTTGACTCTTGCGATGCAGCTTCAAAATGTCCTTTATGCTCCGGAATTTTCAATGAATTTACTTTCAATAAGTCAAATCACTAAAGACTTACATTGTCGTGTCATATTTGATCATTCTGCTCTTGTGTTTCAGGACATACTCACAGGCAGGGTGATTGGATCTGACCGTGAGCAAGGGAGTCTCTACAGACTGGTGCAATCTCCTTATGGTGGTGTCTCTTCTCTTCGTGTTGGATCTGTTTCTTCATACACATGGCATCTCCAGTTTGGTCATCTTCCTCTGCAAAAGTTGTGTCACGTTCTTCCACAGATTTCCCCTCGCACTATCCTTCGGTGTGAGGCCTGCCAGCTTGGGAAGCATCATCGGTCTACATTTCATAGTCGTCCGGGTCCAAGTAATCATAGTCTGTTTGAGTTGCTCCATTTTGATATTTGGGGTCCTAGTCGTGTCCCAGATCTTCAAGGACACAGATTTTATCTTGTTGTTGTTGATGAGTTTTCTAGGTTATCTTGGGTTTTCCTTCTTAAGAGTAAATATGATGTTGGTATAATAGCCTTTTATTAATGAAATAAAGAATGTTTTCTCTGCCATAGTTAAGTACATACGTTGTGATAATGCTCTAGAATTTTGCAATACTCAACTCTCTCAATTTCTTAAGTCTCTTGGTATTGTGCATCAGACATCTTTTGCGTATACCTCCCAACAGAATAGGGTGGCTGAAAGGAAATACCGTCATCTTTTGGATGTTACCAGAACCCTCTTGATTCAGAGTTGTGCTTCTCATTCCTATTGGGGAGATGCGGTTCTAATTGCTTGTTATTTGGTAAATCGCATGCCTTCCTCGGTGTTAGGGAAGCAGATCCCGTTCTTGATTGTGTTTCCCGAGATGGATCTTTTCTCACTTATGCCTCGTGTCTTTGGTTTGGTTGCGTTTGTTCATCATCACCCTCCTAGTCTTGACAAGCTCTCTCCCAGAGCTGTCAAATGTGTGTTTGTTCGATATTCCAAAACCCAAAAGGAATATCGTTGTTTTGACCGGTTCGACGAAGGTACTATGTCAGTGATGATTTCACCTTCTTTGAGTCCATTATGTATTTTTCTCCCACAGGTGACAGGCTTACTCCTTCAGATGATGGAGAAAATATCTACATGCCTCCTCCTCTGCCATTACCATGTTCTACACCACCACCTCCTCTACCAACACCACCACCACCACCACCTCTCCCAACACCACCACCACCACCTCCTCCTATTTTCTTTCCTCAGGTCTACCAGCAACCAAGGTTTTAAAAAACGTGAGGCGTATCGAGGCGTTTTCCTAGTATTGCCTCGAGGCGTAAGCCTCGCTTGTGAAAGAAAATTTTTCATAAAATATAATAATTAATCGTAATTACAATGTTCAAGTTCTAGAAATTAAATAGTTATGATTAAATATATGACTCCATGATATTTTAAGGCTAACATCATGGTTTAAACACCCAAGTTGTTATATAACTCTTTTTTTGAACTCTAAATATGTAAGGAGTCAAGTAAATATGGATATGTAAGCACAATAAAGGGTAACTCTCCGCAAAATTTAAAGTTTTGAATAAAATTTAACTAAAGGGACTAGATGTAACCTACAATTTTCAAAATTATGTGAGATATGTGTCATTCAATTGAGAACAATAAGAGAGTAAGCAGTGAATATGTGATCACTTTTTAATTTACCATAATGATTGTGGGATAAAATACTTGAATATTGCATGTTATGATCATCTTTGTTCATGCATGATTTGATGTATATTAATTTAGTCTTGATTGAATAGAACAAAAGATGAGGCATTTTTACAAAAATATACTTTTCAAAATTTAGGTCAAAGTAGGGGACTTGCATCCAAACATTTTAATAAAGAAAGCATTTATGCTTGATTCATACTAAAGAATAGAGGCATTAAATTTAATCACTCAAGGTTCAATTTTTTGTTCATGTTGATTTATAAAAAACATGCACAACAAAGTAAAAATATGCTTAATACGTTAATAAATTAAAAAAATACATTTCAGTGAATCATGAGCTTAAAGACTTGAAAATACATGTCTAAGAAAGATGAAAAGCTCACAATAAAAAAGAAAAGGAAAAAAATTGCAGAAAAAAATTAAAAAACCAGCCCATTCATGAGGCAGCGCCTCATAAGCCTCGAGGCGCACGCCTCATTGAGGCTGAATGAGGCTATAGCCTCGAGGCATTTTTCCTTGAAAAACGCCTCGAGGCGTACGCCTCAGCGCCTCGAGGCGCGTTTTTAAAAACAATGCCAGCGACGACCCCATGTTCATGTGCCTCCTCCATCATCCAGCACACCCGAGGTACGTACTAAACATCTGAGTTCTTCTAATGGCACGGGTGATTTGCATGTACAGACTGAGGTGCAGAATGCAGATACTATCTCTACTACTCTTGCTGACGATCTGGATATTCCTATTGCACTTCAGAGGCAGAAACGTGCACGCACGATGCACCCTGTTGGTTCTCATGTTTCCTTGGAGCGTCTGTCCAAGGATTTCCAGCACTTTGTTGTGGGGTTGACAGTTGTAGAGATATCACGGTCGTATCAGGAGGCCCTGTAGAGCAGTCAGTGGCGTTTAGCTATGGAGGAGGAGATGACGACGTTACAGTCGCGAGGTACGTGGAGTGTAATCAATGCTCCACTAGGTGTGTCTGTTGTTGGAAGCAAGTGGGTCTTTATTATGAAGCATTGGGTTGATGGTACAGTAGACAGATACAAGGCCATGTTAGTTGCTCGTGGGTTCACCCAGACATATGGGGTGGACTATCAGGACACGTTTTCTCCTATGGCACGTCACTCTACATTGTGGATTCTTATTGTTGTTGTCGTGGTACGTGATTGGCCGTTTTTTCCAGTACCTGGGTTTGCTGCTTAGGGGGGAGTCCAGTATGGTGTGCCGTCTTCATAAGGCTATATATGGCCATAAGCAGAGTCTGATGGCTTGGTTTCAGAAGCTCTCAGAATTGATTGAACAGAAGGGGTTTGTTAGATCTACTTCATATCATACTCTCTTTGCAAAGAGACACCAATGAGGTATTGTGGTCATCTTGGTGTATGTTGATGACATTGTTATCGCTAGCATTGATGCTCAAAGCATTCAAACAGCTAAGGATTTCCTTGGACAACAGTTTGCTACCAGAACCTGGGTACACTTCGTTACTTCTTTGGACTGGAATTTGCACGTAATCAACGGGGTATGGTGATGATACAAAGGAAGTATGTTACTGATCTTCTATCTGAGACAGGTATGATAGGATGTAGACCAGCTACTACCCCTATAGACCCTAATGCGAAGCTTCATGATGACGGATCTGAGGAGGTGGACAAGAGACGATACAGGGAGCTGGTAGGGAAATTATTGTATGTTACCATTACTAGGCCCGGTATATCTTTTGCTGTGAGTAGAGTAAGTTAGTTCATGGAGAAACCCATGCAGTCGCACATGGATGCAGTCTTCATGATCCTGAGATATCTGAAGTCATCCCCAAGTGCAGGTCTTTTGTTTAGAAGAGATACGTCTCTCTCAGTTACAGGGTGTACAGATGCAGATTATGTTGGGTGTCCTAATGACAGGAAGTCTACTTCAGGATTCATTGTGCTTGTTGGCACTAGTATCATGGAAGAGTAAGAAACAAACTGTTGTTGCTCGATCCAGTGCAGAGTCAGAATATAGAGCAATGACCCAAGGTAGTACTGAGATGATGTGGGTCAAATCTGTCTTAACTGATTTGACGATTGACGTACCTCTTCCTATGCATCTTAAATACGATAATCAGACAGCTTTGTTTATAGCTAATAATCCAGCATTTCATGAAAGGACAAAGCACATTGAAGTGGACTATCATTATACTCGTGATTTGATCCAAAAAGGGCTTATTTCAACATCTTATGTAGTGTCAGGAGACCAGACTGCAGACATGTTTACTAAGACTCTGGCTAGATGTCCTTTTCATCATTGTTGTTCCAAACTGAGCATGATATATATATGCTCCAGCTTGAGGGGGATGTTAAGATATTCATATTATTTTGTCATTTTTCCTATATTGTGTATTTCTATTTTCTTGTTTATGTAATTTACCCGTAGAGCTTTTCTCCTATATAAGAGAGCTCTAGGGTTAGAAGGAATGGTACTTTTCAACACATCTAAAGAATGTGCTGCATGCACTTGATTTCTCTTTGAATTTGTTGTCAATTAGCCAGATTACGAAGGATTTACATTGTCGAGCCATTTTTTATCCATCTTCTCTCATTTTTCAGGACATCCCTACGGGTAACGTGATTGGGTGTGGCCATGAGCAGGGTGGCCTCTATCGCCTTGTGTTCGGACTCCATATGCCGGAATGTCCTCTCTACCTGCTAGACCTGTCTCACCCTTTATGTGGCACATGCGCTTTGGTCATCTACTGCTTAAGAAACTATATCGTGTTCTGCCCCAGATTTCGCCTCACACGTCCTTTCAATGTGAGGCCTGTCAGTTGGGAAAGCATCATCGGTCTACCTTTCCCAGTCATCATATTCAGAGCAGTAGCTCTAGTTCTGAGTTGTTTCATGTCGACATTTGGGGTCCCAGTCGTGTCCCTGATCATCAGGGGCACATGTTTTATCTTGGCGTTGTTGATGATTTTTCTCGTATGTCTTGGGTCTTATTAAAGAATAAATCTGAAGCTGGAATGTTATCAAAAATTTCATAAATGAAGTACGGAATGTTTTTTCTGCCTCTGTGAAAATTGTGAGGACTGATAATGCCTTCGAATTTTGTACTAATAGTCTCTCCAATTATTTTTCTACCAAAGGAATTATTCACCAAACATCCGGTGCCTATACTTCCCAACAAAATGGAGTTGCAGAAAGGAAACATCGTCATTTGCTTGATGTCACTAGGACGCTTCCCATATAGAGTCGTGCTCCTCATTCTTTCTGGGGTGATGTTGTTCGAATGGCATGGTATCTCATTAATCGCATGCCATCATCAGTCTTATTAGGTGAGAAGATTCCTTTCTCTTTGGCTTCCTTGAAAAGGAATTGTTCTTACTTACTACTCGCGTGTTTGGCTCTGTTGCCTTCGTCCACCAGTTGTCTCCAGGCATTGACAAGCTCTCTCCTAGAGCTGTCAAGTGTGTTTTCGTCAAGTACTCCAGGACACAAAAAGGGTACATGTGTTATGATCCAATGCGCAAGAAATATTATGTTAGTGTCGATGTCACATTTTTTGAGTCCGTTATGTACTTCTCCCCTACAGGTGATCGGTTGATGTCTTCGGACACTGATGAAGACATATACATGCCACCACAACCATCTCCGTTACCACCACCACCACTACCTACACCGCCTCTACTTCCTATTACAGTTCATGTTCCACCATTGCCACACCACTATACCCGTTGGCCTGCTTCTGCTCGTGGTCACCGCTCATCATCTAGCTCACATGAGGTATGTCCTGAGAATATAATTTTTAATGATGGATCTAATGGTTTACCTGAGCAGGCTGTGTTATAGAAGACAGATGAGGAGGCTACTGATTTGGACTTACCTATTACGCTTCGGAAACAGAAGTGTTGTTGTGCATCATATCATATAGCATCCACGATTTCTTTTGATCGCTTATCTGGTGAATTCAGGAATTTAGTTGTTGCACTATCTGCCATGGACATTCCACGGAATTACCAATATGCTTTGAAGGACAGTCGATGGCGTTTAGCTATGGAAGAAGAGATGGTTGCTCTTCAGTCGAGAGGCACCTGGAGTGTTGTCCTTGCTCCTATTGGCGTGTCTATAGTTAGCTGTAAATGGGTGTTTACAGTTAAGCAAAATACAAATGGCAACATCGACAGATACAAGGCATACATGGTTGCACGAGGGTTTATATAGACATATGGGGTGGATTATCTTGACACATTCTTGCATGTTGCTCGTCATTCCACCTTACAGATCCTTCTATATGTTGTATTTTATTCGAGATTGGCCATTGTTTCAGTTAGATGTTAAGAATGCATTTCTATATGGTTGCTCTTCAGTCGAGAGGCACCTGGAGCATTGTCCCTGCTCCTACTGGCGTGTCTATAGTTAGTTGTAAATGGGTGTTTACAGTTAAGCATAATACAAATGGCAGCATCGACAGATACAAGGCACACCTGGTTGCACGAGGGTTTACACAGACATATGGGGTGGATTATCTTGACACATTCTCGCATGTTGCTCGTCATTCCACCTTACGGATCCTTCTATATGTTGCAGTCATTCGAGATTGGCCATTGTTTCAGTTAGATGTTAAGACTGCATTTCTATATGGTGATTTTCAGGAGGAAGTCTACATGCAACAACTACCTGATTTTGCTGTTGAGGGGGAGTATTCACAGGTGTGGAGACTTCATAAGGTGATCTATGACCTAAAGCGAAGCGCTAGAGCTTGGTTCCACAAGCTTTTAGACTTGTTTGAAAGACAGTTGTACACACGTTCTAATGCAGATCATTCCCTCTTTATACAGAAAACATCCAAAGGTATGATTGCAATTATGGTGTATGTTGATGATATCCTTATTACAGGAAATGACATACAAGGAATCAAGAGGGCGAAAGAAATGTTGGGTCATGAATTTGTCACGAAGGACCTTTGAGTCCTTAGATACTTTTTGGGACTGGAGTTCGCCAGAAATCAATAAGGACTCGTGATGACCCAGAGGAAATATGTCACTGACCTGCTAAGTGAAACAGGAATGCTTGGATGTCGACCTGCCACTACACCTATGGATCCAAGCATGAAATTATATGACGATGATATTGATGAGGTGGATAGAAGGATATACATAGAACTGGTAGGAAAACTTCTTTATGTTACCATTACCAGATCCGATATATCTTTTGTTGTTAGTCGGGTGAGCCAATTCATGGAACAACCACGTCAGGTACATATGGATGCTACACATATGATACTCAGGTACCATAAATCATCTTCAGGTGCCGGTCTATTGTTTAAGAAAGGCAAGGACGTCACTATTTCAGCATGCATAGATGCAGATTATGCTGGATATCCAAAGGATAGGAAGTCCACCACATGATTTGATGTATATGTTGGAGACTCCCTTGTCTCATGGAGAAGCAAGAAGCAAATTGTTGTAGCCAGATCTAGTGCTGAGTCTGAATATAAGGCTATGGCACATGTCAGTACAAAAATGATGTGGATTAAAGTCGTTCTTACATATCTATATATAGAGGTCCCACATCCTATGGCACTAGAATGTGACAATCAAGCTGCTATATTTATTGCAAATAATCCGGCATTTAATGAACGAACCAAGCACATTGAGGTTGATTGTCACTGTATACGGGATATGATCCATAAGGGCTTTATTTCCACATCTTATGTCAGCTCAGGGGACCAGACTGCAGATATTTTCACCAAAGCCTTAGAGGACCATTTCAGAAGTGCTCGTCCAAGTTGAGCATGATCGATATCTATGCTCCATCTTGAGGGGGAGTGTAGAGATATATTTTATGTTATGTTATTATGTTATTTTACTGTTTCATATTTTCTTTCTTCTTATGAATGCTTTATGTAATTTACCCATAGGCTACTCTCCTATATAAGAGAGTTAGGGTTTATGGAATAAACAACTCACCTTCTTTTCCCAACTGGTATCAGAGCGGCGGTCCTAGATTGGAGCTCTCGTACACCAGAAACCCTAACCCTAATCCCATCACACCGCCCCCCTCTCTCTTCCTCGGGTGTGTCGCCGCTGTCGTTGCACCTCTCTCTCTCTTGTGGGTGCACCGCCACACCCCCCCCCCCCTCTTCTTTGAGTGTGCCATCGCATCTCTCCCTTTGCTGATGCATTCAGTATATGCCACCGCGGGAATGCACCCTAGTGCGTGTGCCTTCCGTGTGGTTCTCAGGGCCACCATTAATTAACGGCTTCGACATTCACATCGGAATTCACTATTGGTTGATAGGATTGGTCGCTTGAGTTTATACATGCAACCAAGTCCTCTTATGCTTGTGTAGACAAAGTTTTGTAGTCTACAATCGTAGTCTCCTCTAGTCAGCAACATGTCAGAAAGTAAAATTGATATCCCCGCCACAAGCGTCTTCCGTGATCCCACGCTGATAGTCAAGATGGACGGGTCAAACTACGAGATATGGATCATGCAGTTCATGAGCCTTATGAAGTCTATGGGTAAGAAGCACATTCTTACCGAAGAAGAGCCGGCGGAGAAGACCGAGATACATTCCTCATGGGAGGCGGACGATGCCTATGCACAGGTCTAGCTATCGGGTATATTAATACCAAAGATAACCAATGATGTTCTGCACCAGCTCACTATAAAGGCAATGTGGGATATTCTTTCCGCGGCCTATTCACAAGCAAAGAATGAGATGAGAGACAATCTCTTAAGATGGTTTGGCCATTTGCAAAGAATGTCGGTTGAATATTTATATTATACGTAGTGGTGGATCCCAGCCTGGGAGGATGCCCTTCATTTAAAAAAAGGAGGTCGATTGATGCACCAGTCAGAAGGTGCGAGATTTGGGATGTTGAAACAGTTAAGAGATGGCAAGGAAGGCCCAAGAAGTGTTGGAATGAGACTATCCGAACGGATCTTAGTTATTTGGATTTATGCTCGAGAATGACCCAAAATAGATCGAATGGAGGCAGAAAATCCATGTAGCCAACCCTACTTAATATTGGGAAAAGGCTTTGCTGTTGTTGAATAACAGTATATTTCAAACATTAAAACTAGTGATTATTAAACTGAATAATGGAACGCCCCATCTGTAGAAGATCGCTTGCAGAGAGACTTTTCCTAACGAGTCATAGAGAGCTTGTATAATGTATGGCAATCGTGGCTGGTTGAGAGATTCAAATTGCTACAAGGAAATATGAGCTTCTCTAAATGCATAAGAATGCACACTAATATCTCACAGAATTAATAATAGCAGTAAAGAATAGACGCTAGAAATATCTCATAGTTGTTGGAGCTCTATAAGGAAGCCTTATGCCTTTGAAAGAATCAAACAAGGAGAAAAGTTGATCGATCATCAACAATGGGTTGATCGAACGGGTATAATCGTTTAGAAGAATCAAGTTGATCGGCCACTTTCTAAATGATAAATGACCGTCGCCCATTTGAGTTTGAAATTTGATCGATCAACAGTACAAGTTGATCAATGAATGATTATCTAGAGGGGTCCAAATGACTTTTCTGCACAATGCCAAAAATGACAATTCGTGTTCGTTTATGCTTTCACTTTATTCCGGTAATTAATCAACAATCTTTGCTTGCTGCCACCTCTTGAAATGTTTACATTGCCGAGTGTTCCAATTGTGTATTTTGCATCCCCTGATTTTTAATTTGATTCGACAGTTCTGTTATTGTTGCTTTATCTTCAGAAGTGTATGTTATAGTTTGTGTAAAGACAAATTAGCTCTTGTTCACTGTGATTGTCGTTTAAATGTATAGGGATGTGTTTTTATTGCTGATGCATACAAGGTTTACTGGACATGTTGCAGCAAAGGAGTTCACACGGGGCAAATGGTTCTGAGATTGGTTGAGGCCATAGGTATGATGTGTGTTCGTTATATTTATGGAAATGTGTTATGTTTCCCAGACCTAATTTCTATCTTTATAAGAGGAATGCAATAGTTAATCTCAGAAAAAAGGGATTAAGGAACATGGATTTGATATGAATTACTCAAGGTTTTTTTTTAGGGGGGGGGGGGGTATACTTTTGCGAGGGGTCCCATTTGGGGACTCCACATTTCCCCTTTTAAAAAAAGGCTTTTTGGGGGGTATATCATCATATAAATTATTCATAAAATTCACATGTTATTTTCTAGCTACACATGCACCCGCTCTTTAGATGTTTATATGAGATTTTCCATCTTTGCAAAGGAGTAATCTAACATGTTCAAATCTCACTGACATCCATCTTTACAGATGTTTACCTCGCGGGGACAGTCATGTTAATATTTGGCATGGGGTTGCATGGTTTATTCATCAGTAATGAGTGCCCTGATGAATCAAAAGCTGAGGACCGCGCCTTGAAGGGATCTTCCTTGTTTGGAATGTTTGCACTGAAGGTAAAAAAGAATTTAAAGTACGTATCTGCCTCATTGGTCTTCAATTTTGAATTTTCAAATTCGGGATCTTGGAAGTTGTCCCTGATCTCACATGTTAAATTAATACTAGGCTTTGAAAGTTTTTGGGTTTCTTATTGCTATATTTCCAGCTTTTAAAATGCGAAATTAGATCGTTATCTCAAATTCTCAATATAAATTTGAATATTCTTGAGTATTTTATCATATGAATGATGATGATAGATCTTGTGCTTTATATTGCACTTGACCATATTCTCCCTCATGTTAGCAACCAAAATTTTGTTTGTTTAGTTTGAACACTGTCGAAAAGATATTAGCAGGTCTTGGGTGGGCTGCAATTAGTTTCTAGGTTCGATCTCAGGGAATGAGGTCACCGACTTGAAACTATTTTCGACCTTGATCTGAGTAGTTGCTTTGCAGCTAAAATTAGTACACACATTTCTTTTATTTGTTGGCTAAGTAGTCTTGGTAAAATCTTATTCATTCTTTAACTTGTGCAATATATTAGTTCGGAAGAAATATGACGTTTATATAGATTTTTTACGTCTATATATTATAAAAATTCACATGTTCTTTCCCAAAAACTTTCACATTTGCCTGAGTTTTTCTACATTATGCAGTCCCTAATTTGTTCCAGAGCCTTAGACTTGTAAAACCTGCTAATATCATTCTTAGAGAATACACCAGATCTCTAGTTCCATGCTTGATAGTTCAACGCTCAATCGTTACGCATGTAGCTCGAAGGATCACAACTATTTTTCGCAAAATCTGTGCCGTGAACTTGTCAGATTACATGCAGTCAAATATTATCCCTTGCTTCGTTGTTATATAAAATACAACTAGGACTAGGATGGGGTTTTCCAGGGCTTAAAGGCTTGGGGCAGACATAGTGAGGAAAACACGACAAAAAAGGTTGGCTTGGAGACTGATCAAGTAATATAATAGGTTGGGTAAGAAGTTCAATTTGATTTAATATTTGTGAAAAGATATAATAGTCATCACAAGATCTTGAACTATAGGTTGGTCGGAGTCATTTGAAGGGCCTATTGTAGGTTCCTCTTGTTAAGTATTTGAACCTTGCAAAGGAATATCACTACCAGTGCCATACGTAGGTATCAAGCAATCATTAGGTGGATTTTGGGCAACCTGCATCGTCAACATCAACATAACATGAGAGGATAAGCCTTGTGAAGTATTCAAATATCTAAGGATTACCATAACCGTATCAATAGGTCCTTGTATGGGCCTAGCCATACATAAACTATCTAACATGGCTTATGACAAACAAAATCAATTGCCTAACACATCTTACGACAAACAAAATATCCGGCTTGGTGCCAGTCATATAAAGAAGCTTTCTAACAAGCTCTTTATACATTTGAGCATCTACTTCATACGCAATATCTTCACATAGCTTTAGATTGAAATCCATAGGAACAATAGCTTGGAGACTGATCAAGCAATATAATAGGTTGGGTAAGAAGTTCAATTTGGTTTAATATTTGTGAAAAGATATAGCAGTCATCACAAGATCTCCGAACTATAGGTTGATCAGAGTCATTTGAAGGGCCTATTGTAGGTTCCTCTTGCTAAGTATTTGAACCTTGCAAAGGAATATCGCTACCAGTGCCATACGTAAGTATCAAGCAATCATTAGGTGGATTTTGGACAACCTGCATAGTCAACATAAACATAACATGAGAGGGTAAGTGAACCTATTTTCTTGAAAATAGGCCATTCCCTTGTGAAGTATTCAAATATCAGAGGATAAACATAACAGTATCAATAGGAGCTTGTATGGGCCTAGCCATACATAAACTATCTAACATGGCTTATGACAAACAAAATCAATTGCCTAATACATCTTACGACAAGCAAAATTGCGGGCCTGATGCCAGTCATATAAATGAGATTTCTAACAAGCTCTCAATACATTCGAGCATCTACTTCATATGCAATATCTCTACACAGCTTTAGATTGAAATCCATAGAATAATATTAGGCCTACAGTCTCATACCAACCTCCTCAAGGTCGATAGTGAACTTATTCTGACTCATCACAAGATCTTTGTGATATATGTAGGTAAGAGTTATCTGAAGGGCCTATTGTAGGTTCCTCTTGTCGAGTATATGAGGACCTGTAAAGGAATATCAATGCCAGTGCTATAGATAGGTATCAAGCAATCTATACTTAAATTCACATAATTGTTGTAATAGTCGATCGAATAGTCTATCCGAATATGCAGTGCAAGGGGGCACCGACTGAGTAGTTTCTAATCGGCCAATATTCGGTCCAACGGAATATTCGGTCCAATTATTCAGCTGATTGAGTGGCGAATTTTAAATTTGTTTATTTTTAAAGCTTCGCATTTATCCGAATGGATCTTAGTTATTTGAATCTAAGCTCAAGATTAACCCAATAGATCTGAATGGAGGAAAAGATTCCATGTAACTGATCCTGCTTAATGTGGGAAAGGGCTTTGTTGTTGCTATTGATTTTTAATCTCACTTATCTCGGTGTCAACATAAATGTTAAAGCTCCATATATGTAACTTGTTAATTGGTACTTTTATCTTGGATTCTTGTTAATTGATGACCATATATGTATAAATATATAAGAATATATGTATTGGACATAATTTTCATATTTAGATTTCTGGAGGAGAATGAATTCTTGTGTTTATTCCATGAGTCCAAGGTTTCTTATATAGAGAGAAACCCTAGAGAGAAAAAAGGAAGAATTACATGTAAGTCTTCGAAGGGTTACATGACTCAAATAAGATACAGATACAATAACTCCAACACTCCCCCTCAAGTTGGAGCATATTTGTCGATTGTGCATAACTTGGAAATCAAACATGAGAGATGTTTCTTTAGTAGTGTCTTCATGAAGATGTATGCAAGTTAAAGCTCGGCGGAGATGTGCGAAGTAGTGATCCTTTCTCCTCATACTACATCGCGAATGAAGTGACAGTCAACCTCAATGTGCTTGTTCTGCTCACGGAATACATGATTGATGGCGATGTACGTAGCAGACTTGTTATCACCGTATAAAGGTACGGGAGTAATAACTGAAAGTCCAAGTTCATGTAAAAAGGAGACAAGTCATGTGATCTTACATGTGGCTTGGGCCATTGCCATGTATTCTACCTCTACACTCGATCTGGAGACCACCGCATGTTTCTTGCTTTGTCAAGTAACCAGATTGTCCCCAACGAGTATGGTGTAGCTTGTAATGGATCGACGGTCCTCAAGCCAACTGGCATAGTCAACATCTATATAGACATCAGTGTGACCATTAACCCCATAGGAGAGTCCACAGCCAGGAGATTCCTTCAAATATCGAAGGATAAATAGAACAACATGCCAATGACTGTAAAGGATCCTTCATGTGTTGATGGGCTCTACTCACAACATATGATATATTTGACCTAGTAACGGTGGGATAGAGAAGTTTACATATTATGCTTCTATACCATATAGTATCCTCAAACGCATAATCGGTAGATGTGGAATGTTTCCTCACTTCTCAAGGGATGTCAGATCGCTTGCATCCAAGTAGTCCAGCCTTAGTAAGAATGTCTAGGCACTACTTCCTCTGTGAGAGATGGAGTCTCTCTGTAGTGTGTATTACCTCAATGCCAAGAAAGTAAGGGAGTTGGCCAAGATCCTTCCTGACAAAGTCCTTCTAGAGGAAAGACAACCATATCATCAACATAAACAACAAGTATAACAGTGCCAGTAGACTGTCGTCTGACGAAGACATAGTAGTCAGATGTCGTCCTCTGAAAACCAAGAGTTTTGATCTTAATATAAAATCTGGGAACCATGCCCGAGGGCTCTGCTTGAGGCCATAGATGGCCTTACGTAGTTGCCATACAGACACTCCCCCTTAACTACGTAACCCTGCGGTTGCATAATATAAACCTCCTGCTTGAGGCCACCATAGAGAAAGGCATTCTTCACATCAAGTTGAAGACGGGCTAGGCTTTATTAGCAACCAAGGTTCGAAATATCGATTTTGTTTCGGTGATCCTGTATACCGAAATTTCGCTGATATTTCAAGAAATTTCGACGATTTCGGTGGAAATGTCGGAAATGGCTCAAAAAACCATTTTTTTCAATTTTCTTGTAAATTAAGATCTTCCAAGTTATTAAAACAATAAATAACTTATAAATACACAATTGTTTCACACATATTGCTCATCTATACCCCTTATATTGTACATATCGGTCATATCGGCCATATTGTATAATATGTTAGATATTGCAAATGGAGTTAATCTGAGTACTTCAAACAATGAAACAATAGATATACACTTATAAGCTTATAGCATACATATTGATCATATTATCATCTATGACTATCTATGTCACACACCATATCGAACATATCGTTGTTAATACTTTACTTAATAACAGAGTAACAATCTTACAACGTATGCACATTTTCTAACGCTTCTTCTCATTAAGTCTGATTCAGTTTTGGTTTCTGCTATCTCAGGAGAGGCCAAAATGGATGCAGATCAACTCTCTCGACGAGCTCAAAACAAAGGTGGGCCATGTTATCGTGATGATCTTACTAGTGAAGATGTTCGAAAGGAGCAAGATGGTCACAATCGCAACGGGGTTGGACCTCCTCAGTTATGCAATATGTATTTTCTTGGCATCTGCTTCCTTATACATTCTTCATAATCTCCACAAAGACTGATGGACGCTAGCTTGTACATAGGTTATCGTGATATGTAAGCATGCCTTATTGTAAAGATTTGCAGGGTCTGAACATGAATTGAATTCACTGCATTTACAAATATGAACAAGGTAATAAAAATACTTCTTTTTTTGTTTTTACTCGGATGTATGAAAATGCTTCAAGACCAGAGAATGTAAGCTATTATGCTATACGTAATTAGGATGACTTGTTCACAGACTGCGCTAATCGCAGTTTCGTGTGTTTTTCTTATGCGCTGTCTTTAATAGTTGGAACTTATAAGCTATGTCCAGGTGATCAGGTTGCTCTACTCTAAATGCTTGATCCAGCATTTATAATGATAGATCCTTTTAAATTAAATCTATTTAGGATTTCTGATATTAAGTTTCATGGTTGTTGAAGAATAATGCTTTGATTATGTAGACAAATATAACTGAGGCGCCTAATTATTTTTTTAAAAAAACCCTGTGTGTGGTTGTGGTGCATGTTTGCAGTTAACAAGAGGAATTCCTCTTGGATGGAGCATTAGACTCAGTCTATCAGATTATTCTTGGCTTACTATCGGTCGGGTCGATTCCTGACCCATTACTGTACTAACCCGAACTGACGATATAATTAGGTTATGGGTCGACCTGTCCAACTTAAATGGTATTTGGTTCTAGAAAGGACAATCATAAGTATCCATGGTTCTTTCCTTTTTCTATTAGAGATCCTCTCATCGCATCTCATGTAAATTCCTCGCTCTTATTCCATCATCAGAACACACGATCTTATACTATGAATCTCTATTCGCATCTACAGTCTCCACATGTATTTGAGTTTTCGCTGTCTATCTAGGTCCACCATCATCTCCATAAGTTGAAGCCATCATCCCTTAAATGTCCTGCTTGAGTTGCAAGTTGCTCATGTATCGCGGGTGTAGGGATATGAGAGTGCTAGGGAAAATAGTCTAGGGGGCATATCATAAAATTCACGCGGACAAGTGCACACGAATTGTTTTTACCCATTCACCCCCCTGTTCTGAGGAGAATCAATAGCTTATATTCGTGATGATGGGGACACCACGGCAACCTGTTTGTTGTTTTCTCTAATCTTTTGTTTGGGATTTTTACGCTTGTGTCCTAATGATTTCTGATTGCAATTACGATCATACCTTTTTATTCTTACAAAAATCATAGTAGTGCCCTACGTGACAAAACCAGTGCCCCTATATCACACTATTGGAAGCGTACTATTGCGATATTGCGATTTTAGTAAGAATATAAGCCTGAAAATTTTAGGGCCATAAGTGTTATTCAGAAAACTCAGGAGGGTGCAAGTGTAACAATTCCTTTTTATTCAAGCTATTCAAATCACCGTTTATAATATCAAAGTAATTTTATTTATAATATCAAAGTAATTTAATAACAAGATTGTAGGTATTACGTATTACATATATGTTTAATGACAACAATTATTTAACATGATAAGCCCACTTCTTTTCAACATGATGAATGTAATATCAAAAAAAACCATGAATCATATGTGAAGGACCAAACTATAAGACAATGATAAGAGTTTGACTTAGTGATTCATGTGAATAAATAATTGTTTGTTCATGTATCGATTATTCATGTGAGACATGGCTTGTCATATAACCAACACGCATGTAAATATGCAAATATGTGCTTGTCGGGCACCCGTACACAAACGTGTACGTGCATATTCACCTCTAGCCTAGGACGGATGGGAAATGGAGAAACCCCCTTGCAATCAAGGAAAAATGCATGTCCCTCCCATCAGTTAAGGGAGAAAATACCGATTGACAATTCGTCGATCGACAAACCGCTTGCCAATTAATACATTCTCTGATACAATCAACCCTGCATGAATTATATATATATATATATATATATATATATATATATATATATATTAAAAATAATATATAAAATTATGCTGAAAGTTATTTGAATTTTATATTATTAAAATAGTATATAAAATTATCATTCGATGCCGTTTAAATTTTATATATTTTAAATTAATATATAATATTATTTCTAAAAATATGTTATTTTATATATTAAAAATAATATATAATATTATTCCAGAAATCTTATTTGAATTTTATATTATTAAAAATAATATATATCGCATTGGAGACTGCTTAAATTTTATATATATTAAAATAATATATAATATTATTTAGGAAACTCGATTAAATTTTATATTATTAAAAAATAATATATAAATTTATTCTGGAATAATTTTATATATTATTTTTAATAATATAAAATTCAAGCAAATTTTTCGAAATAATATTATATATTATTTTTAATACATATATAAAATCGAAAGAATGGATGAAATAGTAATATATATTAAATTTAATATATATATATATATATTAAATTTAATATATATATATATATAACTCAATCGTCGAACTCGCTGAGAAATAATAGTAACTTGTTAGAAAATGGATTGATTGGTAGACAGCTTGCCGACCGGTGAACCGTTCATCGATCGATGTTTTGATGGGGAAAATTTTAAAATCAGATGCCCTAACAGACATTTGAGTGATGGAAATACCTTATCAAAGAAATCACTCCCTCTCCCCCTGGTCCTCTCCCCTTCACATGAGACAAATCAAGAAGATGCCTACTTTCGCACATACAAACATGCAAATATGTGCTTTTCGTGCACCCACACATGGACATACACATGCATGCTTACCCCAGCCAAGGACGGATGGAAGGGAGCAAGGAGGGTCACATGCCCCACCTTTAATCAAGGAAAAAATTGCATGCCCCTCCCAACTTTTTTTTGGGGGTACTATAGCCATATATCTCTCTCTCATGCTAGCAGTACAGCAGAGGACTGATGTAAAACCATGGGCCACTCGAGCCATTCGATATTTGATTGAACGGTTCGCACGAATTCGATGTTTTTATAGATCCTTACCGTGAGAATTCATGTGAACCGCTCGATCAAGATCAAGCGGCTCGAGCGACATGGTTTTAAAGCAGACTCACACGGCTCCTTTGAGATTACTTCAGTTACAACGAACAAGTCAAGCAAAGATAAGGCTCCTCAAATACGTACAAACGCCAATCTTTGAAAAATTAACCACAAGTATGGATCTTCGAATTCAAATGACTCGTACAGAAGCGGTCAAACGCGCGCGTCATCGACGGCATTTAGCGTCGTATACGACCCACAACTGACCCGGTCATCTATCTGCTCCCTCCACTTATCTTATATATATAATATGTGTGTGTGGCAATATCGTCACGGTAGAGTTACACCAACTGCAAGCTTTTTGGTAGTAAGTTGATCCGCATATGTAACATGAAGGCTCCATCAGCAGCCATATGCCTCCTGTTCCTCCTCGTCTGCTCCCATCAGCACGCTCTCGCAAGGCCTCTAGGTCGAGATAGCCCATCGTTCCGGTCGCTCGGCGGTCTCTTCTTGCTGCAGTCCCTCCCCAAAGGACCGGACTACCAACCCTCCGGTCCGTCGCCGTATACGACGACCGGAGCCAAGCCCGGAGCGCGCCCGTAGCTGGGGACCGTACAGCTATCTGGACTGATTAATGAGATGATCTCTGGATTGATTATGGATGAGAATAGTGCAGTGGAAGATATCGACTGTAATTCAAATACCTTGTAAGATTCAGTATTGTTTTCTTTTGCTTTTCCACCCAGGGAATAAATAACTTCGTAGGAAATTCTTTATACATCTTTGTTTTTTAATCATTGTTAAGAAAGACAGTCAGCAAATTTTGTAACTGGTCAGGTGTAGCTGCGAATAAATGGACGGTTCTTTTTTAATGGTTTTTTAACTTTATGTGTTGCTATGATATTTCTAGGTCCCTTCTTTTAGGGGTGTAAGCAGGTATGTCAATTTGGATATACTTATTGGGTACTCCACCCGAAACTGTCCCTTTTTAGGACGTGGAACTGGTTTCATTTACTTTTGGATGAGTTTGGATTTTAGATTTACTACTCGTGCGAGTATGGATATGGGTTTGGGATTGCTTTGTGAGTATCAATCCCGCTCTAAATCCGAATAAAAAATAAATATAAATATAGAGATGTGTTTTTACTAGATATAAGTTAAGAATTATTACTAAGAATTAATTATTAGACTTGGTAGTTTAATGAACTTTTTTGAGAAATTCAAGAAATAATGAATCAAGGGAAAAGATTTGAATGTACCAACTACAAGAATAGATCTCATGATAGTCAATTTGAGTCATCAACACCCATAAATTATTTTTGTTTTTTGTTTTGGCAGTAAAATTCATAGACTATGGTTGAAGCAGGTAATAATAACTGTATTTACCAAATACATACCAATATAGTTATGTTTATATTCTCACTTTTATGGTAATTTCTTGTGAAGCAACATGGGTTGTGTCATATCATAATTATCTTTTCTATTCCATGTATTCAATAAAAAATGAAAGCACAACTATTCAATGTAGAAAACTAGAACTCAATGAACACAAGAATTCTTATTTTTTCTATATATTACAGCAATAGGTACTAAATTATATTGAATTGAGAACATTAGTTATTTTATTACTTTTATGATTACTTTTTTTATAGCCATATTAACTCAGGCTTTATTATTTGTATGTTTGCCGTAAAAAGATGTTTTGAATTTCATATCGAAATAGACTTAACTAAAGAAAAAAAGCTTTAATTACAACTAAATATCCTTTTTTCTTCCAAATATTTTTACAAATATATTTTTTTGTTATAGAAGTATGTTTTTTTGGAACTACCATTCTAAAGCGAAATTACTAATTTTTATTGTTGTATGTGAAAGACATGTATTGATGGATCGTTTTTTTATTCATTATCTGTGCTTAATTTTATAGATAATGTAACATTTTAGTCAAACCCATCAAATCTATTTCTTATCTAATAGGTATCGATCTACATATGTAAAAATCCAACTCAATTTTCTCCTCTCTGTCCATTTATTCACATTCAATGCCTTTTATATCTTTGATAAATAAAAATTATCATTCAAAAAAGTCAAACACCTAATAATATATATAAACATTTAACATTCTCTATACACTGTACATCTTTGTGTGCCATTATATTACATTATTTTCCTTTGTAATCTATGTGTGAAAATCTTATGTATGAATAACTCAAGATTTTACTATGTCGAATATACTGATACCCATTGGGTGCACATGTTTTTATGGGTATATGGGTACCGTCTAGAAACTACTCATCTAATAAATGGGACGGGTGTAGGTAGTGATTTAATAAATGGTATAGGTTTGGAAATATCGGTACTCGTCCCAACCTGGACCTGCTGACATCCCTAAACAAACTCGAGTCTAGAAAGGAAACTCCATGATCTGTAAAAAAGTTGTCATAGTTAAAATGATTGTCATAGATCCAAATAAGATAGAAACAAAAGATAATTAGATTGTTGGAAGGTTGGTAGTTAGAGATTTGTGGTCATAGATGATAGGGCAAGGGATTACTCCGGCCAATTTTGCTCTAGCATAGCACATACGATAATTGACTCCGAAGACACCACCATTAGTGTTGCAAAAGTCGGTATTTGTTCTGAAATGTTGTTGAATAAAAAATAAACGTTATTCAGGTGACAAAGAAAACATTATATTATGTATTATTTTTACTCTTTAAAATGTAAAAATCATATAAAATACTTGTTAATCTTACGTATTTATACATGTGTGGCCACTAACTGACAAGATAAAAGTATCATTTGAGTTACAACCCAACTGAACACATTTAACTTTTGCTTCCATTAAAGGAAAGCATTAAAAACAAAAATGATGATATATTATTTTTTTATGTCGATCAATGGCTAGAGTTATTTTATTCAGTTACCCTAAGGTTGAGCATTGGGTCAGACCAACCCAATCCGGCCCGAAACCCGGCCCATGTAGCCCGGCTCGAACCTGAGTCCGCAAATAATTGGGCCGGGCTTTGAGCCTTAATTCAAGCCCAAATGTATATTCGGGCTGGACCCAGGCCTAATAGGGTCCAAACCCGAAAGTCCGATAGCCCGGCCCGTTAGCTCGGCCCATTTTAAGAGCCCGAACTGCCCGACCCGTTAGCTCAACCCATTACTTCTGCATATGAGTGATGATAGAATTCAGATAGATATCAAATTCTGAACATACTAATCTAATTAAATTTAACAAACATCATTGTTATATATACCATTATGCTAATAATTACCATGTTAATGGACATATATTATAAACAATTATATTACACTGATAATATATTCATCATGTTTAGAGCATGTTGTTGTACATAGCAAATTCGTATCGTGGACATGATTCCTTAATATTATCAATATGGTAAAACATATTTGCATGGGTAAAGAATACACGTTTTTATTGGGGATGGTGGTGTATTTGGAAGATAAAAACAAGCTCAATATGTCATGGAGTTTCAATTGGGCTGGCCCGGCCCGAACCGGGCCCATAATGTTTGGGTCGGGCTTGAGCTTGGGCCTAGATTTTGAAAAATAAAATGAGGTCTGGCCCGTTAACCCGTATACTAAAACGGAATTGGGCCGGGCCAAGCCGAACCCGGTCTGAACTCGACCCATGCTCAACCCTAAGTTACCCCATCGGAATGACTAGTTGACTGAATAATCGGTTCAATCGAGCAACTATTGCAACACTGATCGTCACATAGGTAAGGCCACAATGAGCATAAATTGGTCAAAAATCCATATAAGTTCTACAAGTAAAATTTCCATTAAAATTGACATACCTCCAAATCCATAAATTGGTGGAGATAATTTGGTGGATAGCCACATAAAGGTTCATGATAGGTTCATGATAATGTGAAATCATAACCATCCACTTTACATTAGATATACGCTCCAATGTCTGAAATATTGGTTAGAGATCAAAGTGATTTGGTCTTATATAAACCACTATACGTGGTTGAATTATATCCCATTCATATCTTTAAGTATGTCCAGGTGAGCAAAGGCTTATCCCAGGGTCTGGATGTGAGTCGTGTGAAAGATGCTTTCTATCGAAGGTGGCTAAGATTAGCTAAGGAATAGGTAAGCTATGGATATTTGTGTCAGGTCTTCGAATGAGATCTTCTCCCATTTGTTTAGTCTACTTCCTAAGTGTAAAACCTTAGGTTGCGTTTGGTTGGGGGGTTACCCCTGACTTTGGGTGGGTAACCCTTCAAAACCCAAACTTTTAACCCACTAGTGGGACCCACTCCCTTCCCATCAAAAAAATATATATTATACCATCATATCATCTAAAAATCATAAAATACTCAACTTATACTCACTATTTCAAACTTCAATACAATCACATCACAACAACCACCCACTTTTTCAAATTTCAATACAATTATATCATAATAACTATCAACTTTTTCAAATTCCAATACAATCACATCACACAAATCCTCCCAACCCTTAACCCACCAACCAAACACACAAACACAAAACTGGGTTATCCTCCCCTGGATAACCCACGAACCAAACACACCCTTAGACTTTTGGACGTCAGACACTTAAGATCACTTGGTAGTTATACATATAAATTCACAAAGAAGCCTGGAAATATCTTGAAATCCAGAATTTATTGGGTATTAGATCTACAACGAGAGAATTATTGTAGAAGGAGTTGGACTTTTAAGACAATGTGTCACCTTCCCCTCATATTTAAGGAGGATGGACAGTGATTTAGGGTTTTTATGTCAAATCCTAACCATCTATTTCTTATCTCGCTCTCCATGCCCCTCCAATGAAACGTGTGCTGGTAGGTTCTCTTTCTATGTGAGATCACACCAATTGTGTAAGACATGATCCTTACTTTAATAGAACGGAGAGGTGGCACATCAAGGAAAACATTTAAAGGTAATCAAAACTTGAACTTTGAATTGTGCCTCACACAATTAAAATTAATATTATATCCATTGGGTATTTTGTGCAATTATAAATTCTTGTGTTTATAAGTATGAGCTATTTTGTTGTACTTAATAAACTAAAATAAGTAAATTCTATCTTTTTATTTTAAGTGAAATTTTCAATTCTATTTGCAATTTGCTTCTTCAAGGTTTATCTTCAATAAAATAGCTTTGAAATTTATTTTAAACTTCTTTAGATATGTATTATCGTGGAATATCATCCAAATCTCATTTTCAAATCTTGTCTCTTTGGTGTTCGACTCGAACTCCACAAAAGATACATTTCACTCAAGTTTCAATTATTTTTTAGTTATATCGATTTTGTAACATATGTGACCATGGTGTGTCGTGTGAGCGGGTTGAGTTGTATCTTATATAAGAATGTGTAATATGATCCAGTTGAATGCTTATGCATATGATTGTGGTTGTATAAAGATAGAAATCTCAAAATTTGATAAATTGAATGGAAGACTAGAATACTATTTAAATCTAGATTAGGGTGTGATTACTATAGTTTAATAAGATTACTTTTAAAAAATATAATCATTACTTTCATCATTTTAGAAATTCAAAGGTCAAGACGATGATTCATGGTCTTCTATTGAGGCAAAGGATTAACATCATCATAGCTTGTGCATAAAGGAAGTATTGGTGAAGTTAGAACTCCTAATTACAAAAGCACATAGATTAGACACTTTGTTTTTTATAAGAGATTTGTTGTGTGCATATTGATCCTAATGATAATCCTCATATTAAAGGGAGCATCTTTGGCTTGTATATATCATAAGTTATGCTCAATGATGTTTGATTTAATTAATATAGAATCAATGTGCACTTTAGAGATGTTAAGCATGGATATTAAAATTTGTTTGTTGAGTATACAAGTTGGACTTGCACGATGGAAAGAATCCATACTCATATTGCTATCAGTTGCATTTTTCCAATCGTGTGTATGATGAAAGTGGAAAGGAGAGCCCAGAGTCCTATTTGACGTAATATGGTTGATATGAATCATATTAGGAGAGTAAAAAAGGGACCAACATCCAAAATTATCGAAAGGGAGACATGTGTCTTCTAATACTTTCCTAATCAAAGTTTTCCTATCTAAATACAATTAAGACTTTTGCAAGATTGTGAACCTTAATATACTCAACATAGTACTTGAATAAAACTAGTATACAAGGCTAAATTATAAATATTGGATCTGGAACATGGGGCATACTTCTTCCATTTGTGCACAAAGAAAGTGTGCTCACCGGTGCAAAATATGTATATCAACAACAACAAAGCCTTTTCTCACATTAAGTAGGGTCGATTATGTGTAAAATATGTATATCCTTAGATAAAATGGAGAAGGACAATTAATAGAGAAAATGAACGATAATAATGAGATCCTCCTTAGTCTTAAAAAGATCTTTGATTGATGTGAACTACACATATACTCAAGATGGTTAAGTATATGCATGAGCTTGATCCCTTTGTGAGCTCATTCAACGTTTGAACAATTTAATGTTAATCATGATATGTTTAAGTTGAGAAATTTAATGTTAATCCTGATAATAATATGTTTAAGTTACTAAGGTTGATTGGAACATAAATATAACAATTAATTTTAGTCCTTTAATTTTTTTAAGATTAATTATTTGGATTGTTTGTGATTTAGATTTTTAGGTTTAATTCACATGAAATCATCTCTAAAATTTTTTATTTTATAAATTTCTCAAAAAAACACATATTATTGAATTAGTTGGAAATCATATATTTAAATACATTGTTTCCTTGATTTGGCATAAGCTTCACAAAATTAATATTTCACTTGAATTTCATTTATTTTTGGGACCTATCAAGCTTGTGATACATGTGGTCATGGAGCGCCTCGTGAGAGGGTTGAGTTGTATCCTATATGTTAATACATGTAATGTAGATTTAATTGCTTATGTATATATAAATATAATTATACATACAGATACAAATGTCGAATTCAATAAATACTATAAAATATTAGAATGTGATGAAAATCTAGGCCACGTCAAGATTGGTAGTATTTAATTGACCCTTTTTTTTCTAAAAAAAGGACCTGGTCATATTAATAAGATTGGTTTCCTCATCTCAAAATCAAATGTTGAATAAATTATTGATGGATCGTGAATTAGGATTTTCAATTAAGAGAAAGGGTTATATCATCATATTTTGCTTTAATTGAAATTGAGGTTGGGGAGCATGCACCATGGTGCATGTAACTTTACATGTACCAGTGCCACAAACGCTCATTTTTTGATATGAAACTTTGAGGGATCTATTTAATATTATTTGTGGGATATGTGTTTCAAATTCTGTGTAAAACAGGCATTCTTAACATGTCCACCTGGACAGCTCAATTTCAGAAATTCTGAAACTGTTAAATTTTGGCAGTCTTGATGGAGGTATTAGAAGTCTCGAATTAAGTTGAATTTTTAATGACATCATGGTGATATATGGTGATCTAAATCACACATGATTTCATTTGAAAAAATATAAAAAAAAAGTAGACGTGAATGGCACCGATGCATGTAAAGTTACATGCGCCTTGGTGCAAGCTCCCCAACCTCATTGAAATTTATATGAAGTTAATGCTACCATGTGCTAGAATGCATAGACCGGATCATCCATTTCCTTAGGAGATAATTTGTAAAAGTAGTGATTTTAGTAGTAACATTTCCTATATTAAAAAGGAGCCTTTGGATTGTGTGCAGCATAACATTATGTTCAATGATTGTTGAGTACTCAAGTTGAACTTTAAAAGATGAAAATAGTTCATGACCATCTTGTTTTTAGTTGTATTTTCTTATAATATAAAAAAAGTGGATATGATAGTCTTAAATCGTGTTTGAGGTATTAGGTTGTGCATGTCTCCTTTGTTTATGAGCAAAAGTGGGAATGTTTTTCATAACTTTCAAAGCATCCCAAGCAAAGTTTTCTAATCTTACATGCCATTTGAGGTTTCTTCGAGATTGTGAACCTTACCCCACTTAATGTGCTTCTTAAAGTAGTCCAAATTTCAAGGACAAGTCATAAGTATTAGACCCATAATTTGGACATGTTTCTTATAATTGAGCACATAGCGTATATGCTCATGGATACAAAATATATAGACCTTTGAGACAAGGAGGGAAAGATTTTCCAAAAATGAGAAGCAACAATAATGCACAAGGATAGTATGATACAATTGTTTAAATGTTGAATGTATTATGAAGCAACTTGTCTAACATTGAATATGATGATTAAATCCTCATCAGTCTCTAGGAGATGTTTGAATGATGTGAACTACACTCGGTTGTTACAATATCATCAGCAATATGGTTCGTTAAAAGTTACAAGGTAGGAGCTCACCTATACATCATGTACGAAAAAGTCGAGTATTTTTATGAGCTTGAATTCTTATGAGCCAAAATGGAATCAACATTGATGTCCACCTTCTATTAGTTTTCTTTGCACATTTACATGCTTATTATTTTCACTTAACATGGATAAATTCAAGTCCAAAAAACTATGCCATTCTTTATGGATAGGGTTGTTGGCTTGACAATGGATTTTAAAGTCCATAGATTATGGAAGAGGGAAAAAAGTTCACATAAGGGTATGATTCAGTCAAAATAAAGAAGGGCGAAGGAGAACTTCACTAAGCTCCATTAATTTTCCTCTACATATTTGACATCCAAAAGAATAAACGTATATTGTCATTGTAAAAGATCAATGCATTGATTTGTCTATTCACCTTTAATCCTAGAGAATGATGAAAGTGAAGCCCCAACAATGCGCACCTAATCTTATCGTCAAGACCAGTTTCCTCATTGTGCATGTAGGAAATTAGATTGGTAATATTGTATTTAAATTTACAAGTGTAATACATCACACTTCTTTAAGAAGGCCATGGAACTTGATTAAGGATGTAGTCATCCATGTGGGGTCTGAGACAATTACTGCAATAGAAGCCACAATCTACATGATACTTCTTTCTTGCAATAAAATCCTTATTTGCAAAGAATGGTTTCTATGTTAGGCCTATTTAAAATGGGTGCAATGCCCATATGTAAATCAATTAGATTTGATTATCATTTCAATTCTTCTAAAGAACTTATTAGAATTATTATAGTAAGTAAACTTCATAAAATTATTTCAAATAGCTATTGGACTTAATGATCTAAAGTGCAACTAGTTTTTGATAATAAGATCCTTAAAAGATTAAGTCAGGGTGATGATCATTTTATAATGGTCTAGCACGAATGATATAGACATGCATCTGTTGATAGAATTTATGGACTTTCCATGTATAGATATTCATATTTTATGATGTTTAACATATATCCACTTGCAAGCATTGCATTCATTGTAAAACATAGACAACACTATCTTAAAGAAAGTAAGATATTAGTTGACATTCATTGGTAACTAATCACGGTACAATTTTATTTTTTATTTTACATCTCAAGTCAGGAACTTTTGAAAAGTCCACCTCTAGTTCAGAACCCACTAGGGAGGAAGGTAAACAGATCGAGAATTTGATTTGATTGAGATGATGAATATCATATGAATGCAATGAATAATTTAAGGAGAGAGGAATCATTTCCGATAATACTTATATTCTCAAAACATAGTGCCACATCTAATACTCACAAAGTGTGGGTGTGGTTTATAAGTGGTGGGGATTACTACTTGACAACTTGGGCTTAAGCATTTTGGGTGGTTGTTAACGGATCCATTTGGATCCGAACCTAACAAGTTGTCCGGGTCGGTTTTCCTCGATAACAGATCGGTGAACTAAGCCCGAGATGTTACAAATGGTATCAGAGTCAATTTCCCTCTGATAATGGAAAGTGTTACCCGAGAGATGGAGCTACCCCTATAAAGAGATAGGAGAAAATGGCTACCCAGAGCGTGCAGCCGTCACTGTCACTGGAAATAAGTGACGGGCCATGTCACAACAAGGACTTGCGAATATAAGTTGGGGAGGTTGTAACACCCATACTCCCAAAATATACTGTCACATCTAAAACTCACAAAGTGTGCATGTAGTTTATAAGTGGTGGGGATTACTACTTGACAACTTGGACTTAAGCATTTTGGGTGGTTATTAACGAATCTATTTGGGTCTGTTGGAGTATTTGGTTGTGCATCATGAGTTGTAGCAGGGTAAATGGATCCTGGAGAAGATCCATTTACCCCATCCATGTGTTTAGTCCTACATCGCCTAGTGGTGGGACTTGGAGGCTCTGGAGAGGCTATATAAGAAGCCCCATACCTTCTGTATCCATTGAGAAAGTCAATAGACAAATATGCCATATTTGAGGGCTTCTCCCGTGGTTTCATCCCGCTCCTCACGGAGTAAGGTTCCACGTTAAATCACGCGTTCTTCTTATTGTTCTTTATCTTTTTCCGTGGTTTGCTTCCGCTTCCTATTTCTTAACACGGTATCAGAGCGGGTCGATTCTCGAGGTTTTTTAAGTTCTTTGTTGTTATTCAAGATTCGATTTGGAAAATTGTTTGTATTATTTCAATATTTGAGGATTGTCATCATTAAGACGGATTCTGCCATGTTCCTGTGTGTTCTATCCAAGTTGAGGGTTTCAAATCAAAATCCTAATTTATGTCAGGAGATCCAGCAGCTTCAATTGACAAAGAAAGGTGTCTAAGGCTTTCTAAAACCCTAGATCCAGCATCCAAGCCCTACGCCCATTGAAGATCCAGCATCCATCATCCAGGTGGTTGCACCAAGAAGCCCTAATCCGAGGCTCCATTTGATGCGCATCAGGCGCAGGCGGTGGCACCATGCGTCGCCCTTCAAGCCGTCCAGCGGTGGAGCACCCAAGCCCATGTGCGGAGGCACCCTTCATCGTAGCAGCGACTGTTAGGGGGTCGTGATCCTTGAGGATCTGGGAAAGTGAAAGCCGGTGCGTTCCCCTCGTTCCCAATGGCGGCCCCTCGTTCCTAGGTCTCGCACCTCCCCTTTGCCATCGATGGCGTACCCTCCCACGCGCTCCTCCTCCCCGATACATCCTGCAACGATCCCTCCTCCAGTCGATGACCTCTGGCGCAGACCCCCTTGATCAACAGCAGGTTGCGCCTCTAGGCGGAACCCCTACGCGAGCCCTTGCGCGTAAGCCCAAACGCGCGGATGTCCTTCCAGGCAGCTCCAGACTTCTCCATCAACGAGCGTGAATCCAGGCGACGAGCCTCCCTGGCCTCACGACATCCACTGCTTGGCAGCACAGTCCTCCTCCAGAGAGAGCCCATCAAGGGCGGCGCGAGTCGAGCAGGACTCCCCAGTTACGGCCTTCCTCCAGCGCGCGCTACCAGGCGATGCACAGGCATCGCGTCCATGCGGATTCAACCCCCCCCCCCCTCGAGGGGTTCTCTCCATCGAGCGGCGCCTCCGAGTCGCATCTTGCCCCCTCGCATGCCGAGCCCTTTAGGCAGTGAGGCCCTCCTCCGTGCGCAGGCTGCAGATAAGGAAACCCCAAATGGGGAGTGTTGGAAATGCGAGCCCACGGCGAGCCATTATGCAATAAATGTTATTGCACATATCATTCCCTGATCTGAAATGAAGAATGAATAATTTATATAATAGGTCCCTTAGTACAATTAGGGTTACGTACCATGGCCATCTTAATAATCATACAGATGTTGATTCAACTATTGAATCATAGAGGCTGGTGCTTAGATGAATATCTAAAGGGTTAGATTGAGGACTCATCAAGCACCGTCAAATGATTATTAAGAGATGATCTCCAGCCTGAGTAGGAGATGGCAATCCTGTCTCAGTAAGGCTGATATCTGACTGACCTCTTGATGCAGGTCCTCTCCATAGGAATAGAGATTCGGAGGTGTCAGATTAGTTAGGTCAAAGAGTTGACTTAACGAGATCGAGATAACCAAAGTCCTATATCGTATGCTGTCATGATATAGGCACACATCCTCTGACCAGAGACAGATGTGTTGCTATATGTCTAAGTATGTACATTTGGCAGACCAATAGGTTGATGACCTAATCAAGGTCTATACACCGGCGCGCTGGTGTGCATGTAAGGGCATATGAGTAATACGATCTCTCAAAGGGATCATACAGGTTCAGTTACTGAACCGGAAGACATGAGCTCACTCATAAGATATTGGGAAGAATCAAATTCCATGCGCATGGTCGTCTCGCTTTGGAAGCTTGACTGAATTTGTAGGTTTGATATATACTTTTAGTATATGATCAAGACCTAGGTATGATATACGCTTTTGGAAAGTGTATGATCGATACCAACTCCCAATGATCGAATGAAAAACTTACTGATAAAACCATGAAGTAGACAGTATAAAGTTGATCCAATACTTCAAGTTTAGTCTGAGTCTTCCAGTATGCAGGATGTACAGGTATTGGGAATACCTGAGGGTGATTTGATCATAAACGATTGTATAACCATGACGCTTCCATTCCTAGGGAGTAATGAAACGGGTCTGGATTTTAGTGACTCCTCTCAGTAGAGAAGTGATCTGATCTTGGTCCAAGTGTTGGACATTGATCTGAATATGATTCAGATACAATGAGAAGATTAGATTTACGGTCTTGATTTAATCAAGCATCTATGGGAGGCCCGGGATATGGATTTGAGATATGATCTCAATATCCATGTCACTATACGTGGAACAATACAATCGCCCTGTCCTTATCTCCAAGTATCTGCGGAGAGATTGCATTATTCTTGAAGGGTTCAGGAATAATTCTATGAGATCTAAGCAATGAAGAGATCATGATTAAATGTGATTTAATCATCTTAATGTATGAAGAAATTATCCAATATAATTAAATGTGATTTAATTATCATGGATAAGAATAATGTGGATAGAAATATCCAATTCTTCATAATATATTATAAATGTGATTTATAATGTATTAGAGAGAGCTAATTATAATTTATATGTGTTGATTAATTATTATATGTATTGGATACACATTGTGTAATTAATTAACAATATGAATTATATGTTGTTTTGGGTTGTGAATATGATTCACAATTTTTTTCCATGGCAAGAATGCAATATTCTCAAAGATAATTGTGAATTATTTTTTGAAGAATAAAACCCAATAAATTTGTTGCAAATAAATAAGAGAGATTCCAAGGAGATATGCAATCTCATGGATTTCCATGAGATTGCAATCTCCATGCAATCTCAAGGGGCGGCACAACATTCCTATAAGGAATGTGTGGCCGTCCACTTGGAAGGTACATGGAGATGAAATCTCCATGTATCTTCTCTCTATATTTGTTGGGTTGATTTAGGAATAAATTATATTGGATTTTGTCAAATATATTTTAACCTAAATTTGTTGCTTTTGACAACAACAATCTTGACCATTGGATTGACACAAATCAATCTCACCCATTGATTTTATGTGTCCCATGGATTGAGATCCATGGATCCCAAAACCCTATAAATAGAGAGGCATACTATGCTCTCTAATTACTTGCAATATTGGAGCTCTCTCTCTCCCTCATTTCTTCATACACGCCAGCCCTCTCTCCCTCTCCTGTTGGTGTCCGTCCACCATACCCTAGAGAAGGGAATCGTCGTCGCCATCGCCACCGCGCTGCCGCTTCGACGTTCTTCGGTTTCTCCGTCTTCTTATTGTGCTATTCCCACGAAGGAGACGTTAGATCTCGTGTGACGAGATCAGGAGCAACCACGCTTGGATCAACTTCTTGGATTGCGAGGACAACGCGGTTCATCCCCGCGCTCGCAAGCAGTCTCGCCGACGATCGGACTTGAGACAGGAGGTCTCTTCTCTTAGAGACTCGATCAACCACGCTTCAAGAGGTATTGCATTATACTTGTTGTGGTTATAGATGAAACGATCTGAGAATGGTTCTCGGATCATGTGGTTTCATCGAATAAAATTTTTAAATTCCGCTGCACCGAACAACTAGTGCGACTAGTCGTTCTTCGTCGTATCCGATACGACGATCACGCTTCCGTGATGCGCTTGAGGATAATTTCCATATCCTTTTAGTGATATCAGAGCCAGGTTGACGGTTTCGAATATGATTCGAAAAACCGAGGACGACTTGGGTTCGTTAAGGTCGCGAAAGTTTTTATCGCATTTGATTTCGCAGATCTGTTTAGTAAATAAATTCGGTACTGTTTAAATTATTTAAACACGAATTTAATACTTGGATTTTGTTCCCCATTAAATAAGGAAACCATAGGATCTGAGTTTACGTAAATCGGATTTCGTATGCTCTAGATATGGTTGTTTTAATGAACATGTATACACTGTTGCGGGAACTGTAGATCTGGACGTGATTAAAATGTTAATTACTGTTTAGACTTACCTCGAAATGAGTGTAACATCACTTGGATTCTGTCCTAAATCAAATTAGCAATCTATGAAAATTTATTTTGTCTAATTTGGATTTAATATGATTGAGATATGCTAATTTTAGTAAGAAGGGGTCACTGTTGAAATTACAGTCCTAATCTAGAACCAAGTGATTGTCAATTAGTGAAATTAATTGTTAATTTCGTGAAATAATCATGAAAAATATTTGTGAAATATTTGAAGATGATTATTTACATAATTGACTTGGCCTCAACCAATTAATTGATTAGATTTGATCTAAATCTTAATTGGAAACACATTCATCAAACTTAATGTTTGATTGGTGATTGTCATTTAATCATTTAGTGAAATTAAATTGTTTAATTTCCTAGAATAATTGTGCATAAATATTTGTGAAATATTTGATGATAATTATTCCCTTAAATGACATTGCCTTAACCAATAAGTGATTAAGATGTGATCTAAATCATATTTGGAAACCACAATCTTTCAAACTTGATGCTTGAATAGGATTTGGGAATTTGTCTAGCAAATTTCCTTATAATCAAAAAATTGTTTTGATTATTACTATATGGTACAATTTCGGTTGAAGAACCGATGATCATCTCAAGTACAAATTAATCAATTTGGCATTATCCTTTCCCGAGGCGGATATGGTGCCTAGTCGGAGAGCATTGGGGTTGCAGGTTGCAACGTATGTGGTCCGTCCCACTCTCGTCGGTACTGGCCATGACAGCGGGTAGGGCCGGGATAATGTCCGAGGGATTAAGATGTATTTTTCTAATTATTAAAATTCGAATTAATACGTATTTTGAGATATTATCATATATGTATTCAAGTAAAATAATCAAGTTTGATTGATTGAATTGGATTGATAATTAATTTAATATGATTAAGTTGATTATGTCCAATTGAAATACTCTAATATGATTAGAGTTAATAATTCCCTTGGAAGAATTAATTATGTGAATGTGATTCACGATAATTAATTAAAATTTGAATATGATATGGAGGATCACATAAGTGACATCCATGGTCTCCCGTCAAGGCGGAGGGTTCCGTCGCCAGGGATTGTATGTAGGAGACGCCTGTCCGAAGTGACAGCTCCTGTATGCAAGCGCATCTGGATCGGGCTCTTTGCTTCTCGAAAGAGTAAGGCCGTATACGTAGTGACCCCAATATCGGATCCTCATATTATTGGGGTGATATTGGATTACGTATAGCGAGTACTATTCCTGTTGACGGTTGGTTCAATTAACGACGGGTCAACATCGCCTTAGGGGTGGTGGGCCCGGGTGTTAAAGACCGAATTGGGAAATGCAAGTTGGACTTGCAAAGCGGAATGTGTTCCCGCTTCTTTTTATCCAAGTTGCAAATTCTCATATTATTGAGATGTAACAAAGATAAGGAAGGAGATCCCAGATCTTGTTGAGATATAATGGTAAGTATATCACTTACATTGAAAGTGATTAAGGGAATGAACTTTCAATGTTGACAAGGCAAGACAACTTTGATATAAAATCCTAAATCAAAGTAATATATATATATATATATTTATATATTTATGCAAAATTTCTTATTTCAGATAATCCTTCATTAAAACCCACTCAATGATATACTCAATAATAACCAGTGAAATATCTTGGATTGGACTCAATGATCCAGATATTGTACTTGCAATTGAACACATAGTGTATGTGGTTGCAATGTGCAAGTTTTCTCTTAATAATGAGGAATGACTATTAAATAGATAATAGGACTACAACCCTAGGGTTTGTATGTCTCTATAGTCTTGGTATCATCAAATGTACTTTGGAAGTGACATGTTGACGATGATCATAATTGTCATATAATCCTTATAAAAAAATCTAAGAAGATATTATGGCATACATATGTGCTCTTGACATTTATCATGAATGACATGGTTCACTGCATCATGCAGAATGGTGGCTCTGTAAAGAGATGATGTATTCAAATTGTTTGAGTACCTACCTGAACCTTTGTTTTAAGAGTTTAAATGGATGTAGATGATGAGTGTCATCATTCTACTGTTTATACTCTAGTTATTCATGAAGCTTCATAATATTCATATTGTATGAATTTAATGAAGCATGTATAAATGTTGAAAAACTCTTACTTTGAATTCTTTTGAATTTAAAATAAGAGATCCTCTGTCTTGAGCAATGGTTGCTTATAGATAAAGGGAGCGCAGTGGAAGCATGGGTTGGACCCAAAAAAAAGGAAAGTCAAAGAGTTGACTGGACTTCTGTGACTTCCATATGACATCCAAAGAGTTGGATGAATGCCAATACTGCAATAAGTTGATGTGTTGATAGTATGACTATCAAGTCTGTCTAGAATCCTTAGAGAAGGACTCGGATAGAGCATCAAAATTATCTACATAAATCATTGAAATTGACTTTCTTATTTGATAAGATAGAGTCTAATAATTGTATCTCAATCTTCTGACAACACTTGCAATGGGTTGCATATGTTTTAGAAGACTGGAAAATCTGATCTTAAGGTTTATAGTTATCCACATGGATATTGATGCAATTGTTGCAACAATCTATGTTGGACTGATAGACTTCATAATTTCAGTGGGAGAGCCCTTAGTCTTAGAGAATGTCTCTATGACCTAGACATTAGAATACACTCATTGTTTGTTTCTAAATGTTGGAAATAAACATGAATTCTGGAGTGGACCTGTCATAAAGAGTTATGATGGAGATATTTCAGATAGTAATCTAAAATCTAGTGGACTCCACTAAATTAGAAAATTAATGAATGGTTCATTAACATTTCTAAATACTGAAATTAAACCTCAAGATCAATAGGAGGATGAAGATCATTTGACAATGATCGAGCATAAGCCTTGGACATTTGTCTATTGATTTGATCGATAGACTAGTAAGAAATGAAACTTTAGAATGTCTAAAATTTCAAAAACTTACGTACTTATGAATATTGTATTCAAAAGTAAAAATGTCCAATACACCCTTCCTCGGGAAAGGTGTAAGATGTCAAGGTATTCAGGATCTCATACATATTGATGTATGCAGATCATCTGTATCATAGTAAACATTATGAATATGTGATATCTGTTGATGATTATGTATGATATGAGATTTCTTCTCTTCACTTGGAAACCTTTGAAAAGTTCAAAGATTTCACAAGTTTGGTTTAGAACCAAAGTTTGAAGGGAGATAAAATGAATTTGGTCTAATCTAGGTAATCAATGCCTATTAGATGAATTCATGATATACCTTATGGAGAAAGAATATCATTTCTATCTCAATCCTCCTAACACACCTTAACTCAATAGAGTTATAGGTAGATACAATTGGATCATGTGTGACATGATCTTATCAATGATGAATTTTTAGCATAATTATCCCTTAGTTTCCAGGTATATATGTGTAGTAGAGACTACAATATATATCCTTAATAAGGTTCCATGTGTGTTGGAATCTAGCACTTGAGAGTGTTGCTTCATTAAGAAAATAAAGGATGGTATTGGATACCTACTTTATGACATTGAGATTCTTAAGTATCTCATCTCTGAGAATGTGACTCTTAGGGGTTGAGACTCTTGAGAATCAAGATGAAAATGAAGTGTAGGAACTCATTTAATCTTGAGAAGATAATGAGACTCCTGAAATTGGAAACTAAAAGGACACTTAGAGATGAAACACTAACACCTCTTCAAATTAGTTTGAGGAAGGATTCCATGTGTTAGAGAAATCTGACAATGATCGAATTTCATGTGATGAAATTCCTGAGGATCATAACATGGAAAGATGGATGTTAGCAATAAAAGTCTAAAGTAGACTTCATATACAAGTGTTGTATATGGACCCTCGAGGATCCACCTATGTGGGTAAGACCTGTAAAGGTGTAAATGGATCTTCAAGAGAAAGGGAACCTGATGAGAAGGTAGAGACCTTCAAAGCACGGTTCGTAGCCATGAGCCACACATCGGAAGAGAAGACATTGCTTGCAATGAGACTTTCTCTTCGGTGACCATGCTTAAAACCATCAGAATGTTGCTAACCTTAGCTACACAACTTGACTATTGCATATTCAAGATGTAAGTCAATATTGCATTCCTCTACGAATACCTCTTTGAGAATATTCACATGAAGTAGCCCCAGGGCTTCATGGTTGAGGAAAGCAAGGAGTGCAAGCTAAGGAATCCATCTATGGACTCAAATAAGCTTCTTGAACTTGGACCATAAGATTTGATGAAATTATAAATGTTATGATTTCAGATAAAATCTTGATGAACCATGTGAAGCTTAGTGGGAGTGCCTTTGTATTCATCATGCTAAATGTAGATGATATCCTAATCATTTGGAATGATATAAGGATAATAATAAGTGTTTTATGGACTGGCTATTCCATATCTTGAAATATGATTTCAAAGATACCTCTTAGATCTTAGTTCTGAAGTTGTTCAGATGCCAAGAGAAGAGGATAATTGGACTGTCACATTTGTAGTACACCTTGGACATATTCTATTCATAGAAATTCCAAGAAAGGCTATCATCCCTTAAGATATGGTACTGACCTATCTAAAGGGATAGCACCTCAAAGAGTTGAGGAAGTGAATGCTAGAACTACTTGCCCTTGGGCATCAGTTCTGAGAAGCCGGGTGTGTACTGGATGTGTACAAAAGTCAGATGGCTGCCATGCAGCGGGAGTAGTAAACTGTTACTAATCCTACTATGGAAATAAAACACTTGGTTGCAGTAATAACAAAATCTTCATATATGACAAGATTCTTGAGATATTGATCTCAAAGTCTTATCTTCAAAGCTTAAGACTTTATAGATAGATATCTAAAAGGTCTTAACTGTAGATACCTTAAGAGATAGTGATCTCCAGGAATAAGGGTCTACTGATAAGGATTATGGAAATACTGTTTATGATAATTGTTAAGCCGTAGTGTCAAGGACACTATAGTTTTTAACAAGATTGAGTATTGATTGCATAAGATGCAACATTCGCATTAGATGCGAGCACTGTTACTGGGGATACGCAAGTGCCGTAAAAGGACTTGGCGTAGTCTCATAGGAACAGAGTGACTGATCAGCTTACCTAGCTATTTTCTAAATAGCCTATGATTGTCACATGAGTGCGGGTTTAAATGATTAGCCCATTAATGGCTCTTTGGGCTAGTGGGAGATTGTTGGAAATGCGAGCCCACGGCGAGCCATTATGCAATAAATGTTATTGCACATATCATTCCCTGATCTGAAATGAAGAATGAATAATTTATATAATAGGTCCCTTAGTACAATTAGGGTTACGTACCATGGCCATCTTAATAATCATACAGATGTTGATTCAACTATTGAATCATAGAGGCTGGTGCTTAGATGAATATCTAAAGGGTTAGATTGAGGACTCATCAAGCACCGTCAAATGATTATTAAGAGATGATCTCCATCCTGAGTAGGAGATGGCAATCCTGCCTCAGTAAGGCTGATATCTGACTGACCTCTTGATGCAGGTCCTCTGCATAGGAATAGAGATTCGGAGGTGTCAGATTAGTTAGGTCAAAGAGTTGACTTAACGAGATCGAGATAACCAAAGTCCTATATCGTATGCTGTCATGATATAGGCACACATCCTCTGACCAGAGACAGATGTGTTGCTATATGTCTAAGTATGTACATTTGGCAGACCAATAGGTTGATGACCTAATCAAGGTCTATACACCGGCGCGCTGGTGTGCATATAAGGGCATGTGAGTAATACGATCTCTCAAAGGGATCATACAGGTTCAGTTACTGAACCGGAAGACATGAGCTCACTCATAAGATATTGGGAAGAATCAAATTCCATGCGCATGGTCGTCTCGCTTTGGAAGCTTGACTGAATTTGTAGGTTTGATATATACTTTTAGTATATGATCAAGACCTAGGTATGATATACGCTTTTGGAAAGTGTATGATCGATACCAACTCCCAATGATCGAATGAAAAACTTACTGATAAAACCAAGAAGTAGACAGTATAAAGTTGATCCAATACTTCAGGTTTAGTCTGAGTCTTCCAGTATGCAGGATGTACAGGTATTGGGAATACCTGAGGGTGATTTGATCATAAACGATTGTATAACCATGACGCTTCCATTCCTAGGGAGTAATGAAACAGGTCTGGATTTTAGTGACTCCTCTCAGTAGAGAAGTGATCTGATCTTGGTCCAAGTGTTGGACATTGATCTGAATATGATTCAGATACAATGAGAAGATTAGATTTACGGTCTTGATTTAATCAAGCATCTATGGGAGGCCCGGGATATGGATTTGAGATATGATCTCAATATCCATGTCACTATACGTGGAACAATACAATCGCCATGTCCTTATCTCCAAGTATCTGCGGAGAGATTGCATTATTCTTGAAGGGTTCAGGAATAATTCTATGAGATCTAAGCAATGAAGAGATCATGATTAAATGTGATTTAATCATCTTAATGTATGAAGAAATTATCCAATATAATTAAATGTGATTTAATTATCATGGATAAGAATAATGTGGATAGAAATATCCAATTCTTCATAATATATTATAAATGTGATTTATAATGTATTAGAGAGAGCTAATTATAATTTATATGTGTTGATTAATTATTATATGTATTGGATACACATTGTGTAATTAATTAACAATATGAATTATATGTTGTTTTGGGTTGTGAATATGATTCACAATTTTTTCCATGGCAAGAATGCAATATTCTCAAAGATAATTGTGAATTATTTTTTGAAGAATAAAACCCAATAAATTTGTTGCAAATAAATAAGAGAGATTCCAAGGAGATATGCAATCTCATGGATTTCCATGAGATTGCAATCTCCATGCAATCTCAAGGGGCGGCACAACATTCCTATAAGGAATGTGTGGCCGTCCACTTGGAAGGTACATGGAGATGAAATCTCCATGTATCTTCTCTATATATTTGTTGGGTTGATTTAGGAATAAATTATATTGGATTTTGTCAAATATATTTTAACCTAAATTTGTTGCTTTTGACAACAGCAATCTTGACCATTGGATTGACACAAATCAATCTCACCCATTGATTTTATGTGTCCCATGGATTGAGATCCATGGATACCAAAACCCTATAAATAGAGAGGCATACTATGCTCTCTAATTACTTGCAATATTGGATCTCTCTCTCTCCCTCATTTCTTCATACACGCCAGCCCTCTCTCCCTCTCTTGTTGGTGGCCGTCCACCATACCCTAGAGAAGGGAATCGTCGTCGCCATCGCCACCGCGCTGCCGCTTCGACGTTCTTCGGTTTCTCCGTCGTCTTGTTGTGCTACGCCCACGAAGGAGACGTTAGATCTCGTGTGACGAGATCAGGAGCAACCACGCTTGGATCAACTTCTTGGATTGCGAGGACAACGCGGTTCATCCCCGCGCTCGCAAGCAGTCTCGCCGACGATCGGACTTGAGACAGGAGGTCTCTTCTCTTAGAGACTCGATCAACCACGCTTCAAGAGGTATTGCATTATACTTGTTGTGGTTATAGATGAAACGATCTGAGAATGGTTCTCGGATCATGTGGTTTCATCGAATAAAATTTTTAAATTCCACTGCACCGAACAACTAGTGCGACTAGTCGTTCTTCGTCGTATCCGATACGACGATCACGCTTCCGTGATGCGCTTGAGGATAATTTCCATATCCTTTTAGTGATATCAGAGCCAGGTTGACGGTTTCGAATATGATTCGAAAAACCGAGGACGACTTGGGTTCGTTAAGGTCGCGAAAGTTTTTATCGCATTTGATTTCGCAGATCTGTTTAGTAAATAAATTCGGTACTGTTTAAATTATTTAAACACGAATTTAATACTTGGATTTTGTTCCCCATTAAATAAGGAAACCATAGGATCTGAGTTTACGTAAATCGGATTTCGTATGCTCTAGATATGGTTGTTTTAATGAACATGTATACACTGTTGCGGGAACTGTAGATCTGAACGTGATTAAAATGTTAATTACTGTTTAGACTTACCTCGAAATGAGTGTAACATCACTTGGATTCTGTCCTAAATCAAATTAGCAATCTATGAAAATTTATTTTGTCTAATTTGGATTTAATATGATTGAGATATGCTAATTTTAGTAAGAAGGGGTCACTGTTGAAATTACAGTCCTAATCTAGAACCAAGTGATTGTCAATTAGTGAAATTAATTGTTAATTTCGTGAAATAATCATGAAAAATATTTGTGAAATATTTGAAGATGATTATTTACATAATTGACTTGGCCTCAACCAATTAATTGATTAGATTTGATCTAAATCTTAATTGGAAACACATTCATCAAACTTAATGTTTGATTGGTGATTGTCATTTAATCATTTAGTGAAATTAAATTGTTTAATTTCCTAGAATAATTGTGCATAAATATTTGTGAAATATTTGATGATAATTATTCCCTTAAATAACATTGCCTTAACCAATAAGTGATTAAGATGTGATCTAAATCATATTTGGAAACCACAATCTTTCAAACTTGATGCTTGAATAGGATTTGGGAATTTGTCTAGCAAATTTCCATATAATCAAAAAATTGTTTTGATTATTACTATATGGTACAATTTCGGTTGAAGAACCGATGATCATCTCAAGTACAAATTAATCAATTTGGCATTATCCTTTCCCGAGGCGGATATGGTGCCTAGTCGGAGAGCATTGGGGTTGCGGGTTGCAACGTATGTGGTCCGTCCCACTCTCGTCGGTACTGGCCATGACAGCGGGTAGGGCCGGGATAATGTCCGAGGGATTAAGATGTATTTTTCTAATTATTAAAATTCGAATTAATACGTATTTTGAGATATTATCATATATGTATTCAAGTAAAATAATCAAGTTTGATTGATTGAATTGGATTGATAATTAATTTAATATGATTAAGTTGATTATGTCCAATTGAAATACTCTAATATGATTAGAGTTAATAATTCCCTTGGAAGAATTAATTATGTGAATGTGATTCACGATAATTAATTAAAATTTGAATATGATATGGAGGATCACATAAGTGACATCCATGGTCTCCCGTCAAGGCGGAGGGTTCCGTCGCCAGGGATTGTATGTAGGAGACGCCTGTCCGAAGTGACAGCTCCTGTATGCAAGCGCATCTGGATCGGGCTCTTTGCTTCTCGAAAGAGTAAGGCCGTATACGTAGTGACCCCAATATCGGATCCTCATATTATTGGGGTGATATTGGATTACGTATAGCGAGTACTATTCCTGTTGACGGTTGGTTCAATTAACGACGGGTCAACATCGCCTTAGGGGTGGTGGGCCCGGGTGTTAAAGACCGAATTGGGAAATGCAAGTTGGACTTGCAAAGCGGAATGTGTTCCCGCTTCTTTTTATCCAAGTTGCAAATTCTCATATTATTGAGATGTAACAAAGATAAGGAAGGAGATCCCAGATCTTGTTGAGATATAATGGTAAGTATATCACTTACATTGAAAGTGATTAAGGGAATGAACTTTCAATGTTGACAAGGCAAGACAACTTTGATATAAAATCCTAAATCAAAGTAATATATATATATATTTATATATTTATGCAAAATTTCTTATTTCAGATAATCCTTCATTAAAACCCACTCAATGATATACTCAATAATAACCAGTGAAATATCTTGGATTGGACTCAATGATCCAGATATTGTACTTGCAATTGAACACATAGTGTATGTGGTTGCAATGTGCAAGTTTTCTCTTAATAATGAGGAATGACTATTAAATAGATAATAGGACTACAACCCTAGGGTTTGTATGTCTCTATAGTCTTGGTATCATCAAATGTACTTTGGAAGTGACATGTTGACGATGATCATAATTGTCATATAATCCTTATAAAAAAATCTAAGAAGATATTATGGCATACATATGTGCTCTTGACATTTATCATGAATGACATGGTTCACTGCATCATGCAGAATGGTGGCTCTGTAAAGAGATGATGTATTCAAATTGTTTGAGTACCTACCTGAACCTTTGTTTTAAGAGTTTAAATGGATGTAGATGATGAGTGTCATCATTCTACTGTTTATACTCTAGTTATTCATGAAGCTTCATAATATTCATATTGTATGAATTTAATGAAGCATGTATAAATGTTGAAAAACTCTTACTTTGAATTCTTTTGAATTTAAAATAAGAGATCCTCTGTCTTGAGCAATGGTTGCTTATAGATAAAGGGAGCGCAGTGGAAGCATGGGTTGGACCCAAAAAAAAGGAAAGTCAAAGAGTTGACTGGACTTCTGTGACTTCCATATGACATCCAAAGAGTTGGATGAATGCCAATACTGCAATAAGTTGATGTGTTGATAGTATGACTATCAAGTCTGTCTAGAATCCTTAGAGAAGGACTCGGATAGAGCATCAAAATTATCTACATAAATCATTGAAATTGACTTTCTTATTTGATAAGATAGAGTCTAATAATTGTATCTCAATCTTCTGACAACACTTGCAATGGGTTGCATATGTTTTAGAAGACTGGAAAATCTGATCTTAAGGTTTATAGTTATCCACATGGATATTGATGCAATTGTTGCAACAATCTATGTTGGACTGATAGACTTCATAATTTCAGTGGGAGAGCCCTTAGTCTTAGAGAATGTCTCTATGACCTAGACATTAGAATACACTCATTGTTTGTTTCTAAATGTTGGAAATAAACATGAATTCTGGAGTGGACCTGTCATAAAGAGTTATGATGGAGATATTTCAGATAGTAATCTAAAATCTAGTGGACTCCACTAAATTAGAAAATTAATGAATGGTTCATTAACATTTCTAAATACTGAAATTAAACCTCAAGATCAATAGGAGGATGAAGATCATTTGACAATGATCGAGCATAAGCCTTGGACATTTGTCTATTGATTTGATCGATAGACTAGTAAGAAATGAAACTTTAGAATGTCTAAAATTTCAAAAACTTACGTACTTATGAATATTGTATTCAAAAGTAAAAATGTCCAATACACCCTTCCTCGGGAAAGGTGTAAGATGTCAAGGTATTCAGGATCTCATACATATTGATGTATGCAGATCATCTGTATCATAGTAAACATTATGAATATGTGATATCTGTTGATGATTATGTATGATATGAGATTTCTTCTCTTCACTTGGAAACCTTTGAAAAGTTCAAAGATTTCACAAGTTTGGTTTAGAACCAAAGTTTGAAGGGAGATAAAATGAATTTGGTCTAATCTAGGTAATCAATGCCTATTAGATGAATTCATGATATACCTTATGGAGAAAGAATATCATTTCTATCTCAATCCTCCTAACACACCTTAACTCAATAGAGTTATAGGTAGATACAATTGGATCATGTGTGACATGATCTTATCAATGATGAATTTTTAGCATAATTATCCCTTAGTTTCCAGGTATATATGTGTAGTAGAGACTACAATATATATCCTTAATAAGGTTCCATGTGTGTTGGAATCTAGCACTTGAGAGTGTTGCTTCATTAAGAAAATAAAGGATGGTATTGGATACCTACTTTATGACATTGAGATTCTTAAGTATCTCATCTCTGAGAATGTGACTCTTAGGGGTTGAGACTCTTGAGAATCAAGATGAAAATGAAGTGTAGGAACTCATTTAATCTTGAGAAGATAATGAGACTCCTGAAATTGGAAACTAAAAGGACACTTAGAGATGAAACACTAACACCTCTTCAAATTAGTTTGAGGAAGGATTCCATGTGTTAGAGAAATCTGACAATGATCGAATTTCATGTGATGAAATTCCTGAGGATCATAACATGGAAAGATGGATGTTAGCAATAAAAGTCTAAAGTAGACTTCATATACAAGTGTTGTATATGGACCCTCGAGGATCCACCTATGTGGGTAAGACCTGTAAAGGTGTAAATGGATCTTCAAGAGAAAGGGAACCTGATGAGAAGGTAGAGACCTTCAAAGCACGGTTCGTAGCCATGAGCCACACATCGGAAGAGAAGACATTGCTTGCAATGAGACTTTCTCTTCGGTGACCATGCTTAAAACCATCAGAATGTTGCTAACCTTAGCTACACAACTTGACTATTGCATATTCAAGATGTAAGTCAATATTGCATTCCTCTACGAATACCTCTTTGAGAATATTCACATGAAGTAGCCCCAGGGCTTCATGGTTGAGGAAAGCAAGGAGTGCAAGCTAAGGAATCCATCTATGGACTCAAATAAGCTTCTTGAACTTGGACCATAAGATTTGATGAAATTATAAATGTTATGATTTCAGATAAAATCTTGATGAACCATGTGAAGCTTAGTGGGAGTGCCTTTGTATTCATCATGCTAAATGTAGATGATATCCTAATCATTTGGAATGATATAAGGATAATAATAAGTGTTTTATGGACTGGCTATTCCATATCTTGAAATATGATTTCAAAGATACCTCTTAGATCTTAGTTCTGAAGTTGTTCAGATGCCAAGAGAAGAGGATAATTGGACTGTCACATTTGTAGTACACCTTGGACATATTCTATTCATAGAAATTCCAAGAAAGGCTATCATCCCTTAAGATATGGTACTGACCTATCTAAAGGGATAGCACCTCAAAGAGTTGAGGAAGTGAATGCTAGAACTACTTGCCCTTGGGCATCAGTTCTGAGAAGCCGGGTGTGTACTGGATGTGTACAAAAGTCAGATGGCTGCCATGCAGCGGGAGTAGTAAACTGTTACTAATCCTACTATGGAAATAAAACACTTGGTTGCAGTAATAACAAAATCTTCATATATGACAAGATTCTTGAGATATTGATCTCAAAGTCTTATCTTCAAAGCTTAAGACTTTATAGATAGATATCTAAAAGGTCTTAACTGTAGATACCTTAAGAGATAGTGATCTCCAGGAATAAGGGTCTACTGATAAGGATTATGGAAATACTGTTTATGATAATTGTTAAGCCGTAGTGTCAAGGACACTATAGTTTTTAACAAGATTGAGTATTGATTGCATAAGATGCAACATTCGCATTAGATGCGAGCACTGTTACTGGGGATACGCAAGTGCCGTAAAAGGACTTGGCGTAGTCTCATAGGAACAGAGTGACTGATCAGCTTACCTAGCTATTTTCTAAATAGCCTATGATTGTCACATGAGTGCGGGTTTAAATGATTAGCCCATTAATGGCTCTTTGGGCTAGTGGGAGATTGTTGGAAATGCGAGCCCACGGCGAGCCATTATGCAATAAATGTTATTGCACATATCATTCCCTGATCTGAAATGAAGAATGAATAATTTATATAATAGGTCCCTTAGTACAATTAGGGTTACGTACCATGGCCATCTTAATAATCATACAGATGTTGATTCAACTATTGAATCATAGAGGCTGGTGCTTAGATGAATATCTAAAGGGTTAGATTGAGGACTCATCAAGCACCGTCAAATGATTATTAAGAGATGATCTCCATCCTGAGTAGGAGATGGCAATCCTGCCTCAGTAAGGCTGATATCTGACTGACCTCTTGATGCAGGTCCTCTGCATAGGAATAGAGATTCGGAGGTGTCAGATTAGTTAGGTCAAAGAGTTGACTTAACGAGATCGAGATAACCAAAGTCCTATATCGTATGCTGTCATGATATAGGCACACATCCTCTGACCAGAGACAGATGTGTTGCTATATGTCTAAGTATGTACATTTGGCAGACCAATAGGTTGATGACCTAATCAAGGTCTATACACCGGCGCGCTGGTGTGCATATAAGGGCATGTGAGTAATACGATCTCTCAAAGGGATCATACAGGTTCAGTTACTGAACCGGAAGACATGAGCTCACTCATAAGATATTGGGAAGAATCAAATTCCATGCGCATGGTCGTCTCGCTTTGGAAGCTTGACTGAATTTGTAGGTTTGATATATACTTTTAGTATATGATCAAGACCTAGGTATGATATACGCTTTTGGAAAGTGTATGATCGATACCAACTCCCAATGATCGAATGAAAAACTTACTGATAAAACCAAGAAGTAGACAGTATAAAGTTGATCCAATACTTCAGGTTTAGTCTGAGTCTTCCAGTATGCAGGATGTACAGGTATTGGGAATACCTGAGGGTGATTTGATCATAAACGATTGTATAACCATGACGCTTCCATTCCTAGGGAGTAATGAAACAGGTCTGGATTTTAGTGACTCCTCTCAGTAGAGAAGTGATCTGATCTTGGTCCAAGTGTTGGACATTGATCTGAATATGATTCAGATACAATGAGAAGATTAGATTTACGGTCTTGATTTAATCAAGCATCTATGGGAGGCCCGGGATATGGATTTGAGATATGATCTCAATATCCATGTCACTATACGTGGAACAATACAATCGCCATGTCCTTATCTCCAAGTATCTGTGGAGAGATTGCATTATTCTTGAAGGGTTCAGGAATAATTCTATGAGATCTAAGCAATGAAGAGATCATGATTAAATGTGATTTAATCATCTTAATGTATGAAGAAATTATCCAATATAATTAAATGTGATTTAATTATCATGGATAAGAATAATGTGGATAGAAATATCCAATTCTTCATAATATATTATAAATGTGATTTATAATGTATTAGAGAGAGCTAATTATAATTTATATGTGTTGATTAATTATTATATGTATTGGATACACATTGTGTAATTAATTAACAATATGAATTATATGTTGTTTTGGGTTGTGAATATGATTCACAATTTTTTCCATGGCAAGAATGCAATATTCTCAAAGATAATTGTGAATTATTTTTTGAAGAATAAAACCCAATAAATTTGTTGCAAATAAATAAGAGAGATTCCAAGGAGATATGCAATCTCATGGATTTCCATGAGATTGCAATCTCCATGCAATCTCAAGGGGCGGCACAACATTCCTATAAGGAATGTGTGGCCGTCCACTTGGAAGGTACATGGAGATGAAATCTCCATGTATCTTCTCTATATATTTGTTGGGTTGATTTAGGAATAAATTATATTGGATTTTGTCAAATATATTTTAACCTAAATTTGTTGCTTTTGACAACAGCAATCTTGACCATTGGATTGACACAAATCAATCTCACCCATTGATTTTATGTGTCCCATGGATTGAGATCCATGGATACCAAAACCCTATAAATAGAGAGGCATACTATGCTCTCTAATTACTTGCAATATTGGATCTCTCTCTCTCCCTCATTTCTTCATACACGCCAGCCCTCTCTCCCTCTCTTGTTGGTGGCCGTCCACCATACCCTAGAGAAGGGAATCGTCGTCGCCATCGCCACCGCGCTGCCGCTTCGACGTTCTTCGGTTTCTCCGTCGTCTTGTTGTGCTACGCCCACGAAGGAGACGTTAGATCTCGTGTGACGAGATCAGGAGCAACCACGCTTGGATCAACTTCTTGGATTGCGAGGACAACGCGGTTCATCCCCGCGCTCGCAAGCAGTCTCGCCGACGATCGGACTTGAGACAGGAGGTCTCTTCTCTTAGAGACTCGATCAACCACGCTTCAAGAGGTATTGCATTATACTTGTTGTGGTTATAGATGAAACGATCTGAGAATGGTTCTCGGATCATGTGGTTTCATCGAATAAAATTTTTAAATTCCACTGCACCGAACAACTAGTGCGACTAGTCGTTCTTCGTCGTATCCGATACGACAATCACGCTTCCGTGATGCGCTTGAGGATAATTTCCATATCCTTTTAGTGATATCAGAGCCAGGTTGACGGTTTCGAATATGATTCGAAAAACCGAGGACGACTTGGGTTCGTTAAGGTCGCGAAAGTTTTTATCGCATTTGATTTCGCAGATCTGTTTAGTAAATAAATTCGGTACTGTTTAAATTATTTAAACACGAATTTAATACTTGGATTTTGTTCCCCATTAAATAAGGAAACCATAGGATCTGAGTTTACGTAAATCGGATTTCGTATGCTCTAGATATGGTTGTTTTAATGAACATGTATACACTGTTGCGGGAACTGTAGATCTGAACGTGATTAAAATGTTAATTACTGTTTAGACTTACCTCGAAATGAGTGTAACATCACTTGGATTCTGTCCTAAATCAAATTAGCAATCTATGAAAATTTATTTTGTCTAATTTGGATTTAATATGATTGAGATATGCTAATTTTAGTAAGAAGGGGTCACTGTTGAAATTACAGTCCTAATCTAGAACCAAGTGATTGTCAATTAGTGAAATTAATTGTTAATTTCGTGAAATAATCATGAAAAATATTTGTGAAATATTTGAAGATGATTATTTACATAATTGACTTGGCCTCAACCAATTAATTGATTAGATTTGATCTAAATCTTAATTGGAAACACATTCATCAAACTTAATGTTTGATTGGTGATTGTCATTTAATCATTTAGTGAAATTAAATTGTTTAATTTCCTAGAATAATTGTGCATAAATATTTGTGAAATATTTGATGATAATTATTCCCTTAAATAACATTGCCTTAACCAATAAGTGATTAAGATGTGATCTAAATCATATTTGGAAACCACAATCTTTCAAACTTGATGCTTGAATAGGATTTGGGAATTTGTCTAGCAAATTTCCATATAATCAAAAAATTGTTTTGATTATTACTATATGGTACAATTTCGGTTGAAGAACCGATGATCATCTCAAGTACAAATTAATCAATTTGGCATTATCCTTTCCCGAGGCGGATATGGTGCCTAGTCGGAGAGCATTGGGGTTGCGGGTTGCAACGTATGTGGTCCGTCCCACTCTCGTCGGTACTGGCCATGACAGCGGGTAGGGCCGGGATAATGTCCGAGGGATTAAGATGTATTTTTCTAATTATTAAAATTCGAATTAATATGTATTTTGAGATATTACCATATATGTATTCAAGTAAAATAATCAAGTTTGATTGATTGAATTGGATTGATAATTAATTTAATATGATTAAGTTGATTATGTCCAATTGAAATACTCTAATATGATTAGAGTTAATAATTCCCTTGGAAGAATTAATTATGTGAATGTGATTCACGATAATTAATTAAAATTTGAATATGATATGGAGGATCACATAAGTGACATCCATGGTCTCCCGTCAAGGCGGAGGGTTCCGTCGCCAGGGATTGTATGTAGGAGACGCCTGTCCGAAGTGACAGCTCCTATATGCAAGCGCATCTGGATCGGGCTCTTTGCTTCTCGAAAGAGTAAGGCCGTATACGTAGTGACCCCAATATCGGATCCTCATATTATTGGGGTGATATTGGATTACGTATAGCGAGTACTATTCCTGTTGACGGTTGGTTCAATTAACGACGGGTCAACATCGCCTTAGGGGTGGTGGGCCCGGGTGTTAAAGACCGAATTGGGAAATGCAAGTTGGACTTGCAAAGCGGAATGTGTTCCCGCTTCTTTTTATCCAAGTTGCAAATTCTCATATTATTGGGATGTAACAAAGATAAGAAAGGAGATCCCAGATCTTGTTGAGATATAATGGTAAGTATATCTCTTACATTGAAAGTGATTAAGGGAATGAACTTTCAATGTTGACAAGGCAAGACTACTTTGATATAAAATCCTAAATCAAAGTAAAATATATATATATATTTATATATTTATGCAAAATTTCTTATTTCAGATAATCATTCATTAAAACCCACTCAATGATATACTCAATAATAACCAGTGAAATATCTTGGATTGGACTCAATGATCCAGATATTGTACTTGCAATTGAACACATAGTGTATGTGGTTGCAATGTGAAAGTTTTCTCTTAATAATGAGGAATGACAATTAAATAGATAATAGGACTACAACCCTAGGGTTTGTATGTCTCTATAGTCTTGGTATCATCAAATGTACTTTGGAAGTGACATGTTGATGATGATCATAATTGTCATATAATCCTTATAAAAAAATCTAAGAAGATATTATGGCATACATATGTGCTCTTGACATTTATCATGAATGACATGGTTCACTGCATCATGCAGAATGGTGGCTCTGTAAAGAGATGATGTATTCAAATTGTTTGAGTACCTACCTGAACCTTTGTTTTAAGAGTTTAAATGGATGTAGATGATGAGTGTCATCATTCTACTGTTTATACTCTAGTTATTCATGAAGCTTCATAATATTCATATTGTATGAATTTAATGAAGCATGTATAAATGTTGAAAAACTCTTACTTTGAATTCTTTTGAATTTAAAATAAGAGATCCTCTGTCTTGAGCAATGGTTGCTTATAGATAAAGGGAGCGCAGTGGAAGCATGGGTTGGACCCAAAAAAAAGGAAAGTCAAAGAGTTGACTGGACTTCTGTGACTTCCATATGACATCCAAAGAGTTGGATGAATGCCAATACTGCAATAAGTTGATGTGTTGATAGTATGACTATCAAGTCTGTCTAGAATCCTTAGAGAAGGACTCGGATAGAGCATCAAAATTATCTACATAAATCATTGAAATTGACTTTCTTATTTGATAAGATAGAGTCTAATAATTGTATCTCAATCTTCTGACAACACTTGCAATGGGTTGCATATGTTTTAGAAGACTGGAAAATCTGATCTTAAGGTTTATAGTTATCCACATGGATATTGATGCAATTGTTGCAACAATCTATGTTGGACTGATAGACTTCATAATTTCAGTGGGAGAGCCCTTAGTCTTAGAGAATGTCTCTATGACCTAGACATTAGAATACACTCATTGTTTGTTTCTAAATGTTGGAAATAAACATGAATTCTGGAGTGGACCTGTCATAAAGAGTTATGATGGAGATATTTCAGATAGTAATCTAAAATCTAGTGGACTCCACTAAATTAGAAAATTAATGAATGGTTCATTAACATTTCTAAATACTGAAATTAAACCTCAAGATCAATAGGAGGATGAAGATCATTTGACAATGATCGAGCATAAGCCTTGGACATTTGTCTATTGATTTGATCGATAGACTAGTAAGAAATGAAACTTTAGAATGTCTAAAATTTCAAAAACTTACGTACTTATGAATATTGTATTCAAAAGTAAAAATGTCCAATACACCCTTCCTCGGGAAAGGTGTAAGATGTCAAGGTATTCAGGATCTCATACATATTGATGTATGTAGATCATCTGTATCATAGTAAACATTATGGATATGTGATATCTGTTGATGATTATGTATGATATGAGATTTCTTCTCTTCACTTGGAAACCTTTGAAAAGTTCAAAGATTTCACAAGTTTGGTTTAGAACCAAAGTTTGAAGGGAGATAAAATGAATTTGGTCTAATCAAGGTAATCAATGCCTATTAGATGAATTCATGATATACCTTATGGAGAAAGGAATATCATTTCTATCTCAATCCTCCTAACACACCTTAACTCAATAGAGTTATAGGTAGATACAATTGGATCATGTGTGACATGATCTTATCAATGATGAATTTTTAGCATAATTATCCCTTAGTTTCCAGGTATATATGTGTAGTAGAGACTACAATATATATCCTTAATAAGGTTCCATGTATGTTGGAATCTAGCACTTGAGAGTGTTGCTTCATTAAGAAAATAAAGGATGGTATTGGATACCTACTTTATGACATTGAGATTCTTAAGTATCTCATCTCTGAGAATGTGACTCTTAGAGGTTGAGACTCTTGAGAATCAAGATGAAAATGAAGTGTAGGAACTCATTTAATCTTGAGAAGATAATGAGACTCCTGAAATTGGAAACTAAAAGGACACTTAGAGATGAAACACTAACACCTCTTCAAATTAGTTTGAGGAAGGATTCCATGTGTTAGAGAAATCTGACAATGATCGAATTTCATGTGATGAAATTCCTGAGGATCATAACATGGAAAGATGGATGTTAGCAATAAAAGTCTAAAGTAGACTTCATATACAAGTGTTGTATATGGACCCTCGAGGATCCACCTATGTGGGTAAGACCTGTAAAGGTGTAAATGGATCTTCAAGAGAAAGGGAACCTGATGAGAAGGTAGAGACCTTCAAAGCACGGTTCGTAGCCATGAGCCACACATCGGAAGAGAAGACATTGCTTGCAATGAGACTTTCTCTTCGGTGACCATGCTTAAAACCATCAGAATGTTGCTAACCTTAGCTACACAACTTGACTATTGCATATTCAAGATGTAAGTCAATATTGCATTCCTCTACGAATACCTCTTTGAGAATATTCACATGAAGTAGCCCCAGGGCTTCATGGTTGAGGAAAGCAAGGAGTGCAAGCTAAGGAATCCATCTATGGACTCAAATAAGCTTCTTGAACTTGGACCATAAGATTTGATGAAATTATAAATGTTATGATTTCAGATAAAATCTTGATGAACCATGTGAAGCTTAGTGGGAGTGCCTTTGTATTCATCATGCTAAATGTAGATGATATCCTAATCATTTGGAATGATATAAGGATAATAATAAGTGTTTTATGGACTGGCTATTCCATATCTTGAAATATGATTTCAAAGATACCTCTTAGATCTTAGTTCTGAAGTTGTTCAGATGCCAAGAGAAGAGGATAATTGGACTGTCACATTTGTAGTACACCTTGGACATATTCTATTCATAGAAATTCCAAGAAAGGCTATCATCCCTTAAGATATGGTACTGACCTATCTAAAGGGATAGCACCTCAAAGAGTTGAGGAAGTGAATGCTAGAACTACTTGCCCTTGGGCATCAGTTCTGAGAAGCCGGGTGTGTACTGGATGTGTACAAAAGTCAGATGGCTGCCATGCAGCGGGAGTAGTAAACTGTTACTAATCCTACTATGGAAATAAAACACTTGGTTGCAGTAATAACAAAATCTTCATATATGACAAGATTCTTGAGATATTGATCTCAAAGTCTTATCTTCAAAGCTTAAGACTTTATAGATAGATATCTAAAAGGTCTTAACTGTAGATACCTTAAGAGATAGTGATCTCCGGGAATAAGGGTCTACTGATAAGGATTATGGAAATACTGTTATGATAATTGTTAAGCCGTAGTGTCAAGGACACTATAGTTTTTAACAAGATTGAGTATTGATTGCATAAGATGCAACATTCGCATTAGATGCGAGCACTGTTACTGGGGATACGCAAGTGCCGTAAAAGGACTTGGCGTAGTCTCATAGGAACAGAGTGACTGATCAGCTTACCTAGCTATTTTCTAAATAGCCTATGATTGTCACATGAGTGCGGGTTTAAATGATTAGCCCATTAATGGCTCTTTGGGCTAGTGGGAGATTGTTGGAAATGCGAGCCCACGGCGAGCCATTATGCAATAAATGTTATTGCACATATCATTCCCTGATCTGAAATGAAGAATGAATAATTTGTATAATAGGTCCCTTTGTACAATTAGGGTTACGTACCATGGCCATCTTAATAATCATACAGCTGTTGATTCAACTATTGAATCATAGAGGCTGGTGCTTAGATGAATATCTAAAGGGTTAGATTGAGGACTCATTAAGCACCGTCAAATGATTATTAAGAGATGATCTCCAGCCTGAGTAGGAGATGGCAATCCTGTCTCAGTAAGGCTGATATCTGACTGACCTCTTGATGCAGGTCCTCTGCATAGGAATAGAGATTCGGAGGTGTCAGATTAGTTAGGTCAAAGAGTTGACTTAACGAGATCGAGATAACCAAAGTCCTACATCGTATGTTGTCATGATATAGGCACACATCCTCCGACCAGAGACAGATGTGTTGCTATATGTCTAAGTATGTACATTTGGCAGACCAATAGGTTGATGACCTAATCAAGGTTTATACACCGGCGCGCTGGTGTGCATATAAGGGCATATAAGTAATACGATCTCTCAAAGGGATCATACAGGTTCAGTTACTGAACCGGAAGACATGAGCTCACTCATAAGATATTGGGAAGAATCAAATTCCATGCGCATGGTCGTCTCGCTTTGGAAGCTTGACTGAATTTGTAGGTTTGATATATACTTTTAGTATATGATCAAGACCTAGGTATGATATACGCTTTTGGAAAGTGTATGATCGATACCAACTCCCAATGATCGAATGAGAAACTTACTGATAAAACCATGAAGTAGACAGTATAAAGTTGATCCAATACTTCAGGTTTAGTCTGAGTCTTCCAGTATGCAGGATGTACAGGTATTGGGAATACCTGAGGGTGATTTGATCATAAACGATTGTATAACCATGACGCTTCCATTCCTAGGGAGTGATGAAACGGGTCTGGATTTTAGTGACTCCTCTCAGTAGAGAAGTGATATGATCTTGGTCCAAGTGTTGGACATTGATATGAATATGATTCAGATACAATGAGAAGATTAGATTTACGGTCTTGATTTAATCAAGCATCTATGGGAGGCCCGCGATCTGGATTTGAGATATGATCTCAATATCCATGTCACTATACGTGGAACAATACAGTCACTGCTTATGGACCCGAACCTGGGTGATCTATCAATGACCAGGATGAAGCTTGGGTTCGCCCTGTCCTTATCTCCAAGTATCTGCGGAGAGATTGCATTATTCTTGAAGGGTTCAGAAATAATTCCATGAGATCTAAGCAATGAAGAGATCATGATTAAATGTGATTTAATCATCTTAATGTATGAAGAAATTATCCAATATAATTAAATGTGATTTAATTATCATGGATAAGAATAATGTGGATAGAAATATCCAATTATTCATAATATATTATAAATGTGATTTATAATGTATTAGAGAGAGCTAATTATAATTTATATGTGTTGATTAATTATTATGTGTATTGGATACACATTGTGTAATTAATTAACAATATGAATTATATGTTGTTTTGGGTTGTGAATATGATTCACAATTTTTTCCATGGCAAGAATGCAATATTCTCAAAGATAATTGTGAATTATTTTTTGAAGAATAAAACCCAATAAATTTGTTGCAAATAAATAAGAGAGATTCCAAGGAGATATGCAATCTCATGGATTTCCATGAGATTGCAATCTCCATGCAATCTCAAGGGGCGGCACAACATTCCTATAAGGAATGTGTGGCCGTCCACTTGGAAGGTACATGGAGATGAAATCTCCATGTATCTTCTCTCCATATTTATTGGGTTGATTTAGGAATAAATTATATTGGATTTTGTCAAATATATTTTAACCTAAATTTGTTGCTTTTGACAACAACAATCTTGGCCATTGGATTGACACAAATCAATCTCACCCATTGATTTTATGTGTCCCATGGATTGAGATCCATGGATCCCAAAACCCTATAAATAGAGAGGCATACTATGCTCTCTAATTACTTGCAATATTGGAGCTCTCTCTCTCCCTCATTTCTTCATACACGCCAGCCCTCTCTCCCTCTCTTGTTGGTGGCCGTCCACCATACCCTAGAGAAGGGAATCGTCGTCGCCATCGCCACCGCGCTGCCGCTTCGACGTTCTTCGGTTTCTTCGTCTTCTTGTTGTGCTACGCCCACGAAGGAGACGTTAGATCTCGTGTGACGAGATCAGGAGCAACCACGCTTGGATCAACTTCTTGGATTGCGAGGACAACGCGGTTCATCCCCGCGCTCGCAAGCAGTCTCGCCGACGATCAGACTTGAGACAGGAGGTCTCTTCTCTTAGAGGCTCGATCAACCACGCTTCAAGAGGTATTGCATTATACTTGTTGTGGTTATAGATGAAACGATCTGAGAATGGTTCTCGGATCATGTGGTTTCATCGAATAAAATTTTTAAATTCTGCTGCACCGAACAACTAGTGCGACTAGTCGTTCTTCGTCGTATCCGATACGACGATCACGCTTCCGTGATGCGCTTGAGGATAATTTCCATATCCTTTTAGAGGTCGGTGGCGCCCACGCGTGAGCAGGTTCCCCGTCGGGGCGATATCGTTTTTCCAGAGAGGGTTCCCTAGAGCTGAGTTGAAAAAAATTGCATATTTTTGGGCCCAACTCTAGGAGCCGAGAGCTGAGTTGAAAAAAATGGGAGGGGGAGGGAGCTATGTAATTAAAAAAAGAGAGATTGAGATAGAGAGGGCCTCATTAAAAAGAGAGAGAGATGTCTCATTAAAAAAAGAGGAGAAAAGAGAGTTCGGTTAGTTGGGTCGGGAGCTTTTGTTTTAAAAAAACGAAAAAAAGGGCGCATACAAAAAAAGGAGAAAAGAAAAGGTTGTAGGCAACATTTTCAAAAAAAAATGAAAAGTAGGAAAAATTGTGAAACGGCTTAAAAAATGTGTTGGCTTATATATTAAAAAAACTGAAAAGTCTCAAGAAATTCTTTGAGTATGTTCTCTCCCCATCATTGTTATCTTCTCCCAACTTAGTCGACGTCCATATTTTCCGACAAGTATGGGAGAAAGTGTGAGTATTATGTAGAGTCACAGGCCTTTTCCAGATTTCAGAGATATCAGATTCGTCAGACCAGTTCAGATTTCCAGACTCTACAGTTTTCAGATGGTGATTCTCCATGCGCAATTCCAGACTCGACGTTTAGATTCCGAGTCCTAGTTTGATGCGCAGATTCAGACTCGACATTCAGACTGGTCAGAGTCCAAGTTTGAGGCACTCCATGATTGAGTGACACATTTTCAAGTTCTCCAGAGAGAGAATCATTTTTAGACATGCACGAGCTTGCGGTCATTTTCAGATGAACACAAGTATGCCATCATTGTCAGTGGTCCCCATTATTCTTCTTGTTGTTGTTTGGCCAGAGTTTTCATTTGAGCCATAGGGACTCCAGAGTAGAGGACCATTCCCTATGCCATGTTGGCAAGGGTTTTCATGTGGTATCATAGGTATACCAGAGCAGTGCACCATTCTCTGTGCCAGATGGGAGAGACCCAGTTCTCCGATGAGGAGATTCATCAGACTCACACTCCATCCCGTTCGTCCTCCTCACCTGCACGGCATGAGAAGCAACGTCCTCGACAGCAGCAGTTGTGCGTGTTGGGTTGATATTGTCTGTAGTGTCCTATAGCGTTGAGTTGAGTTTCTTTCTGTTTGTCCAAGCTGAGCATTGCATGCTCCAGCTTGATGGGGAGTGTTGGAGTATTTAGTTGTGTGTCATGAGTTGTAACAAGGTAAATGGATCTTGGAGAAGATCCATTTACCTCATCTATGTGTTTAGTCCCACATTGCCTAGTGGTGGGACTTGGAGGCTCTGGAGAGGCTATATAAGAAGCCCCAGACCTCCCGTATCCATTGAGAAAGTCAATAGACAAACACGCCCTATTTGAGGACTTCTCCCGTGGTTTCATCCCGCTAGGGATGTCAATCTGGGTCTATCCATTGGGTACCCAACCTGAGCCTGCCCCATTTAAGGACCTGAAACCCGTCCCATTTACTTTTGGACGGGTTTGGGATTTGAATTGACTACCTATGCGGGTATGGGTATGGGTTTGGGATTGCCTTGCGGGTACCCGAACCCGAACCCGCCCCAAACACGAATAAAAAATATATATAATGATAGATGTATGTGTTGCATTTTAAGCAAAGTAGCCCCAAATCCATTTCATATCTAATATGTACTGATCTATATGTATAAATATCCAACTCAATTTTCTCCTCTCCATCTATTTATTCACATTCAACTAACTTTTTTGTATCTTTAATAATTTAAAACTATCAACACAAAAAAGTTAAACACTTAACATATATAAAACTTTAATATTCTCTATATATTGTACATTTTTATGAATCATCATGTTACATGATCTTGCTCTATTTCGTCTATTTGTGAAAATTTTGTATACATATATAAACAAATTAAGATTTACCATGTCCAAGATATGGGTACCCATTGGGTATACGGGTATCCGACGGGTATATGGGTACCTGCTAGAAATTACCTATTTGATAAATGGGTGGGTATGGGTATTGATATTATAAATGGGTATGAGTTTGGGAATAGTAATACCCGCTCCAAACCCGACCCGTTGACATCCCTACATCCTGCTCCTCACAGAGTAGGGTTCCACGTTAAATCCCGCGTTCTTCTTATTGTTCTTTATCTTTTTCCATCTTTTACTTCCGCTTCCTATTTCTTAACAGGGTCCGAACCCAACAAGTTGTTTGAGTCAGTTTTCCTCGATAACAGACTGGGGACCTAACCCGGGGCGTTACATTTCCAATGTCACTACTCTAGGGACTTGTCAACTGAATGTGGTTGCAGAGATACAAGGTCAAACCATGTTGGTGATGAGATCAATGATGAGTAAAATGATCCTTCCCCTTAGTTGTTGGAGGTACACGATTGAGATCGTGGCATATATCCTAATAAAATTCCAAGAAAGTTAATAATAAAACTGCGCATGACCTTTAGTTTAGAACCAAGTCGAGAGGATGTTTAACACACTGAAAGTATGTGATGCCAACAAATTTGATTTATACACTAAAGAATACTACTTCATTGAGACCGGAAAGAAGGGTATTAATACCAAGTTTATGACCTTAGTTTTTGGAAAGGCATTGTCTTTAGAGATATAAAATTTGCAGAGGTCGAATTCCTAAAAAGCCAAGAGAACAATGATCTAAAGAACGTATTTAGTTTATTAAGAGTGGTGGAGATTTTTAGCATAAAAATAGAAACTAAAAGATTACAACACTCTTTTATCTGTATAGAAATGATCTAAATAACTTACTATATCTTAGAGGGGTATGAGAATGATCCAACTTCATAGGGTGAACATTTGTATACTATGATATTGAAAGTTAGATGTAAATAAAGCCTGGAATTAATTACATGCACAAGAACTATGATGAATCCGATGATCTAGCAAAAGGGATGAAACCTATTTCGCGTAGACCTTTAAATAAGGAGGGGACCTAATGCTAAGGTTGAGACCTTCAATACGTGACTCGTATCACATGTCTACAAATGAAAAGAAGGAATCGATTATGAAGAAACCTTTCCTCAAATGGCAATGATAAAATCTACCAAAGATATTACATTTATACATATAGATTACAAGAATATTTTCCTATAACACTCCTAAAAACGACATCTATATAGAGTACTCCCAAAGTTCTGTAAGATAGGAAGCCATGGTTTATAAAATTAAGATCTCCATTTATGGCTTGAAACAAGATATTCTTGGTTGGAACAACATATTTAAAGAAACATGATAAAGTTATGAGTTTCTTGAAAATCAAGTGTGAGTGTCATTGTATTCTTCTTATTTACGTACAAAAAACCTTCTCAAAAGTCAAACGATTAATGAATTTGCCGCTATCTACAAGTCTATAAGTAGAGCAATGTCGATGTGGCGATCAAGGCAAATTACCATAAAATTTATAAGTTTGTGTTTATACTCCTAAATTAGTGTGTAAAGTGCTAAGTACAAGGAGTGGCGTACTCAGGGTGTAAACTATGGAAACTAAGGTAATATGTAGAATGATTTAGGTTTTAGGCCATCTAAATTTTTAGGAGTTTTATAAGTGTTTTATGATTTTTATTTGATGTGACTTTTTATTTTTATGTTGTTTTCGATGTATCTAAGTGATAAAAGTATATGCATATTCTTTACGTTTTAAATTTATTGTTTTAGATTTTTATATTATTTTTATTTTATAATTTTATATTTATTTTTTATTTTTTATAAAATAATTATATACAGATAAGTAAAGAAGTTTTTTGCATTTTTAAGAAATGGTAAAAATGCTCAAGAATTAAATATGGAGATTTTATTTTATAATTTATATTGATTTTTATATTTTTTATAAAATAATTATATACAGATAAGTAAAGAAGTATTTTGCATTTTTAAGAAATGGTAAAAATGCTCAAGAATTAAATATGGAGATATTTTCTAGATTTTATTTGTTTTTCTCTATTCGTGGCAATTTTTTGGATTATTTTTAATGTTTTTTTATGAATTTCAAACAGTGAATGATTAAAAAATCACATTGTTTATTAGTTTAAAATGTTAAATAGAAGTAAAGTTTTATTTTTTTACATTGATGAATCAAAGACCTTTAAAACAATGTAATATACATACTTTTAAATTTTTTCTAGAATTTGTTATGATTTTATACGTTTGTATATCTGCATTTTAGGATTTTAAGCATTGAAGTTTAAGTTGAACTTTTATTGTAAATTTTTTTAAACATTGATTGTGTACCTTAAGTTGTATACTTTGTGGGAAAAAATGGGTGACTTAATTTAATTATGCATGCTAAATGTTAACTATTTTGTTATTTCACTAACAATTTAAAGTAAGTGAAATGTATCATAATTTGCATGGACAATTATCCTAGCATTCTTCATCATGTCACGCACAGATCCTTATTTTTTACATACATGTTACTATTCAAAATGTATTAGAATTGAACATTTTCAAAAAAATGTTTATCTGTCCAGTAATTGCATTAAAAATAACAAATCAATTCTGAAAATCCTCGAAATTCATTATAAGAGTGGTTTGCATTGCTTTATCATCCTTTGAAGAAGTTTGGAAAAATATTGCATTTTGCATTAAAAATCCCACAAGATCAAATACCTTTGAAATTATTATAAAAACCAAAAGATTCCTAAAAATATAAAATGTGTTTTTGTGTAGGCTCATGTGTTAAATACTTAGGGAAAATACATATATTAGAAAATACATCATTTTTTGTCTTGGTATTTTAGACCATATTTTCAAGTTAAAATGTTTGTCTCCATTAAATCCATTTTATAAATTAGTTTTACTATAACATACTTTTTTATTATATTTAACCCAAAAATACTTTTCTCATAATTTTTTGATGTACTGATACACATATTTCATTCTACTATATTGTATTTATACACACATCTTCTTGCCAAATGTAAGCAATATTATTTTCTTTTAAAAATAAAAATAAAAAATAATTATTGAAATCCCTGTGAATATAGTTGCATATATGTGAATATGTCTTAGTTCTGAAACTTCTTTCTTCAATTCCGACCTTGGAGCCACTGACCAAGTAAAAAATCCCAATGCAACTATATTTGTTGATTTCTCTTATGGTATTTGCACCCCCAACCGACAATTTCTATAACAAGTGGAAAATCTATCATCAAAAGTTCTTTCTTTGTTCCTTGAACTATTCTCCATATCTCATCACACTATATCAATCATAATATAAACATATTATAACACTCACTAAATCCAAAAAAAATCTAACCATGGAAATGGAAATAAACATGGATGCAAGGGGTTTCCCAAATTAACAAGTAGGGTTTCCAAAGCTTAGCAAACTATACGAGATGGAACCCAACATGTTGCTCTTCAAAAGAGGCATGGAAAAGTATGTAGGACAAGAACAAGGAAAAGGGGGAAGACTTCATTACATTACCACCTAGATGTCTACCAGTCTACTTATAGTTTTTCCATGGCTAATGTTTCTTCTCACCAACCTAAACACAATCACTACCTTTAAAACACATAGATTGTCATTTGGAAGATAGGAAGCTAATAACATCATTTACCCATTCTAGAAAAATATCCTAAGGAGAAGATCTCACCTTTAAACTTAATATTGGAATATTTTCTTGTTATTCACACTCTCTTCACAAAAACAACATTAACCACTTTCTCTAGTGATCTCAAGCAAGCTCCGCCAATGAAGGTGGTGGCTACAGAGGTTGAGGATGATAGAAGAGCAAGAGATAGGTTTAGCCACCCATGGCTATTTGAATGATAAGTTAAAAGGGGCTTAGGTTGTTCAATTTTTGTAGCTTGTCGAAATTCTTGCCCAGGCTTTTAAGCCAGATGTCTCTTTCACTAAAATGGCTATGTGTGCCTCGTTTGAAGTTGGAATTAAAAAACTTTGGTTGATATGGAATCCTGACAACCATATGCTTTTGGTGACTCCTATATTATATAGATTTTATGTAGTACTTCAACCATTCTCTCATGTCTAGCAATCAAAAAGTGTGATAGTGGGTTATAAGTAGTGGGGACGACTACTAATCAACATGGATCTAAGCATTTTGGATTGTGTTCAAGAGGCTATTTGGGCCCAAGCCCAACTAGTTATATGGCCCAGTAATCCACCATAATGGCATGGGTTGTGCCTGTAATGTTAAAAATGGTATTAAAGCAAGTTCTGTCTACTGGTGGAAAAGGTTGCTCAAGAAATGGCCATCTCTACCATAGAGATAAGATAAAAGGGTTGCCCAAAGCTGTGTAGCCGCCACTACTACTAAGAACAAGTGACGATACATATGGAAACAAGGACGTTGTCCATATAAGTGGAAGTGGTTATAAAACCTTAAAGATAGTCCTACATCTTGTAATCTGTGATAGTGAGTTAAGAGTTTTAAGTAATGGATGGTATGAGACTAAATCCCATACCTCTCTTTGCATTAATGTCACAAAACCATTTCAAGTATCCAACTTTAAAATTTGATTATCGTTATGTTTCTTAATGGATTTGAGTGATTTTGGATGTGGTGAAAAGATCTCAATCCAGATGCAATTTAGACGAAGGAACTTTTTAAATATATGGTCGATTTGACCTTGAAATATTGGCTCAAAGTCAACACATTTTTATACCATGTTGTTGAAATATGCATATAAGCCAATAACCATGCCATCATCCAACAAATATTCCAAGCATGATTGAGCATGGTTTTATTGATTTTAATTTTATAATGTCCATTTGTATGAATTTCGACCAATTCAAAATAATCGAAGGTCAATTGTTCTATTTTAATCTCTAGTCTAATTCCTATTGAAACTATTACATTAATATATTTTATATATTGAGATATATTTTAAATTTAAATATGGAATAAAAAGGTGAAATTTAAAGTTCTTTTTAAGATATATAAAAGTAATAATAAAATAATTTTAGCATCAATCATGAGGCCAAAAATGGCAATTCCGTTATGAGTTCTATTGCTATGTAGAAATACCACACAACCTTCTAAAGTTGATTCAATCTCAAGATTTTTGAAGTTTTGGAAAGCTTTTTAGCTATCTTCATCTTTTATGAAGGATGTTTTTCATTCTCGTCACATTTGAGCCTTCGAAATTCATGAAAATTGTCACTCTAATTTTGTAAAATAGTAAGTAGTTCATACAACCACGTGATCTTCAAATCTGCATTCCCATTGAATTCCTTAGCAAAACTTGATAGTTATGGTTGAAGAGGAAGTTAATAGATAAAACTACGACTATTGTGAAGGATGTTTTGAGATTCAACATCGTTTGTACATCGATTTTTAAGTGTGAAGAGGCCCACAGTTTATCTCCAGGTCTGACAAAAGTGTACAAACTATCTTTTTATAAAATATATTTCTTCATCTTAATTCCTTGAATCTTCAAATGTTATGGCTTGATTCGAAACCTTTTCGTGTAAGCTTTAAAAGGCATATGATATTTTGGTGATAAAGGAGTTGCAATTGCACTCCTTTGGCAAGGTTTGTCTCATACTTGCATCGCTTTATCCCTTATACGACAATACTTAAGCACTCGAAATTTGCAATTGCATCAGGGTTTTTTACTCTATGGCAAAGTGCCCATACCTCGCCTTCTTGCAGTGTTAATGTTCTCATATTTTTTATATTGGTCATGCACCTTTGGCAAGATTTGTCCCATACTAGCATCATTGTATCCCTTATACGACAGCCCCATCTTTGCAACATCCATCATGCCCCCATTACTTGAAACCACCTCAACTTAAACCATGCATCATCTTCTATTTAAGCCATTCCTATTGCCTCCAAAAGCCTCGTCTTGTGGTTGTGGGCAGAAGTCATTGAGGAAGGATTGAATCACCAAAGATCATGGAGTTTAGTTGTTGGGCATGGTCGAGGGTGGAGAGTGTTCACTGTCCCAGCTGATGCAAATAGTTTCATTCAGTATGCTTTCTTCTCCCATCTTGTTTTTGTAATTTGCATTTCGATGTTTCCTTCTTTGATCTTAGTAGTTGTACCTTCAGTTGTAGTTCTATTTTATTCTAATGCACTTGCTTGAATGTTCTTCTTTGTAGGTCGCCTTTGAAATATAGTCCTTCTTCAACACTTGGACACAAGGAGTATGTTGGACATGTGAGCCCACGACGAGCCATTATGCAATAAATGTTATTGCGAATATCATTCCCTGATCTGAAATGAAGAATAAATAATTTGCGTAATAGGTCCCTCTGTACAATTAGGGTTATGTACCATGGCTATTTTAATGATCATGCAGCTGTTGATTCAATTATTGAATCATAGAGGCTAGTGCTTGGATGAATATCTAAAGAGTTAGATTGAGGATTCATCAAGCACCATCAAATGATTGTTAAGATGTGATCTCCATCCTGAGTAGGAGATGGCAATCCTTTCTCACATAGGCTGATATCTGACCGACCTCTTGATGCAGGTCCTCTGCATAGGAATAGAGATTCGGAGGTGTCAGATTAGTTAGGTCAAAGAGTTGACTTAACGAGATCAAGATAACCTAAGTCCTATGTTGAAGCTGTCACAGCATAGGCACGCATCCTCTGACCGGAGACAGATATATTGCTATATGTCTGAGTATGTACATTTGGTAGACCAATAGGTTGATGACCTAACCAAGGTCTATACACCAGCGCGCTGGTGTGCATATAAGGGCATATGAGTAATACGATCTCTCAAAGGGATCATACAGGTTCACTACTAAACCGGAAGACATGAGCTCACTCATGAGATATTGGGAAGAATCAAATTCCGTGCACGGTCGTCTCGCTTTGGAAGCTTGACTGAATTTGTAGATTTGATATATACTTTTGGAAAGTATATGATCAAAACCTAGGTATGATATATGCTTTTAGAAAGTATATGATCAATACCAAATCCCAATGATCAAATGAGAAAACTTAGTGATCAAACCCTGAAGAAGACAGTGTAAAATTGATCTTGATCTTCGGGTTGACCATGGGTCTTCCAGTATGCAGGATGTACAGATATTGGGAATACCTGAGGGTGATGTGATCATAAACGATTGTATATCCATGACGCTTCCATTCCGAGGGAGTGATGAAACAGGTCTGGATTTTAGTGACTCCTTCCAGTAGAAAAGCAATCTGATCTTAGTCCAAGTGTTGGACATTGGTCTGAATGAGATTCAGATTCAATGAGAATATTAGATTTGTGATCTTGATTTAATCAGGCATGTGTGGGAGGTCCGTAAGATCTAGATTTGAGATGAGATCTCAACATCCAAGTCATTGTACGTGGAACAATACAATCGCCCTGTCCTTATCTCCAAGTATCTGCGGAGAAAGCACATTATTCTTGAAGGGGTTCGAGAATAATTCATTTGATGAAATTCATATCCAAGCAAGAAGAACTTGATGATTAAATAAGATTTAATAATCAAGCATAATATGAATGAGATTCATATTGTGAGAATTATTATCCAAGATAATTAAATGAGATTTAATTATCAAGGATTAGAGAATGTGGATAATACTATCCATGATATATGTGTATTATAAATATGATTTATAGTACATATATTGAAGAGAGAGAATATATGTAAATAGCATTTGTTAATTAATAGTGTGGACTGGATTCACATTAATTAATTAATTGGAAATGTAATTTACAAATTAGTTTGGGTTGTGAATTTGATTCACATAATTTTCAATGGCATAATTGAAATATTCATAAATTAATTTGGAATTAATTTGGTGGATATTTTTGTGATAATTGAGAGATAATGTAATATAATAAAAGAAGAAATAAAGCCACCATTTTGGGAGGCTACATTATCTCCATTTTATTATCTTGATTAATCTCTTAACTAATTTATTTATATTAAATTAAAAATGTGTCGATAATATTGCAACATATATTTAATTTAATTATAAATAAATGTTGTTGGTTTTAACCAACAACAATTATAGCCATTGATTTTACACGGACCAAGTCTGGCCGTTGGATCCATGCGTCCCATGGATTAAGATCCATTGGATCCTAAACTAATATAAAAGGAGGGCTAGGGTAGCCTTCTAAGGTATATGATTAAGAGTTGTACAAGGTTGCAACTCTCTCTCTCTCTCTCTTATATTCTCGCCCTCTCTCTTTCTCTCCTCCAAAAGATGGCCGTCCATCTTGTGTTGAGAAAGGATAGACTCTCGGCTTCTTCTTCGACGACTCGAGGATCTCCTTCTTCTTTGGAGTTTCTTACTCTAAAGGAAGACGACGGATTTCATTTGACGAAATCGGGGGGATCCATTGCTTGGATCTTCATTGAGGATTGCGGGATGGACGCGACTCATCATCGTGCCCGCGAGTGCGTTTTTCGTGGATCGGACTTGAGACATGAGGATCTCTACTTTGGGATCTCACGATCGCAACCATGCTTCAAGAGGTATTCCTTATACTTTGTGGTTTGATGAAACGATCCGAGAAGTGTTCTCGTGATCATGTGGTTTCATCTTCAGATTTAAAAATTTTAATTTCCGTTGCATCTAGCATCTAGTGCGACTAGTTGCTCCGATTGCATACGATGCAATCGACACGCTTCCTGATGCGCTTGAGGATTCTCAATGTCCTTCAGAGTATTTGGCTTGAGATGAATCACAATCTACAACACTCCGGGTTCACAAATAGTAGCCCGAAACGAGCACCATGATGCCCTCCTCTCAGCAACCTTTGGCCTTCGATATGAAGATGCTCGAACCTTCTCCAAATAGCTACTAAACAAACCACCATGCTTCATGCTTTATTATTGCTTGAAGTTTATTTTTTTGTGAATCAACTAAGAACAAACTCTTGAAGTGTTTTAGTATATTGATTATGCATTTGTCCAAAATTTATATTTTTGTTCTCCTAATTATAGTTTTTTGCGCCTCATTTTGGTCGAAACTAAGTGGAACATAAATTGAAGCTTGAGTTCTTAGTTTCCATAGTTTGCTAATCGTGTTTGCACTCTTATCATAGTTATCATATTAGTTATGATCTAGTGCATAACTAGGACATGTAGATGAATGCATGTTTTTCGCTTTGTTATTATCCATTAGGTTCAACTCTACATTTTTGCACCCTCATCACATTTATGTCAAAACTATACAAAAAAATATAACAAAAAATACCAAAAAAGAGTGAATCATGACTCCCCTTACATATACTTCCTATGGTTCAACCCTTTCTCACCACTATACACTCAAATTAACACGTGTGATTTGTTGTTTTAAGTTCAATTTTTATCATTGATTTGAGGTAAGATCATGGAGTACAACAATACTTGTTTTTGCGCATCTAAAAATGTGCAATTATAGCATGATCATGTGACTACAATCCACCATAACAACTCAAGTTGAGGCCCAATATGTTATATTGTATGTCTTTGACCAAATTGAAAGGTTGACTCAATTGAATTTATGAGTAGAAATTATGGGGCTTTATAATAATATTCCAAGATTCACCTAGTGGTTGAGAATAGGCAAAACTTGAGATATCTACACGATTGACCCAATGATTCAATAGGCTAAATGTCACCGAGTTGGGTACATTGTGTGAATTATACAAAAAGGAGTTGGAAACCACTCTAGTAAGTATCTTGATTATGTGAACATGAATTTTGATTGTCATGAGATCTATTTGATCCAAATATATTAAGGCATGGATAACATACTAATCTTAAATATAGTTGTCCACAAACAAAGAAAAACCATGCCATTAGAAAAGAATCGCACCCATTCTCTACTCTTAAGGGCGAACACCAAGACCATGGCATCTTAGCATTGGTTAACTTCTCTGTTAAGATCCCATGCTTATTTTTTTTATTTTTCATTACTTTTTGCCGCAATAAGGAACAGTGTTACATATTTTTGCAGAAGCTCCACTCTACTTCATTCTAGAAGGAGCAAGAGGGCACCCTAAAAAGGTGCACGACATACTGATACAGTGAAAGATCTCCTCGATAAAGGAGTACAACCATATTCATTGTAGGCTCCTCCATATGTAGACAACCTCATGCATGAGCATTTGCTACGGATATAGATCCTGGTCAGATGTTGAGATTATTCTTAAACTCCCCATTTCGTCTTCTCTCTCCTTGAGCTTTGAGTATTAATTTTAGTGATGATTTGACTTTGCATGTAACCTTGATTTGATTATTTAGTAAACATGAGTTTACTTCTCTGAGCTTTAGCAAAACACATGGTATTTTCATAATTATTTTTCTTATTAATTCAATATAAGGTTAATAATTTCCTGGCCTTTTATTTAGATTCCCATGCTTTGAGTAATTATTTTAATTATATTAAAAAAGATTTTGTTACATGTGATGAATAGTTTTAGAGCTTAATTAAAAGTTCTAAATTCCCTTTCTTAATTAGGTTAACTATTGTAGTACGAAATTCTAAGCACAATTCAAAAACCATAAGAAATCAATATATAATCAAACCATTGTAATCGTTTAATTTTACTTAGGTAAGCCCAAAGTCGACACTAGGTGGCAAATATGTGGGCTACAGATTCAATTCAGATAACTACTGAGTTGGTTTTTAGAGAAGAATTTTTTATGAGATGAAAATGCAAGTGATTTCAGGTATCAAGGCCAACTCGGTTCCTAAGAAATATAGAAGAAGTTAGAAATTTTAGTTTCAATTTAAACAAATTATAAATTAACCAAATATTATTTTTCCTATAAACCTTACTTAATGGAGAAGGCACAAGATATTTATGTGTATTTTTATATGTTAATATGCAATCATGAAAAAATAGATTAATTTTAGGAGTGATTTAGTAATTTTTCACACAAATGACCGCAAAATTAATGTAAATTGGTCTAGATATAAAAATATAAAACTTTATTATTTTTTAAATTTTTTGGATAACATTTGACTTTTTTTGAATTTTTAATGCAATCATAGCTTGAGTAATTAAATTTGATTAAACACCAAACATTAGTATTACTGCATACCAATATTTCTTGAGATAGATATTTAAATGAAGAATCCATGGCAATTTAATTTTTTGGAAAAATATTATGTGTAGACTCTAATAAAATTAATTACATAAATCACTTAATAATTTATTCATTATAAAAGAAACATGAATATGCAATGATTTATTGAGGCATGTTTGAGCACAATTAGAACTGTGAGTGATTTTCTGGTAATTTTTATAGCTTCGAGTGATTTAATATGAATTTTAGAAGCAAAAATGTACAAACTAAGCAAGATTTTACCTTTTTTATTTTAATAAATCATGTGTAGAAATGGAAAATACAACAAAATCGCAAATTGTATATCATGAATATACTACAATGTGTAATTTTTGTTTTGGAACAATAATGAAAAAATGACAATCAAAATAGAGGATTTTTGCATGAAAGACTAAACTAAAAGAATAAGCATTGTAGCATGCATGGACACTTTTGTCATTTACCTAAAGAGATGGGGGTAGCTATGCAATTCTTTTAAGGGGGTGCCAGGTGGCAAACACATAACAAGGACCACTCCGCAGATGGAAGAAGTATTGAGGGTGTTGCTGTAACTTGACCTCCTCATAAGTCCTTGCATGTGATCAGGTACGGATCCAACGGCGAGTTGCGCGCCTCTTTTTTACAATCATGTGGATGATTGATGTTGTACTTGCGATCAACGATTAGATTTAAGCTTCTCTTCAACGGTGGATTTAATGAGGATCTGTTGAAAGACAATGCTGGAAGACTTTCAGAACAAAGACCAGAGATGGATCTGTTGACACCAATCCTATGATGAAGGTTGAACCACATCGATCACCCCTCTGAATTCTGATGGTGCTAATTGAATGACGTAGAAGACCGGAGTAACTTAGGATAGTCGGGATTGACTCTCTGCGGATCTTTTGGTGCTTGTACACCACCTCTTCTTCTCATACCACAACAAAGTGGTAGAGGGAGATATCTGCTTCGGTGGTGGCCTATTGATGGAGATGGTATGTTACTAAGGGAAGAGCTCTTTAGAGAAGGTCTCCTCTATAGTGGTGGAGCGGAGAAACATCAAAATGGGATTACCGTTGTTCTGATAGTCCTCTAGTTCTTATCTTCATAGTCGGGTACAGAGAGCAGCTCCAAGTGAAGAAGTACTCCGTCGAGGAATTTTCCTTCATACCGCATGAGGCCAAAGTTATTTCCCATGTGCGGTCAGCAAACTTTTTTTTGTTATGTAATGTAGGAAAGCCACCTTTCCCAAAGGTAGCTTTGTTTTAGGAATAGTCACCTTTCATAAAGGTGGCTCTTGCAAATATCAAGCACCAGACAAGCCCACCGGAACCTCCCACATGCATTCTATGTTTGCCCTCCCTTGTGCAAGCATAGTCTCCTCTTACTTGATGAGCATCCTCTATGCCCCATTCTCTCTCTATCGCCTCATCCAAAGTACCTCCTCCGTATCCTCCGGAGTTCCTCCATCGCTTCTATCCTCTCCTATCCCTGAGCCGATGCCAAGGTGATGCCCTAATATACCTCGTACTTCAAACAATAAATTTTCATTTTGTTTTTGTGGGTTTTGGGGATTTGTGGATTTTAGGGTTTCTTTTATACCCAATATGGTAGATTAAGGTTGTTATTTGTTTGGTCAAGGTAATGTGATTTTTTTCAACATTATGAGTTACATATCCAATGATTCCAATGCATGTTGATTTAATGTTGTGTTAGTATGTGTCGAGAAGTTTGTTGCTTCTATCATTGCAGTAGTAGTATATCAAAATCGAGTAAGAATGTGATCTATTTGTTGGACATGCGAGCCCACGACGAGCCATTATGTAATAAATATTATTGCAAATATCATTCTCTAATCTGAAATGAAGAATAACTAATTTTCATCATAAGTCTCATAGTACAATTAGGGTAATGTACCATATCCATCTTAATGATCATATAGTTATTGAACCATAGATACTGGTGCTTGGATGAATATCTAAATGGTTAGATTGAAGACTCATTGAGCACCGTCAAATGATTATTAAGAGATGATCTCCAGCCTGAGAAGGAGATGGCAATTCTTTTCTCTAAAGGCTAATATCTAATCGACCTCTTGATGCAGGTCCTCTACATAAGAATAGAGATTCAGAGGTGATAGATAAGTTAGTAGAGTTGACTTAATGAGATCGAGATAACCAAAGACCTATGTCGTATGTTGTCATGATATAGGCACACATCCTCTCATCGAAGACAGATGTGTTATTATATGTCTGAGTATGTACATTTGACAAATAAATAAGTTGATGACCTAATCAAGGTCTATACACCGGCGCGCTGGTGTGTATACAAGGGAATATGAGTAATACGACCTCTCAAAGGGAACATACAGATTCATTTACTGAACCAGAAGATATGAGCTCACTCATGAGATATTGGAAAGAATCAAATTCCGTGCACGGTCATCTCACTTTGAAAGCTTGACTGAATTTGTAGGTTTGATATATGCCTTTGGAAAGTATATAATCAACACCTAGGTATGATGTATGCTTTTGGAAAGTATATGATCGATACCGAATCCCAATGATCGATTGAGAAACTTAATGATAAAACCAAGAAGAAGATAGCCTAAAAGAGATCTAACACTTCAGGTTTACTCTGGGTCTTCCAGTATGCATGATGTATAGGTATTAGGAATACATGAGGTTGATGTGATCATAAACGATTGTATAACCATGACGCTTCCATTCTGAGGGAGTGATGAAACATGTCTGGATTTTAGTGACTCTTCTCATAGAGAAGTGATCTGATCTTAGTCCAGATGTTGGACATTGATCTGAATGTAATTCAAATATAATTAGAAGATTAAATCTATGGCTTTGATTTAATCAAACATCTATGGGAAGTCCCTGAGATATGGATTTGAGATGTGATCTCAATACCCAAGCCACTATGCGTAGAACAATACAATCTCATTGTCCTTATCTCCAAGTATCCGCGGAGAAAGCGCACTGTTCTTCAAAAAATTCAAGAATAATTTCATTGTTGATATTATGTATCTAAGCATTGAGAAATGGATAATTAAATGTGATTTAATTATCATGATAATATGAATTTGATTCATATTATAAGGAGAGTTATCTAGTGAATCTCGCATTCATCATGCTAAAATTTAATTATTAAACTCCTATCTTAAATAATTCAATAAAATTCCCGAATAATTCATTAATTTTATCTTGTATTATATTGTACAGAAACTGTGTATATTTAGCATTTATTGTATTTAATTACTATTATTTTATTTGTTTTTAGTTCTCATTAAAAACCTCTAAAAATAAGGTTAATTAGTTGTCTATAATTGTCCAAACCCTTAAAAGATATAAAAATACAAAAAATATCACAACCCCAAAAACAGTGTTCTTATCCCTTTAAAAATACCCCTAAAATACAATTTTGTACAAATGACCTCTTTTTTGTCTTTTTTATCCAACACGAAACTTGTGTTTTGACTTTTTTCTAATTTTACCTTTGACTAATTCTTTTTTATTTTTCTTTATTTTTATATTTATTGATTTTTCGGGTGCGGGCACGTGGCGCTCTCTGGAGCTACCACGCGACCGCCCCCTCTTCTCGCCACTTGACCCTCCCTTGGCCGTTGGATCAAGCCATACCCGCCTCCGTCACAACCGTCGATCCCTGCTTCTCTTTGTGTCGTCTGATCGAAGCCTCAGATCAGATCCCAGTCGCCCCCTTTCGCCTCAATCTCAACCGCTCGATTCCCTTCCTATCATATGGCCAACTTCGCTCCACGTCATCCGATCACCCCCTGCCCATAGGATGAGACTCAAAATTCATCCTAGTCGTCCGCCCGCGCCTCAGTCTCCGCCACTTGATCAAGTCATGGGATCCGATATCCGCCCTGCAACTACGCCTTAATCCTGGTCATTAGATCGTGAGATCTAACGGCTAGGGCTTCGTCTCCTACCTCCAGTCACCCCCTCCCCTCATCCGTTACGCATTGCAGCCACCCGTACCCTTCCATTTTTAGCCTGCACCTCCGATTACCCCCTCGCTCCATAACGCCACCTCCGGGAAGCTCGCTCATCCCTCTCCTTCGCGTAACCTCTAGGACCTCCCCCCTTCACTCCACCAGTCGTTACCAACGCCGCCAATACACCCCTCGACAACCTGTAATGCCTCCACCTCCTCCTATAAAATCACCCCCGCCGACCCCCGATACCTTCGCCTACCATTTTACGGAGCTCCACCTAGCCCCTCTTCCCCTCCCCATGACCGGTGAAGATGGACGATTATCCAAGGTGTTGACCCACAGCACCAACCATCGTGTCATGTCGCCTCCACTATCGCTGAGTTCCTCGGAGCAGCTGCCCGAGTACGAGCAACGACCCGAGGTCTCTTGGACCTGAGCACAAGCCTCTGCCCTGCCCCATTTCTTCCTCATCTACCCTCCAGGCACACTCACCTTATTTTTCCTTGAATTTCTCCTATTTATTCCATCGCCTACACCCATCTCCGTTGCCACCTGACCATTCTCAATCTCTGCCACCCATCAATTACTCATGCCGACCACCCCACTCGCCACTTCCCTTCTCCAAAACCTCCATCGCCCCCACCCAATTCTTCCCTACTCTGCTGGAGAAGAAACCAAGAGCCTCGGCCTCCCGTCACCCCATGGTCCTCCACTCACCTCACAAATCCAAACATAATATGCCTTGTCTACGACTAACATTATAGGATCTTCATTGTCCGGAGCTTGCATCGGAGCCCTGTCGAGCATTTCTCCTCCGATGAGGCTTCATCGACCAGCCATCTACACTTTCTCGGAGCCTCGTTGTACCTCCAACCTCGACGCCAGGACCTCATCCAGTTTCTTTGACTCTCAGGAGGGCATCTGGAGCACAGAGGAGCGTACCGGAGGTCACATGATCCTTACAAGTCTCACGTCAATCCTACAGGTTTGGGAATCCCCAGCCTCATGCCGAAGCCCTCAAAATAGCCACATGGCCCGAGCCTGCTGCTCCTCCCAAGCATGGACCCTTGTGTGCCCCGCATGTGGGTAAATTACATGAAGGCCCCTACAAGTTTCTAATATTACAATTTGGTCCCCAAGCGCATGCGTCACATGTGCACCTGGGTAAATTTTAGGGAGGCCTTCACAACTTCTGGAAAATTCAAAATGGTCCCTATACGGAGGTGGAAAAAGTACATTGGGCCCATGTTGGTTTTGGAAAATTGCAAATAGGTCCCTTTAGGGACCTATTTGTAAATATTTGTCCTTTATTTCTTCGCATTTTTATTACATTTATGTCATTGCGTTATTTCTTTCTTAACTTGAGCACCTTAGATCCAAATTGCATGATTTTAGAGTCATTTTATTGCTTATTTAATTCTCTATATAATGACATAATCAATTTCATGATTTGACACTAATTGAAATATGCTGAATTTTTTATGTATATAGTGTCTATTGATCCATAAATCGTTGTCATTTTTGTTCTTGATTTTTATGCTCAAATTGACTCTAAATCTGAATCATAATTTGTGCTCACTTTCTCTAAGGCATACTTGTAATTCATCCTTTGCATGTCTATCCATTACATTCATCCATACATTATATTCATGCATCACCATATATTTGCATTGAAAAATCAACTAAACATTATATGCATCATTTATTACATTGTTTTATCTGCATTTTGTTGTGCTTCTGCATGAAGTCCTGAAATCGAGAAGATAATCACACATTAAATAGATAAAATTTGATAAATATATTAAAGAGGACCGTGTCCCTGTGTTCGACCTTAGTAAACTTGCCAAGTAAAAATAATGTTTACATATTCGAATGTGTGGTCTCTTTGTTGACCGAAATCTGCCGCATGTACTATGACAACTCCATATCCTTGTAGAGGTAGATTTCATGTTCATCATTATCTGAGATAATTAAATGTGATTTAATTATCAAAGATGTAAATGATGTGAATGTGATTCATATTATTTGGGCACATAAGAATAGAGATCCAAGATGTTAAATGTGATTTAATTATCATGGATATGAATAATATGGATAACACTATCCATATTAATCATATATATTGTAAATTTTATAATATATAAGAGAGAGAGACTATTGTAATTTATATTTTTTAATTAATTATGAGGTGAATTGGATTCACATTGGATAATTAATTGAAAATATAATTTACATTTTATTTTAGGTTGTGAATGTGATTCACAAATTTCCAATGATATGATTGCAATGTTCACAAGATAATTGAGAATTATTTTTGTGAAGATAATATTGCATATTTCATGAGATAATGTAATCTCATGAATCGGAAAAAGATTGCCTCCATCCATTCAAAGGTGGTGGACGACCATCAGGTCCTAAAAGGATTGGGTGGTCGTCCCCCCTTTTTAGGGATGAGGCTAATTTTCTTCCCAATTATCTCCAAGGTTAATTGATTTAATTTGGAATTAATTTATCTTGATTGTTAAATATATTTAATATAAATTTTATTAATTGTTGTTGTATTTTTACAACAAGATCATGGTTGAAAAAAATAAATCAATCTCATCTGTTGATTTCGTGTTGTTTATGGATTGAGATCCATGGATCCCAAAATACTATATAAGAAGAGGCAACCCTTGCTCTTTGAATGACACCAAGAGAACAACTCATGCTCTCTTTCTCTCATTCTCTACACGACAACTCTCTCTCTCTCATTATGGCCGTCCACCCCGAAGCCCTGGAGAGAGTCGCCATTATCGCAGCATCCTCGTTATATTATGGATTGTTTGCTCGTGGATCTCCGTCTCCTTTGGTACATCTCGCTCATAAAGAAGACGTCACGATCTTGTTTGACGAGATCAGGAGATTCATTGTTTGGATCATCAACATAGATTGCGAGGAGCAAGCGTCTTATCAACGCGCTCGCAAGCGTCTCCTACGCTGGATCGGACTTGTGACAAGAGGTCTCTTCATTTATAGACTCGATCACAAATACGCTTCAAGAGGTAAACCTAATACTTATTGTCGTTTAGATTAAATGATCCAAGAAGTGTTCTTGGATCATGTGGTTTCATCGTTGAAAATTTTAAATTTCGTTGCCTTGAGCTACTAGTACGACTAGTCGCTCTCGATCGCATATGATGCGATCCTCACATTTTTTGTGATGCAATTAAGGATCTTCACATATCCTTCAAGTGGTATCAGAGCCATAGATCGTAGATTTTGGATATGATCCATAAACCTAAGATGACTTGGACATTTTTTGGTTATGCGTTGCTTCATCGCATTTCATTCACGCAATCATATTTGGTGCATTTTTCTGACCTATCTAAAAGTATTTAAACATGTTATTATCTCTTGTACAATGATACCCATTAAATAAGAAAATTGCGAGATTTTAGTTTACGTGATTTGGAATCTGATTGTTCAAGTTATGATCATTTTAATGAACATGTATCCACTGTTTCGGGATGGCAAATCTTGACATAATTAAAGAGTTAATTACAGTTTTAAAACACCTATAAATACATGAATATCACTTAGATTCTATTATAAATCAAATTAGCAAACTATGAAAACTTATTTTACTTGATTTGGATTTAAATTTATTGAGATATGCTACTTTTAGTAAGTAGGGATCATTGCTAGAAATTACATATTGATCATGAACATTGTGATTATCATTCAATTAAATTAATGGAAATTAATGATGTATTTTCTGAGATAATTATTGATTAATATTTGTGAAATATTTAAAGATGATTATTTTCTTGAATGGCATTGACCATAACCAAAATTTTTGATTAGATATGATCTTGATCGCAATTGGTTACATGAACCTTCCAATAAACATTGATGCTTGAATAGGATTGGTGATTTGTTTAGCAAATCTCTTTATAATATTAATCAAAATGATTTTGATTATTATCATTATATGGTATAACTTCGATTGAAATACTGATTATCATCTCAAGTACAAAGTGATCAATTGGCATTATCCTAACCTGAGGCGGATATGATGTCTAGCCGAAAAGTGTTGGGATAGCAGGTTGCTCCATGAGCAGCCTGTCCCACTCCCGTCGGTACTGACCATGACAACGAATAAGGAAGGATAATGTTTGAAAGGATCATGATATATTTGTCTAATTATTAAATTTTGAATAATACATATTTTGAGAAATACCATCCTTCAAGTAAGAACCAAGTTTTTTTGTCAAATAATTGGATTGATAATTGATTTAATATGATTAAATGAATTAGATCCAATTAAAATTAAAAACTCTATTATGAAAAGAGATGTTATTTCCCTTGGAAGAATTAATTATGTGAATATGATTTATAATAATTAATTAGAATTTGAACATGATATGGAGGATCACATAAATGGCATCCATGGTCTCCCGTCAAGGCGAAGGGTTCCGTCGCAAGGGATTGTATGTAAAAATAGTATTGTACAATGTGTTAGAATGAGATTGGATTATGAATAAGTTTGCATTTAATAAATTATTAGAAATTATTTTTAATCAAAATTGGATGATTGAACGAATGGTTTGATTCAATTGGTTCAACCGGTTTAAGCGGTCCAATCGAATTTTAACTGATTTTTATTTTCTGAATAAAAATCGAATAGTTAGACCATTTTCCTTCCGATTCTTGACCGAATCGGTCGACCCAGTTCAACATTTAAAACCTTGGTCCTTCCCCATTTAATGTCCATCATCACAATGGGATCATCTCTTTCTCTATGGCATTACTATTATTTACTTTTCTATCATTTTCCTTTTATCTTCCGACATGTTAACGTCTTCAGTTAAATTTAAACAAATGACATTGTTTTTATGAGATTGTAATCCCCTTCCAGGGGTCTCATATAAATGATTTCTTTTCTGTTTGGATAATTGCATCCGCTTATGTTTAGGATGTATTTGTACTGAAAGTAATATATAAACTTCTTCTAAAGTTAGGATTTTCAGTGTTCCCTGTAATTTCCTTGTCCACATGTAGTGAACCAGTATCCACTATCCAAGGACGTAACGCATTTAACGTTAACCTTGTATATCTTTGTGCACGTATATTTGCTTTTTTGTTTTGTGCTTGTTCGCTTCCGCTCCAGCTTCCTCAAGCATATTTGTATATTATTTCATAATTATATCATGACCCATCTATAATTTATCAAAATATCCTTATTAACGTTCAAAATACTCAAATGTAATCCGTTATTTTTACGAATCAGCCTATAGAGTATGTTATTTTTTTTAATTGATTCATAAAGAATTTTATTGCACTGGAGTCCGTCATGTAAATATGAAATAAGCTGTGACACCACGTGGTTATTGGTAAGATTAAACATATATGAAGGGTTTTTACATATGTGCCCTTCTGAACTTTGCCCATGCAATGAAGGGAAATTATAATTACCCGATGTAATTATAAATGCCCATCTTCTTGGTCAAATTGATTTTAAATTCCAGTCGAGTTCTTCCTTTTTAAAATAATTCAAAGATGTAACAGCATTAACGTCAATCCAAATCTCTATGAAAAGACTCGACGACCAGATTTGGAAGATTTACACACAGCACCTTGAGAAAAAGTTAATAAGGACAAGATGATAATAGAAGAATTACGTATATAAAATGTAATGCAAGTCCTTGATTATGTTGCTAACTATGGAAATTAATATTACCAGAAAAGGGGGCTTAATGGAGTGGGTGGAAAGAAGAGCGAACAATGAGATAGACTATCTCTCCGCTGAAATCTTTTGTGGTTAAGCCTCGTTTGTTCTTTTGCATGGGTACCGTCGTAAATGTTGTATGAAGAATACATATATTTATGATTGAACGCTAATGGTTTGGATTATAAAAGTTGTGGATTGCAATAAAGCTTCAAAAGATGGATAGTCTACTGGCTAAAAAAGAAAAAGTGCTTACATAAATGTTGTTGCATATAGTATTAAAAAAATAAAAAAATCAAAAACTCCAAAAAGTGGACAGGTCTGATGGAAAATAAATACATGTCGGAGTATACATATTTGTATAATAAATAAGCAAGCTTGAGCTTCAAAGTCACATGTATATGAACCTGCAGCCGGATGAATTGGCTACACTGGTCAAGCATTCTAGGATAGGTAGCTATACCGGCTATCATCCATTCTTCTCTCCACCTCCTCTTCTTGAGCTGGTTGTACTTGAGCTTAGAAGGGAATACCTCACATCTCAAGGAATGACTTGTTGGATTGGGGAACTATGGTCACCATGTTGGAAAAGACTGACTTTTACCGCTTCAACGAGGAGGGCTACATATCACACTCACTATCCAAGATAGATTCATAGTCATAATTGTTTGCGTATGAGTTGATTTGTTATGATCTGGCTATTGAGGAGACTTGAGCAGAGTCTTGTCATTCTGGAAGGTTGTTGTGTTTCATATTGTAACGTCTCGGGCTTGGGTCTCCGGTCCGTTATCGAGGAAAACTGGCCCTGACAACTTGTTGGGTTCGAGCCCAAATGAACCCGTTGACAACCACCCAAAATGCTTAAGCCCAAGTTATCAAGTAGTAATCCCCGCCACTTATAAACCACACCCACACTTTGTGAGTTTTCCATGTGGTACTATGTTTGGGTTGGGGTGTTACAACCTCCTCCACTTACATTCGCAACGTCCTCGTTGCGACATGGCACATCACTTATTCCCAATGACAGTGACGGTTGCACGCTCCGGGTAGCCTTTTCCTCCAACCTCTTTGTAGGGGCGGCTCCACCTCTCGGGTAGCACTTTCCACTATCAGAGGGAATATACCATTTGTAACGTCCCGGGCTTAGGTCCCCGGTCCGTTATCGAGGAAAACTGGACCTGACAACTTGTTGGGTTCGAGCCCAAATGGACCCATTGACAACCACCTAAAATGCTTAAGCCCAAGTTATCAAGTAGTAATCCCCACACTTATAAATCACACCCACACTTTGTGAGTTTTCCATGTGGTACTATGTTTGGGTTGGGGTGTTACACATATCTGTTTCCTAATAAGGTTCCGACCACACCTAAAATTCAAAGGTCCGACTTAAGCTCCAAACTTTCATTTTGTGAAAGACAAGTTTAAGAATTAAAATCAATCCACCTTCTTTCTTTTTCTTTTATTTATTTTATTTTCACTTTCTCCACTTATTGCGTAATTGTTTGCTAAGGACTGGTACAGGCAAGTATTGGGGGTGATGAATCTCCACTTCATCATATGTTCTTTCATTTTGAACTTTAATCCCTAACATTCATTATTTATTATATAAATACTGTATAAAATATATTGTTTAAAGTCAATATAAAATAATAAAGAAAAGAAAATAATAAGAATAAAATGTCAAAGGTATTTTATGACCCTAAACCCCGAGATCTAAGCATCTTGACGACTGGGTAGACAAGAAATAAAGCAGGGGGAGATAAGGGTCAAATTTTCAATAAAAATCTCATTCTTTTATTCATCAATATTGCATTTTTTAGACCTACTTTTTTTTTAATTTTGGGATTTTTACACCCATAACCCTGAGTAATTTCACAATTATATTCATAACCCCGTGAAATCGCGAATTACACCTAGGACCCCGAAAAATGCTTAACTCTTGCATGACATAACCTTGTGTTAGTTGGCATCTATTTTATCCGCTAAATCTGACGGGAAAATGTTATAGGGAAAATGTTATATGTTTCCAATTTTATCCCTAAAACCATATCACATTTACAAGGTATGCCATATCTCTTCGAGCCAGTGCTCCCTCCTCCCAACCCGGTCGTCGACCTTGCCTCCCGTAGAACCCCTCCCGGTTGTCTTCCCGCAAACACTCCAAAACCATTGTCACGCATCGACGCCTCCAGCACAGTCCTCTCGCTAGTGGACTGTTGTTGTTTCCCATAAAAAAACCATATTCTCCACCCACAATCAACATGTCCTCTACCAGTCTACCTTCCGAGACACCCATCACTCTCCTCTCCTCACCTTTATAAAGGCCATCATTGCTTCTCTTCTCTCCAACGAAAACTAACCAAAGCAAGCCTACTTCTCACCAGTTCCACAAAGATGAACTTGATATGCACGAGTAGGACGTGCGTGAGGGCCGCACAAATGCTGAGGGAGCGGATCCAGAGCAGAAACACCACCACCCTCAACAAAAAGCCTTCGTCCTCTCAACAATGTGAGGCGGAGACCAGCACCTCACGCAAGGCACCCCCCTCAACGCCTCCCAGAGCCCATCGCCCACGCAAAGCCCTTCGGAGACCAGCACCTCACGAAAGTCCCCCTCCTCCCGGGACCTCCGCCGCAACCACTCCAGCACAGGCCCCCTGTCGCCTCGCACAGCCGAAACTGCCGCCCCGATACCAAGTTCGACCCCTGCACCGCTGCACGCATCCTACTGCCCGGCCCCGACACCTCGCTCATCTCCCTGTAGAACCACGGCCCGCCACCGTCGCCTGCTTGCCCCTCCCACTCCTCAAGTCCTGCCTCATGCCTGCAACCACTAATTTTTTTGTTTTTTTATTTTCCTGAAAGCACTTAGAATATCATGGGTTAAATTAACCCAATGATATGGTTGAGTTAAAAGAAAAACTAATGGAAGGTATAGGTGTGAGACTGAGTAACTACTTGAGGTTTGTTGTGTAATTCACGATTGTGCAGTGACATGATTGTAATTGCAGAATTTCTCAGGGTTATGGGTGTAAAAATCCCTTTAATATTTATACCTCAGATAAAGAAGTTTGTACATGAAAGTTGTAGATAAAAATACGAATAAAAAATACAAAATTGAGGTTACACAAAAATAATATACAACGTACTTTTTATCCACAAAATAAAAAGCTAAAACCTAAACTTCCCAGACCCATATCTCCTTAATAAAAACTCAAAATGCATCAAAATCACTTTAATTGTATATAACTTTTAGGGATATTTACCCAGCAGACCCTGAAATCTTTCTAAATTACCTCTATGGCCTTTGAAACATCGATATTCCTCCGTAGACCCCGTAATCTTGCTCCGTCTTATCACATGGACCCTCCGTCAGCGCACCGTCTCCTTCGTAACCTAACCAGAGTTGTATGAGTAACCCTTGTACGGTAAAATTGTCCAAAGCATGCCACGTGTCCTCGGTGATGTTTATGGTGGGAAGCTCCGATGTTTAAGATGTTTGGATGTTTTAACACCGTAATCTTGTTTTGGATGTTTAAGATCGATTATGAGTAATAAAAGAGCATTCTCTGCATCCTTAAGTCCACTCATCGACAAACAACAGGCGCACTTCTGCTTCTAAAACTATAGACGGCTCGCCGGCACCGACACGCCGCCTGCGAGCGGCCCCATCCGCCTGACGACCTCCCTCAACGCGTGCTTCTGGAACTTCCCCGTCGCCGTCTTCGGCAGCTCCTCCAGGAACACCACCGTCTTTGGCACCATGTACCTCGGCATCCTCTCCTGGCAGTACGCCACGATCTCTGCCACCGTCGGCAGCTTCTCCCCAGCCTTCACGCTCAAGAACGCGCACGGCGACTCCCCCCAGAACTCGTCCGGCCTTGCCACCACCGCCGCCTCGTTCACCGCCGGGTGCGTGTACAACACAGTCTCCACCTCCACGCTGCTCAGATTCTCCCCGCCGCTGATGATCACGTCCTTCGATCGGTCCTTGATCTCCACGTACCCGTCCGGGTGCATCACTCCCACGTCTCCCGTGTAGAACCACCCGCCGTGTCCGATGCACTTGTTGGTGGCTTCTGGGTCCTTGAGGTATCCGAGCATGACGCACCCACCTCAGAGCACCACCTCGCCCATGGTCAACCCGTCCCTCTTCACTCTCTCCCCCGTCGTGGCGTCGACCACGTCGATGTCATCCATGGCGAGAGTCTTCACTCCTTGCCTCGCCTTCAGCCTCGCCCTCTCGCTCGCCGGGAACTGGTTCCACTCGCGCTTCCACGCGCACGATACGACCGTACTCGTCGTCTCGGTAAGCCCGTACCCGTGGCTGACCGCGAACCCTAGCGCCTCCGTTCGGGACAGGACGGCGGCCGGTGGCGGGGCTCCGGTTCAACTTCGTTGACTTCATCAGCGACAATCTCCTCTCCATCTTCGACACACCCGGGCGCGGCGGCGGCAGCGACAGCGGCCTGCTGTCGTTCGCGCTCGACATCACATACCAAATTCGTATGTGAGTTGTTGCGTTTTGATTTAATTACGCACGCATGGAAATGGAGGGGTATGTTTGGACATCCACCTCCAACTCCAACGGTTCACAGATTGGGGGTAAAATAGGGCTTTCATCCGAGACATAACGTCCGTCAGTGAAAAATTTGACGACCCTAAACCACAAGGTCTACGCAGTAATGGTTAGCAAGATTACGGGGTTTACGGAGGAATATCAATGTTTCAAAGGTTGTAGAAGTAATTTAGAAAGATTTCAGGGTTTGCTCGGTAAATATCCCTAACTTTTAATAAGCTATTTAATGAAGGTGGTTACATTTAGTTTGAAGTTAAGATGCAAAAGTTAGGTTTTGGACCCCTATAGTATACTTGAATAAAATATTCATTTTATTTATTCTTTATTATTTTTATAATATTATATTTTATAATTTTGTAAATATTATTTTATAATTTTGTAAACACAAAAAAATATATAGACACATAAATGAAATAGCTATACTTATACCTATATGGTATATATCAATATTATTTAAGTATCATATTATATCAGAAAATATAATAAAAATATATTTACATATATAAAATTAAGTTGTAAATATATAAATTGAGAAAATAAAATAGTAAAATACAAAAAATATAAAAATAAAATACTCAAAACATAGATAAATATACCTATAAATAAAACCCTCGAAAGTAACTTAAATAAACTCGTAAAAATAAATAAAAATTATAATAAAATACCATATAAGATAATAGATATTTTTTATTTTATAACTAAAATTTAATTAATTCATCTATTATTTTATTTTCATTTATTTATATTTTCAATCGATTTTGTCTTCTACTGGCCCATCTAGAGTAATGGGAGCCTTCCTATTGTTGACCGCGAGCCAAGTCTTCAGACAAGCCTCCTAGGCTTGTCAAAACGATTGCCTGCCTTCCTTCTCGATTTTTCCCCTTCTATACGTCGATTGAGGGGTTGTCCTTCCTTCATAAGGTTTAACCCCTGCTCATCCAAGAATCTCGTCGACTCCTTGCTTAGGGCTGGATCCCTTTAATTCGCCCGCGATCCTCCCTCGAATACCTCGCCGCCACCATCCTGTACATAAGACCTCCCCCCGCCATTCTTCATTTTTGGTTTAGTTTCCCCCAGCTTTTGATCCCTCAGAGAGTGCTAGGGTATAACTCCCTGTGACAGGAGGAGTTCCCTCACTTCACAACAAGGAAGGAGTAAGACGAAGGAAGTTCTCAGCCATCTCTGCCGCTCACCGGCGTGAGGTCTTGATCTCGCATCCCACAACTGCTCGAGGTATTTTTCTTTGTTCTTTAGTTAGATGTAGTTCTTAGAATAGTTTTTATGCTTATTATTTAGTCATTTAATTATTTTAGCCTAGGATTAGGTCTTAAGCCCTCGATGGAGATCTTAAGCTCCGACCACTCCGTTCTGTCGTACTACCTTTTCCGTTCCAGCCACCTTTCCATTCCATTTTCTCCCTCTCACATTTCTCCACCTTCGGCAGCACCCAGTCACCCTCGATTCACTCTAGATCGATGCATCGAGATCCATCCATCACCTCCTCGTCGGACCTCTTCGCTCCGCCACCATCTCACCTCCGACAGCCACCGATAAAAGCCCATAACCCTTCATTGTGCTCTTCCCATTTGTCGACCCACAACCACCTTCATTTCATTCCTCGTGACCTTCTCCACGTACAGAGCCATCCCATTTACCCTAATCCTCTCTGGATCAGGAGATCTGATCTCCCTCCTCTGCCTTACGCCGGAGAGTTTCGCTCTGACACACTCCGCTGCATTGCACCACAAAAACACCTCGAGAGATTTTGTTTTTTATGCTTGTGCTAACCCTACAGGTACCCGAGCATTCCATCCTTGTTTTAGGTGTTGGTCCCACAAACGACCTCCAAGTACCACGACCCTCCAAAGCTCCATCGATGAGCTTCGGACTTCCTTGAAGCTTTCATCCGCTGCAAAAGCACTCCAGGAACGTAATGAGCTCATTAGCAGCGGAGAAGGAGGCCTGAGTAGTGGGATTTTGTGGATTAAAGGAGCTCCAAGGCAATGTTCTTCCGAGTTCATCTAGACGCCCTATGAGCCGTTGGATGCCCAATCGCCCTAGTTCGGTCGGGGGAAGGGGTGTAGGGATGTCGGTTGGGGGATAGACGGTATTGAGAGAAGGGCTACAACGTCAATGGTAACAATGGAGAAGGGGTGAACAAGGATGGGGGGTGGGGGGAGTGGGAACTTGCTCCGATAAAAAGGTGTACTATGTATTCATTATCGAAAAGGAGGATCCTAGGACTCCTTATATATAAATAGTCCTAGGTTTACGACTCCTAGATAATAAGTCGCCATGGAATACCCTAGATTTAGGCTTAACAATCACTCTCAACATATATCTCGATAAGCCATTTCCACACTTGTTGATACGATACATATTGATATTTTAAACCTTTCTCTAATGAACATTGATTTTCTTTTATTAGAAAGTTATGTTTCTAATATACCTCAGTCTTGCAAATAGGTGTGTGTTTATATGTTCTTTATTATTTCAAGAACTAAGATGATCTTAATTTGTGAAAAATCATTTTTTATACAATTTTGAGATTTCTACTGATAATGTTGATATATCCTCGATATAACTCTTTTCGGGCTAATTGATATGATATAGATATTTCAAAACTTGTGCTTGGTTAGTAGATTACTAGATATGATATGGAAATCAGATTGATATTATTTACTTACTTCATTCAAGGATTAACCAATGGGACATGTGGAATGTCACACCTTCCATCAAAATTCATTTTTTACAACATATTGCATGGCGTAACATTACTCTAGCACGTTATTTACAACATATTGCATGCCGTAACATTATTCTTGCATGTTAGGACATCTTGTATTTTGTCCCAACATACATAATTCATCATTCTCTATGACCTTTTAACGAAACACAACCCATGACATGATATGGCACTATAATTAAAGCATTTCAATGTTAATATCCCAACATTCATTGCTCATCCCCAGCTCACCACCTTCGGTCCAAATCCTAGCACAACCGACTACTTGGAGTCCCATGGGTCATCACCATCAGATGATTAACCAGGTCCCTTGAGTTATTTCCCTCCTCCATGGACCCTTTCCCTCAATCTGTTTGACACGACCCCTTATTGCCTCTCCATTAAAGTCCTTTCGCTCCCCTACTTTATCCTTATGCCTCCTCCGTTGTCACTCACCTTTGTCATTGTCCTCACATCTCATTACGCGTACTAACAACCACGACTGCCTTACCTTCTCTTGTATGCATATCTTTTGCTACTCACCTTCCACTCATACCATGTCATCCGTCCTTTTAAGCCATGGCCTTATAATGAGGCCATACAGAGTAAGGCTTTTATAAATCCATTGGTGCTAAGATTTCTACCTCATTGCAATGGTAAAGATTGTGAATGGTTATTCAGAATCATCTTTGTTATGTTCGCCATATCACCCACGAAACATCTACCAATTAACCCGACTTTAGATTACTTGGTATCTTTTTTTTATTTTATTTGCTCATTGCAGGATTGTTGTGAGGGGTGTTCATGAGACAGATACCCGACCCGTTCAATCATGACCCATCCCTGCCCATCATTACCGAGTCAATGGGTTAACCCACCCATTTTAATAGGTAACCAGTTCTGTCATGTACTTGAATTATTTGAACGAATAATGAGGACCCACGGGCACCCACAGAGTCCTAAAAGATACTCATGTGAATCTAGTTACATAATTGTAGACATGTGTACATTATATTTGCAAAGTCTTGATTAAAATACGAATAACATGTGATGTTGTGAAAGAGGAATTCTAAACAAATCATCATATTTTTTTTCAAAATTGAGTTTTTTTTTTTTCAAAATTCATGTCTAGATTCTGATATTAACACAAATAAAAAAGGAATAGTTGAAAGGGGATTTCATTCTCAATCCCCCTTCATTCTCAGTCCTCGAGCATTAATTCATACTGTGGCTAACAACTCGAAGCAGTTTGTGGACAAGAGACAGAGCGATGCTGGTGTGTACTTCAGGTGGTGGTGCTTTCTTGCGGGCGGGGTGATTGAGGGCTAATGATAGGAGAGTTTGATCCATAAATGAGTGGTGAGGAGTTGGAGGCGATGGGGCTTTGTCTTGGTGAGGAAGATGATCATTCATCTGCAACATACCATCTAATACTATTCAACGAACGACGAGGCGTGATTGATGATTGCAATGAGAGCTCGAGAATGACGATTGTCTGGGAAGCACATGGAGTACATCTAGATGAGAAATCGTGAGAGTGAGAGCAAGGTTGCAACAGTCGGTAGTCGGTACTCGATCGGTTGGGTCACTGACTAAGTATTAATCGGCAGTCGTCACTTGAGCGTTGTAACATTTTCCTCCTCACTCTCCTCAGGGGCTGTAGTATTTGTCACAGATTTTTTTTCACGGTAGGAACGAAAATGCTTGGAAACATTTGGGTCGGGGCTCCTCCAAGCCGAGGTGGTCGCACCGCATCATGTTCTCACCTGGAGCCGAAACAGCTCGTCTCCTTTTGACGCTATAACTTGTCTCCTCCTCAAGGAGTGGAGGGTAAAGACCGAACAACCACCCCGCGCATCAACATCTCCTCCGCGAGATCCCACACCGGAGTCGATCGACTTCCCCTCCACGCCAATGGACGGCGCCGCCGAGGACGAGGAGAAGTGGCTCGCCGAGGGCGTCGCCAGTCTGCAACAGAACGCCTTCTACATGCACCGCGCTCTCGTGCGCCCGCCCCCTCCTAGATCCCACCCCTCCCAATTAGGGTTTCCCGACGCGATTATCCTCATGCTGGAACCTCCTCGCAGGATTCGAACAATCTGAGGGACGCGCTCAAGTTCTCCGCCCAAATGCTGTCGGAACTCCGCACGTCGAAGCTCTCGCCTCACAAGTATTACGAGCTCTGTAAGAATTGCTTGCGGAAGGTGTTTTGGAAAAAAAATCTTTTTTTTTTGTAAAATTTGTAGTAATTTGAATATGTTTGTATGTGGAGAAGATATGAGGGCGTTCGACGAGCTGAGGAAGGTGGAGATGTTCTTCGCGGACGAGACAAAGCGCGGGAGCTGCTCAGTGATCGAACTGTACGAGCTCGTGCAACATGCAGGGAACATTCTGCCACGCTTGTATGGACCTGATCTCTCCTTTTATCTTTCTGTTAAAGCTTGGAATTTGATCTGCTCCGAATTTAAGGTCTTCGATGGAAACGTTGGTCAATGCATGCATGATGACATAGATAGAGTAATTTTTCTGCTTTTACACGGGGAATGTGTGTGAAACTTAATTATAAATATAATTATCATAACATTGAAATGGGAGACAAGCGAGCAACAAGCAACGCTGCATCGTTAGTCTTTTTTGAATTGTAAAACTAATCTTTCTAAATACTACATCCATAAACCTAGGAACCATAATATTACTGTTCATGATTTTTTGGACCTTCTTCAAAAACTTAACAACTTTGGGGCTAAGAATTTAAAAGTATCAAAACCAAAAGGGGTGAAGGCATGTTGATTATCAATGCACACTTTCTTGTGCTTCACCACTTTTGCTGAAGCAGCTTTAAGGGCAGCATGCCCCGTTGTGAAGATCTCACTCTTCAGCTCTACCAGCGGAAAAACTCTTGTCAAATCTCCACAAGCATGTTTCTCTCCGACCCATTCAAAAATCAAATACCAGCAGGTCTAAGTGTGGATCTTCCCTCCCGCGGATCAATTAAAAAGTCCACATGCGCCTCTTTTTAGCAGCAACACTTTCACGTCTGAGTATATCAAATAGAACATCTCTAACAAGATCGTGTATGTACTTAAAATCCGGAAGCTCCCTGCAATGAATTGCATGATCCCCAAAAGTGTCTAAGCATGCCTCATGACAAATTGGGTATATTTCATCAGCTGGAAATAAAGGCATCATGACACGGAATCTGAGGATACTGTGATATTTCATCGTTGACACGTGCAGACCAAGTTTGTTAATAGCATAGATGTCAAGGCGCACGCCTAGGCGCGCCTAGGCGGCCGCCTAGGCGCCCAGGCGCCCCAGGCAGTGCGCCTTGAAAAAACGCCTTGCTTTTATAAAAAAAGGCGCACGCCTTGGGCCGCCTGGGCGCCAAGGCGGCCGCCTAGGCACGCCTAGGCGTGCGCCTTGACATCTAGTGTCATTGTCTGCTAATAGAAGTAGCATCTTGCTCCTGCTGAAGTTATTGTAAAAGACCAATTTACTTCTGATGAAGGGGATTTCTAATAGTAGCTACAGTATGCAGATGGTCAAATTGCTCATGCGCTTGAGATGTAACAGTTGCAACTTGCTGCATTTGAATCACCTTTTACTGGCTGATACTATGAGTAGCAGCACAAAATGGTCTCTGTTCTGAAATTCTAGCCACATTGCTTTGATGCAACAATTGCTTGGTATGCAGTATGTACTATGTACTACCAATATCAGCCTCTACAAAGGGCTATGAGCTAGCATATAAATGCTGCTGAAAATGATACTAGAAATAGAAAGCAGTGGTCATTGCAGCCGAACTTTATTAGTAGTTTCAGATTGCTTCTCCCAATCCCAATCTGCTTCTGCACACTACTAACTCAGGTATGAACTTGGGTGGTTGTCAATTTAGTCAAAAAGTTTGGAGGTCATTTAATAACAGATATCAACTTCTTCATGTACTCTAAATCCCCCATCGCACAAAATTTGACACAATCCCTCATTAGAATATCGAATGAAGATATGATTTGAATCAAGAACACCTCAAGTACTTTTGATTGCAAGTTGGAACTTGGGATAGCTTATCTTGACCACAAGTCGAAATCTGTTCTACATCATCACAATAAAAAACATGGGATACACAAAAAAGGATTTCTCGGGAAAATAGGCGCGCCTAGGCGCCCAGGTTTAACGCCTTGTCGCCTTGCCGCCTTAACAACCATGGTTAATAGGAATAGCAAGTAGAAAATCTTGAACATGATTATCTTGAAGTCGAGGGAGAGTATATGTGCCGACTTCGCAAAGCCATCTATGGTATGCAACAAAGCCCAAGGGCATGGTTCGATAAACTGAGTACAGAGATTGACACTTCGGGTTTCTAAAAAACTACATCTGACTACTCAGTTTTTGTCAGAAAACAATCAACTAGTACCATGATACTTGCTGTATATGTGGATGATATGATGTTACAGACGACGATGAAAAAGGGTGCTAGAGACCAAGGCTTTTCTACAAAAGGTCTTTGTTACCAAGGATCTGGGGCAAATCCAATACTTTCTGGGCATAAAAATTCTGTGCTCCAAGAAGGGGATCCATATGTCAGAGAGAAAGTACTGCCTCGCAAGGTTCGAAATCTCGATTTCGATTTCGTTTCGGTCACCTCCAATACCAAAATTTCGCCGATATTTCGGGAAATTTCGACGATTTCGGTGGAAATTTCGGAAATGGCTCAAAAAGTCATTTTCGACCATTTTTTTGCAAATTAAGATCTTTCAAGTTATTTACAACAATAAATAGCTCACATATACACAATTTTATCATATATATTGCTCATATATGCCCCTTATATCGCACATATCGGTCATATCGATCATTTCGCTGTTAAGGCTGATTATTGATGGATACATATTGGAAATGGATTAATTAAATCCAAGTTCTTAAAACAACAATAGCTAACAAATGCGTACTTATATCACACACATCTCTCATCCATATGCCTTATATCACACATATCGGTCATATCGGTCATTTCGTTGTTAAGGCTGATTATTGATTGATACATATTGGAAATGGATATAATTAAATCCAAGTTCGTAAAACAATAATAGCTAACAAATGCACACTTATATCACACATATCTCTCATCCATATGCCTTATATCGCACATATCGGTTATATCGGTCATTTCGTTGTTAAGGCTGATTATTGATTGATACATATTGGAAATGGATATCATTAAATCCAAGTTCTTAAAACAATAAAAGCTAACAAATGCACACTTATATCACACATATCTCTCATCCATATGCCTTATATCACACATATCGGGGCATATCATCGAGCTGACTGATAGATATTGGAATCGAAATTAAAATAACTAAGTTAAAAATACTTATAAGATGTCTTTTTGTTCAGAAAAATACATGAGTATTTTTATTCTAAAATGTAGATAATGATTAATAAGACAATGTTTAGTTCATAGAAATAACGGTCGTAGGCACAGTTCTAGTGAATTACATATATAATTATAGACTTTACAACAAAGATGATATTTTCTACAAAGATAAATGACGAAAGGAATGTAGCAAAGAAGCTATAGCCGATCTCTAGGATCTATAGAGTTGTTTCATCTCTATTGCAAGGGAGGTGAAGCTCCCTACGTTGAAGAAACATTGTATGCACCCCCCCTGTTACATCATACCCTACCAGAACGGGGGTCTCGCTGCCTGGTCAGCGAGCCTGGGGGGCTCAGGTTGGCCCCCCTTGCGTGGGCGCGGGGGCAGCGCCCCCGACTCGAAACAAAATATATAAATCACGACGTGTTTTGATATAGAGAATTGGTAAATACTAAATAGTTAGTAAAATGATTAAAATTAAAATCACATGATTAATATCGTTGATTTACATAGGTATCGGCGAAATTTCGCCCATATCGGTCGAAATCCGAGAAATTTTGAACTGAAAACATGAATTTCGACCGATAGGGGTCGAAATGTCGAAATATCACCGATATATCGACCCATTTCGGTCGAAATCCGGGAAATCGATATATATAGGTGTTTTGAAAGACCCTCCCCGTCGAAACCGAAATTTTGGCGAAATTTCGCGAAATTTAAATCCATGCTGTCTCGATATACTAACTGAGGCAGGGTTACTTGGCTGCAAACCATCTGGAATCCTGCAGAACCAAGAAAGCATTCTATTTCCACTGATCCTATTTTTGAAGATACTACAAGATACAGGAGCCTAGTTGGAAAACTTCTGTACCTTACTCTTACTGTTACTAGGCCAAACATATCATATGCTATGAGCAGAACTCGACAAAACATGGAGAAGCCTTGTTATTGTTGGAGTATTTGGTTATGCGCCACTTATGTGAGAGATGGGAAAATGGATCTCTCCAGGATCCATTTACCGCATCCAGTTATTTAGTCCCGCATCTATCGTCTATGGGATGTGGAGACTCTGGGGGCTATATATAGACTCCCGCACCCATTGTATCCATATTAGAAAAGCAATAGACTATAAACCCTTTGAGACGTTCTCCTGTGGTTTCATCCCACTTCTTAGGGAGTAGGGTTCCACATTCAAATCTTCACGTTCTTCATGCTTATATTATTTATTCTGATACGCTTCCGCATTCCTATTTTCTAACATGGTATCAGAGCTGGTCGATTCTCGAGATTTTCATGTTCTTATTTCTCTTCGAGATTCGATTGATTCTTGAAGATGATTATTGTTTGATTCAAGTCCTGTCCAAATGCTCCAGGAGACGCCGTCATCTCCTCTTCACGCAGGCGATCCTAGCAAGTTGGTGGCGCTGACCTCCTTCCTGAGCCCTTCCAGCAGTGGTAGGAGCTGAGAACCCTTAAGGGGGCGGTTCTTGATGTGAGGAGTTCCCTCACGGGAACCCTAGCTAGGGTTACACCCAAATGGGCTCACAGTGTAAAAAAATGGAGATGCCCAAGTGGGCCTAGGTTTACAAAAAAGGAAGAAAGTGGTCAAAGTTGGATCGTGAATATTAAAAAAAGGAGATAGTTTGTTAAAAAAAGAGGCGCATACAAAAGAAATGTTGTACGCATGAAAAAATGTTTTAAAAAAACATGAGAGCAAAAACCACAAAAATGCAACAATTTACAAAAAAAAATGTTGCAAAAAAATGTAAGAAGAAAAGCCAAAAAAAATAAGATCGACTTTTGTGGAAGGTGGACTTCTCAAAGGCGTATGACTGCGTGGACTAGCGGTTTCTGTGGAGCTCTTTGCAGCGTAGAGACTTTCCTCTAAGATGGATCGCTTGAATCAAACGGTGTGTCACGATGACCTCGATGGCGGTGCTAGTAAATTGCTGCCCCAAGGGGTTTTTTTCCAGCCACAGAGGGGCCTCAGGCAGGGATGCCCATTGGCGCCCTTTTGTTTGTTTTGGTGGCAGATGCGCTGGCAGTTATGATGAGGTTGGCAATGTCCGAGGGGCGGTGGTCGTGTTACAGTAGAGAGGACATCTCTATCGCTTTGTTGCAGTGCGCCGACGGTACTATTATCTTCTTGGGGACGGAGGAGGAAGGGTGGTGAAGAGCGAGGGCAGTAATGGAGATTTTCGGAGATATCTCGAGTCTTAAGGCAAATAGGGACAAGTCTGCTGTGGTCCATTTCGGGCTTTTGGAGGTGGAGGTGAGTTTGGCTGCGGGGGTGCTGCAATTAGGGATGTCGGATACAGATACTGATATAGGTTTAACCATATCCTTATCCGTTTTCTAATACGAATACGGATGCAGATACGGATATTGACGGATATTAAAACTGTCTTACCATATCCTTAAAAAACGGATACGGATGTAAAACGGATATTGATCGTACATGAGTAATGTTAGAAATACTTTATAGAATTGACTTAAATATATAAGAATTGGATGGAAAACACATGATATTAATTTACTAAGTGTGTTTCTATTATGGTAAAAGGAGGTAGAGAATTATGTTATATATAGTTAAAAATAAACGTACGACTATATTTATATATGAAAATGAATATACTGATACGGATACGGATGTTTGCGGATATCAAAACGATATCCATATCCGTATCCCTTTTAAAACGGATACGAATACGGATGTCAAAATCTGTATAAAACGGACACAGCGACGGATCGGATACGGATATATCCGTATCCATTTGCATCCCTAGTTACAATGCCCGATGGCAGCATTGTCGATTCCGTACTTGGGGCTACCCTTGGTGGTCGACTGGGTGAACGCGATGGATTGACGGCATGTGGTGGATCATATAAAGGGGAGGCTGGCTGTTGGTGGAAGGTAAAGCTGTAGTCCAAGGGGGTGAAGCTGGTCTTGCTGAAGCATGTCCTCTCGACGATCCCCGTTTTCTTCTGTTCTACTCAGGTCATGCCCAACGACGTTTGTTGCGAGATTGAGGCAATCATGAGAAGGTTCTTCTGGTTGGATGGGAAGCATGCACGAGGTGACTGCCATCTGATTGGATGGGACATGATTACGATGTCTAAAAAGAGGGGGGGGGGGGCTTGGGATCAGGAGACTGGGGGAGATGAATAAGGCGCTATTGGCTAAGTGGGTTGTTTGGATTTGGGGAAGTTTTGAGGATCTGGTTTGCAGACTGTTGAGGAAAATTTATAAGATGTCTGTATCGTTGGAGGTTGAGATTGAACGCATCCCTTCCTCTCTGTGGAAGGGGGTGTTGTTGATTGTACGGGAGCTGTCATGCAAATTCAAGGCATGTTTGGGAAGCAAGAATGCCTTCCGCTTCTGGTTGGACGATTGGATGGGTGAGGGGGTCTTGGGGGACCGTTTCCTAAGGCTGATACATCGGGCAATGGACAAGGAGGTGGTTGTGGGGGAGGTCTGGGGGGCAGGGTTTTGGTCCCTTTATTTGTAGCAGAGCTGTCGGACTAGAGGGTGATGGAATTTATGGAGTTGTAAGCTGCTCTGGCGTTGGAGCGGGCACCGTCGATGGGCATGGATCATTTGGTTTGGGGTGATGGTAGATTTTATGTCTAGAAGACTTACTTGCATTTCAACAGGTAGGAGCGTGGTGTGCCAGAAGAGGAGGGTGTGGATCTGCGCATGATTTGGAGAAGCAAGGTACCGGCTAGGATCAAAGTTTTTATGTGTCTATTCAGGTTCAGAAGGGTTCTTACAAAGGAGCGGCGAGGGGGGGTTGTTCATGTGATAGGTGCGGCTTGGAGTCGGAGGATTTGGATCAAGAAAATTCATAGCTGAATGAATGCTATGTTCATCACTGCCTGTAACAATAATATCATCAACATAGACCAGAATTGCAATGGTACCTCTCTGGATTCTCCTAACAAAAAAAGAATGATCTGCAGTAGATCTGACAAACTCTTGTCGTTCAATCAACTCTGAGAGCTTCTGAAACCGAGCCCTCATATTCTGCTTAAGGCCATATATGGCTTTGTGAAGTCTGCACAACATACGGGACTCCCTCTCAGCAGCAAACCCTGGTGGCTGCTGCATGTAAACTTCCTCCTACAAGTCCGCATACAAAAAGGCATTCTTGACATCTAATTGGAAATGCGACCGATCACGTACCACAACAACATCAATAAGAATCCATTGTGTAATACGCGTTTTGTACACTATACTTTTGAATGTTATCAAGTGTTATTTCAAGGAAATATTGGATTAATAGTGTTCACACTTTACGGGTACCATAGTCAATAGATTCGCCTTGATGCAATGATTTCATTGAAACTTGTTGTGTTTATATCAGAGACCATCTTGTATAAAAAATGGACTTCAAAAGGTTCTCTGAATTGTGTAGCACATCAAAACATAGTACCACATCTAGTAATCTGGAATTTTGGTAGTACCTTATAAGTAGTAGAAGCCACTACTAGCATAGTGCCCATAATGTTATAGATTTATACTCATTAGCCATAATCACATCATTAAGACTAATTAAGCATGATTAGTGCTAATTAACCGCCATTAGTGATAATTAAGCGCCATTAGCAAAAGTGGACACATGGAGAGGAAATCATGGGACACGTGTCGTTATATAGTCAGGACAAGTGTCAAAACCTCATTAGTGCCATGTGTCATTATCCTAAGACTAGCACGTGTCATGGTACAACCACCTTGCTTGGGCAACAAGTTATCTCGTGGATAAGCCACACCTTGCTTGGGCAACAAGTTATCTCGTGGATAAGCCACACCTTGCTTGGGCAACAAGTTATATCATGGATAAGACAAACCTATTACTTGGGCAACAAGTTTTCTCATGATTAAGCCATGTGCCATGCCATGTGTCTTCATACATGGATAAGAGACAACATGTGTCTTGTAGCCTCCCTTACATGTTGACACATGTCACACATGTAAAGGGGGTGGAGGCCTATAAATACCCATGACCCTCATACTCCTCCTCACTTCATCCCACACCCATCTCTCCACCTTAGAGCCGCAAGGCCGCCGAGGTTGCGGGAGGAATACGAGAGGAGCCACGGCGAAGCCCTGTCGGTGATTGAGAGCATTTTTGAAGCCGTAACGAAGTTCTGTCCGCACCAAGCCGTAGTATTCAATATAAGACGGCTATAGGAGGGGATTTCACTAAAGAAGGTGATTCGGACTCAAGTTAGATAACGTTCAGGTGATGGATTCTCAAGCGCTATTTTAATGCACTAGTCTTTAGATTTTATGCATTATTTTGAATAACAAGTATGAAATCGTGTTTTCTAAAGCTTTTATGCATGAATTACAAGTATTATACAGTTGATACGAAATCAGGGCTTTAGAACGTATTTCAGACGTCGTTTCAGGTGTTTTATCATGATAGCACATTGTTTAAGCATTTCGTTCTTTGAGGAACACGAATCATAAGTTTCACTACTTAAGATTTAAGCTTTTTATATAAGAAATATGTTTTGTGCAGTTACTATGCAATATGAATCGGATTTCAAGTTCTTAATAGTTCTAGTTGTCAGAGTATGCATGCTATGTCAAGAATGTTTTATGTTCATGATTTAGCTGTTATGAGCTTGAATTAGCAAGAGTACGGTTTATTAGTGACAAGAAAAGAATCAGAATCAGAAGATAAGCACCACAGTAGCTCTTTTATACAAATCATGAACTAGCCATTAGATATGGTGATATCATTAGATATGACCCTGAAACCGCCATTAGATATGGCAAACCATTAGATATGGTATCAAGAGGACTTTGGGTCCGCATTCTGTATACATATAGGCTTTGGGCCGTATGCAGGGTGTTTTTGGTCTTTGGGACCGTCTGCGCGTATGACTTAGCTTTGTTTCAGCGTTCATGAGCCAATAAATTAGCCACAGTGGTGATTAGTACAAATTAACAACTTGATAGTGATGATTATGCTTCAGTTTATCTGCTTTCGAAGTGATTTCAGCATTCAATTGCAAAACTAGCATGTTTTATATGTAATTTCTGTCATAAAGTCTCTTTCAAGCTATTTCACAATATTCAGCATAAACTTTTGGCATGATGCTCATATTTCAGATTTTAGCTATATGTAAAAAGCTTGAGATCCTTTCACTGGGTCTAAGCTCATAAATGGGTTTAGACTCATCCCGTTATATTATATTATGTACAGATCAGCAGAATCACGACTAGCAGGGGAAATGACCGCTTATACGCTAGGAGGAGGTGGCTTTTGATTTTCGTTGTTTTGTTTTTACTGTCTGTTGTTTTGTAAGAAGTTGTAATATATTGAACTTGTGTAATACACTTCTTGGTGTTGTGAACTTCAAATACAAAGGTTTTATGTTTTATGAGATTGCCACATGTTTACTTGAGGAAAACGAAGAAGAAAGATCTCTGTCGCGACACGTCCTGGTTAACGGGACGGGTCGTGACACATTGTGTATAATGACACACAACTGGAGAAAAGGTATCCTGATAATCCACCCCATAGGTTTGGGTGAACCCACGAGCAATCGGTCTGATCTTATATCTATCCACAGTACCATCTACAGGGTGTTTTACTGTAAACACCCACTTGTTGTCAACAACAGATGCATCGGGAGGAGCCTGTACAACACTGCACGTACCACGAGACTATAACATTGCCATCTCCTCCTCCATAGCCAGACGCCATTGACTACTTTGTAATACCTTCTGATATGATCATGGTATCTTCACGGTCGACATACCCACAATAAACTTGTGAAAAACCTTTGAGAGTCATGCCAGAGAAACACGAGAAGCAAGATGATACATAGTTCATGCACATCTCTTCTTCTGTAATGCAATAGGCACATCTAATTCCTCAGCGTCCTCAGTAGCTGAGACTGAATCATCTAAAACATCCTGCACCTCAAGATGCACACACAAATCACCAGTGCCATTAATAGAACTCAAATGCTCAGAACATACCTGAGGCGTGCTGGATGATGGAGGAGACACATGAGCACGAGATCGATGCTAGTAAACCTGCAGAAAGAAGGTAGGTGTGGCAAGCAGTGGAGGAGGTGGTGGTGGTGGAGATGTAGTGGAGCATGGAATAGATGAAATCAGAGCATATACACCTCTTCTCCATTCTCCAAAGGAATGAGCTTGTCACCTGCATGAGAAATACATAAGAGACTCAAAGAATATGACATATGTACTAACATAATACCTTCGTTGAACAGGGTCAAAGGAACTGTATTCCTTTTGAGTCTTGGAATACCCAATAAACATACAGTTGACAGCTCTAGGAGAGCTTGTCAAGACCTGGAGGCATCTGATGAACAAAAGCAACAGACCCAAAAATGCGAGGCGTAAGAGAGAAAAGATCTGTCTCGGGAAACACAATCGAGAGCATGATCTTCTCCCCCAGGACCGATGAGGGCTTGCGATTCACCAGGTAGCAAGCAGTTAGAACTGCATCCCCTCAGTACGAATGAGGAGCATGACTCTCGATCAAGAGAGTCCTGTTAACATCCAAAAGGTGGCGATGTTTTCGTTCAACCACCCATTCTGTTGAGACGTATAAGCACAAGATGTCTGATGCACAATACCATGGGTTTTAAGGAATTGAGAGAGTTGAGTATTGCAAAATTCCAATGCATTATCTGACAGAATATATTTGACATTTGCAGAGAAAGCATTCCGTATTTCATTAATAAAAGACTGAATAACAAAGCTAGCATCAGACTTGTTCCTAAAAATAAAGACCCAAGACAACCTTGAAAACTCATTGACATCAACAAGATAAAACCTATGCCCATGGTTTGGGACACGACTTGGACCCCAGATATCAAAATGAATTAACTCAAAAAATACTATGACTACTTCGTCCCTGACGACTCTGGAATATAGACCGATGATGCTTCTCAAGTTGGCATGCCTCACACTGAAAAATAGAGCGAGGAGAAATCTGTATAAGAATGTCAAACAACTTTTGCAGAGGAAGATGACCAAATCGAAGATGCCACACATAGGGAGAAACGAATCCAGTGCAAAGAGAAAAAGCGTCAACATATGGAGATTGCACCAGCCTGTATAGACCTCCTTGCTCACGGCTAGATCCAATCATCCTGTTCGTAAGAATGTCTTGAGATACAAGAGCAAATGGGTCAAATTTGGCATGCTAGTGTAAATCCTTGATTATTTGATTAATGGACAGTAAATTCATAAAAAATTCAGGAGCATAAAGAACATTCTGAAGTCGCATTGCAAGAGTTAACTGCACCTCCCCATGACCAGTGATCGAAGAGTGTGTCCCATTGGTTATCACTACCGATCTCGTTGACTGAGTCGGTCTATAAGCACTAAACCGTCCTCTGTCACCACAAAGATGATCGCATGCTTTGGAATCTATAATCCATTCTGATAAAACTGCCATGTAACAACTAGTAAGAGTATATGCTATACTTGATGTGGATGCTGATGCTGAAGCAGCTACCTCTGAGGATCCGAAAAGAGAACTAGATGACTCGAGAGCATGCATAATCTCTCTAATCCGCGCTACAAGCTCATCAAATCTCTGATTAGATGCAGACGATGGACTACCAACTTGCTGAGTCTGCTCTGCAACACGTGCTAAAACGGAAAACCCATGCTTGGAGTAGCATGTTTCCTTAGAGTGACCTGACTATGACAGTAGGTGCACGGCTGACGGGTCTGACTTCCCCCTCCCCTGCCACGGTTACCTCTACCACGATACTGTATAGCTCTTACCACGAGATGCAACCATAGATGAAGAAGTCCGAAATTGTTGAATACCACCAGAAGATATAGAGAGACCACTTAATCTGCGATATGCCTCTTCGATTGGAGGTATGGTGTCATCCGTAAGAATCTGGGCTCGAGCAACATCATACCCAGAGCAAGAGCTGCTACGAAAACTCTGGTCATCACTGAATTTCGGTATGCCTTGAGTTGCTCAGACGTGGCAGTCAAGGGAATGAAACCATGGAGCTTCTCAACATACCCCTTAGAGATGTGTAGAGGGTATGGAAGGGATGCCCATTTTACGTCGAAGTGAAGATATCGTGTCGAAGTTGCAGTATCTTCGACTCATTTTTCACCAAAGAGTATGTAGTACCGAGAATATCCTACATAGCCTTTGTAGTAGGTTGACTCAGTATATCATTGGCCATCTCCATTGACACTGTCCTAGATAGCCACACATGTGCATATGCATCATCTGCATCCCATGAGGCACTATCCCAGTCTTGTCACTTGGCTCCTTCTGCGTGAGGATACACTTCTTGCCATCACACTGCATCAGGCTCATGAACTGCATGGCCTAAAGTTCATAGTTTGTTCCATCCATCTTGACGATGGGTGCTGGACCTTTGAAGGCACCCATGGATGAAGCATCTACTTTGTTGTCTGACACAATGACAACAATCTCCAAGACTGAATCTGCGGACTAGAATACCTACGTCTACATTTGCATATGCGAAGATGGCTGTGGGTGTAGATTCATACCACAACCTCTTGCATCCGTTATATGCCTCTCTGGGTAACTAGGGTGATTTTAGGTGATCAAATCACACCCTAAAAACCTCGAAACATACCTAACAAAAGATAGATTCCTCAGAAACAACCAGGGGGTTGCAAAAGCGGACGGAGGGCGACGCCCTTAGGGCTCCACCGTAGTTCAACGACGGTGACAGCTGCGGCAACAATGGTTGTTGCCGCTGTTGTGTCTTATTCAGCGGTGGCAACGACTGCTGCTGCCGTAGGATCGACCGGCGAGGGTTTTGGTGGGGTGGGTATCTAGGACACATGCTTCGGTGTAGGACCATTGCTCTGATATCACGTGGAAAGTTGTGAAATGAAAAGTTATCATTCATCATAGCCCTAGAGCTCTCTTATGTAGGAGAAAAGCTCTAAGGAAAAATTACATAAAGTAGACAAAAGAAATAAGAAACTACAAAATAAATATAATGAGATATTGTTGGGAAAAATAGAAGAGAGTTGTTTATTCCATGAAGCATAGGCTCTCTTATATAGGAGAGTAGCCTATGGGAAAATTACAAAAGACATTCATAATTATAGAGAATTAGAAAAGGGTACAGTCGTACAGAAACATGAAATATCTCTACACTCCCCCTCAAGATGGAGCATAGATGTCGATCATGTTCAGCTTGGACGAACACTTATGGAAAGGTCCTCTGAGTAAGGCCTTGGTGAAGATATTAACAATCTGATCTCCTGAGCTGACATGAGATGTGGAAATAAAGCTCTTATGAATCATATCTCGTGAATAGTGACAATCAACCTCGATGTGCTTGGTGCGCTCATGAAATACTGGATTATTTGCAATAAATATAGCCGCTTGATTGTCACATTCCAGTGCCATGGGAATAAGAACTTCTATATATAAATATGTAGTGACAACTCGAACCCACATCATTTCTGTACTCACTTGGGCCGTAGCCTTATATTCAGACTCAACACTAGACCTTGCTACAACAGTTTGCTTCTTGCTCCTCTATGAGACAAGTGAATCTCCAACATATACAACAAACCCAGTAGTGGATTTCCTATCATTTGGACACCCTGCATAGCATCTACACATGCTGAGACGGTAATCTCCTTGCCTTTTCTAAATAGTAGACCTACACCAGGAGATGATTTAAGATACCTGAGTATCAGATGTATAGCATCCATATGCACTTGACGTGGTTGCTCCATGAATTGGGTTACCCGACTAACAACAAAAGAAATATCGGGTCTGGTGATGGTAACATAAAGAAGCTTTCCTACCAGCTCTATGTATCTCCTCCTATCCACCTCATCAGTATCATCATCGTATAGCTTCATACTTGGATCCATGTGTGTGGTAGCAGGCCGACATCCAAGCATTCCCGTGTCACTTAGCAAATCAGTGACGTATTTCCTTTGGATCATCACAAGCCCTTGTTGATTTCTGGCAAACTCCAATCCCAGAAAGTATCTAAGAGCTCCTAGATCCTTTGTGACAAATGCACGACCTAGAAGTTCTTTCGCCCTTTTTATTCCTTGTATGTCATCTCCTGAAATAAGAATATCATCAACATACACCATAATAGGGACCAAACCTCTGGATGTTTTCTGTATAAAAGGAGAATGATCTGCATTCGAGCGTTTGTATCCTAGCTTCTCAAACAAGTCTGAAAGCTTCTGGAACCAAGCTCTGGGACTCTGCTTAAGGCCATATATAGCCTTATGAAGTCTACACACCAGTGAACACTCCCCCTCAACAACAAATCCCGGTGGCTGTTGCATGTAGACTTCCTCCTGAAGATCACCATATAAAAACACATTATTGACATCTAACTGAAACAAAGGCCAATCTCAGATAATTGTAATAGAGAGAAGAATCCGTAAGGTGGAATGACGAGCAACTGGGGAGAATGTATCGAGATAATCCACCTCGTATGTCTGTGTAAACCCTCGCGCAACCAGGCACGCCTTGTATCTGTTGATGGTACCATCTGCATTCTGTTTAATTGTAAACACCCATTTACAGCTTACTGTGGATACTCCGGTGGGAGCTGGGACGAGGCTCCAGGTCCCTCTCGACTGAAGAGCAGCCATCTTTTCTTCCATGGCCAAACGCCATTGATTGTCCTTCAAAGCATATCTATAATTCTGTAAAATATCCACGACTGATAAGGCAACTGCAAATTTCCTAAAATTACCTGTTAAGCAATCGAAGGATACCATGGATGTTATACGATATGATGCACAACTACGCTTCGGCTTCCGAAGTGCAATAGGCAGATCCAAATCTGCAGCCTCTACATCTATCTCCTGTAAAGAATCCTACGTCGGCAGACCATTAGACCCATCATTAGAAACCGTATTATCAGAACATATCTCATACGTGCAAGATGAAGAGCGGTGACCATGAGCAGAAGCAGGCCGACAGGTGTAATGGTGAGGCAATGGTGGAACGAGTACCATTATAGTAGGTTGAGGTGGAATAGGAAGTGATGAGGGTGGTGATGAAGGAGGTGGTAGTGGTGGAGATGTGGAAGGTAATGATGGTGGTGGTGGCATGTAAATATTATCATCTGTATCAGAAGATGTCAACTGATCACCTGTAGGAGAAAAGTAAATCATGAACTCAAAAAATGTGACATCGGCACTAATGTAATACTTCCTGCACATTGGATCATAACACCTGTACCCTTTCTGCGTCCTAGAGTACCCAACAAAGACACACTTGACAACTCTAGGAGAGAGCTTGTCAATACCCGGAGACACTTGGTGGACGGATGCGATTGAGCCAAACACACGAGGAGTGAGTGAGAACAATTCCTTCTCAGGAAAGACAAGAGAGAAATGAATTTTCTCACCCAAAACCGACGAGGGCATGCGATTATTAAGATAACAAGCCGTTAGAACTGCATCGCCCCAGAAGGAATGAGGAGCATGACTCTGAATGAGAAGTGTCCTTGTAACATCAAGCAAATGGCGATGCTTCCTTTCTGCAATACCGTTTTGTTGTGAAGTGTAGACTCATGATGTTTGATGAATAATTCCCTTGGTTGAAAAATAAATAGAGAGACAACGGGTACAAAATTCTAAGGCATTATCAGTTCTAACGATTTTTACTGAGGAAGAAAAAACATTTTGTATTTCGGTCAAGAAATTTTTGATAACATCTTCAGCTTTAGATTTATTCTTTAACAAAAATACCCAAGACATACGAGAGAAATCATCCACAGCGACTAGATAAAACCTGTTCCCCTTATGATCAGGAACACGATTGGGACCCCAAATATCTCTATGAAACAACTCGAAAATGGAGCTACTGCTCCGACTCTGACGACTGGGAAAGGTAGAGCGGTGATGCTTTCCCAACTGACATGCCTCACATTGATAGGACACATGAGGCGAGATCTGAGGCAGAACATGACATAGTTTCTGAAGTGAGAGATGACCAAAGCGCATGTGCCACGTAAATGGTGAGACAGGTCCAACAGATAGAGAGATGGTTCCAGCATCGGGAGTTCGGACTAGGCGATACAGACCGCCCTGCTCATGGTCACACCCAATCACTTTGCATGTAATGATGTCCTGAAAAATAAGAGAAGATGGGTAAAAAATGGCACGACAATGTAAGTCCTTTGTAATATGACTAATAGACAATAAATTCATAGAGAAGTCAGGTGCACGTAACACATTCTGTAGATGCATTGAGGGTGTCAAATTAGTCTCCCTCTGTCCAGTAATTGAGGAATGAGTCCCATCTGCAATGATCGCAGTTCGTCCTGGAGGAACCTGTCTGTAGGCTGTAAGTTGACCCTTGTCACCACAAAAATGATGTGTGGCGCCGGAGTCCATAATCCATTCTGTAGTATCAGATCTACCACTGCTAGTGAGTGCATAAGTACTACCTGAGGTACTGGAGGAGGCTGAAACAACTACATCTGAATGACTCCCAGGGGTCGATGGAGATGTCACAAAACCAGAAGGAGGTATAATACCTCTCAATCGTGCTACCAAATCCTTAAAACGTTGATCCAGAAAAGAGGTAGCCGGAGGCTCAATCTGCTCAGCTACTCGAGCAGAGGCAATAAATCCATGCTTGGAGTAGGATGTATCTTCTGTATGCCCAGGACGATGACAAAAAGTACATGGCTGACGAACTCGACCTCCTCTGCTGCGAGGTCCTCGTCCACGAGACTGAGAAGAACCTCCTTGATCTCGGGAGACTACCATCACAGAAGATGTTGGAGCCGCGGTAGACGATGGAACGGTGATCCGGTTAAGTATGCGAAATGCTTCCTCCATAGGAGGAATAGTGGAGTTAGCTAAAATTTGGGAACATGCCGCCTCATATTCAGGATCTAGCGTTGCCAGGAACACACCAACCATAGTGGCATTCCCATAGGTCTTCTGCTGCTCAGGGGTAGATGTGAGAGACATGAAGATATAGAGCTTCTCGAACATTCCACGTAGGGATGTATATAACGAGTGGAGAGTCCGTCCATTCTGCTTGATTGTGAAGATGTCATGCTAGAGTTGTAGAATCTTCGTCTCATTCTTGGCCTGTGAATAGGTAGCAGCAAGAATATCCCACATTGTTTTTGTAGTGCGCTAATGGAGAATATCATTAGCAATCTCAATTGCTAATGTACATGATAGCCAAACCTTGGCATATGCATCGTCCGCCTCCCATGAGGCGTTGAGCTAGTTTTCCCAGCAGACTCTTCCTCGGTAAGAATGTGTTTCTTACCGGTAGACTTCATCAAACTCATGAACTGCATAGCCCACCGTTCATAGTTTGATCCATCCATTTTCACAATAGGCGCATGATGCAATCGGAAAATTGCAACGGTGGAAAAATAAAGTTTTTGGTGGAAGAAATTTAGAGAGGGGCGGGAGAAGGAGAAAACACGTCGGCGACGCGAGGTTTTGGAAAGGAATCGTGAAAAACACGTTGAGAGAGAGAAAGAATAACAAGAGAGATAAAGAGAGATAACTCAATTAATATAATTTGACTTGTCCCTTACAATAGACTATCGACCTCTTTATATAAGAGAGGTGGAATTACAAAAATAGAAAGCGAATCAAATTTAAAATCCCACTCGATCCTAATTGACTATAATTGATTTGAATCAAAATTCAAATCTACCTCTATCCTATTTTGACTCTAATTCGAAATTCAAAATTCAACTTTAAAATTAACTGACTAATTTCGAGATCACATGCGATCTCTTTATTTAAAAAATGCAACGACTCAAAACATAAATAAAATTAATGAATAAAAATATCAAGCCCTATATGTTAATTTTGTGCCGCATCAATTCTCCTCCGCTCGAAAAATTCGTCTCTTGACGAATTGCTCGATCTTCATTCCGTCGATGGAGAATTCCATCCGGATTGGTTGAGCAAATATCCCGAATTTTGATCATATTCCATGTTACGCTTGTAATTTTTTCCACCTGAGGGCGTGATTACAAATGTTCTACCCCTTCACTTAAAATACATTCATAACATAACTTATGCTTCAATTGACCCTTTTGATAAAATTTCTTGTGAGGAGGGGGTTGCTTGTAATATTTCCAAAATATCTCATCCCCTCTTCCAGGGGATCCGATTGAAACACTCGTTAGGTTTTCTGGCTCCCAAAATAAGAGGCGGCGGCGAGTGTCTGGGAAGGATGGACACGGGCGGCGGTATCCTGATGGGAACGGCTGGCGATGCGAGCATCGTGTGGATTGGCGATGGCGAGCTCTACTTGCAGTGCTGGTGCGGGGGGCTGAGAGGCGCATGGGGCTAGTGCTTCGACGGTGCTGGTGTTGAAGGGGAGAACGTCGACAATGGTTGCGGCGAGGTGGCGATTGCTGCATCCACACAAGCAACATCGGCAACGTGTGACCGCGGAAATGCGACGTCAACGCGACTGCACAAGTTGTGCATGAGAGGATGCACACGAGCTTGGGAGGCAGCGGCCCTTGCGCAAGCAAGGGACGTTTCGACCAGGACTACGTGTTCAAGGCCTTCGAACCTTTTGATGTTGAAGCTATGTCGGAGTTGATGGTGGTGGAACCGACGTCATCTGTAGGGAGGGAGTAATCGACGACTATGCTAGAGGTGTCTGGAGGAGAGTCAACAACGGCACATGGTTGCGTTGGTAACAGCAGTAGCATGGCTTTCGGGCCAGGAATTTTAGATGAAAATAAATCCATAATTTCAAGTTCTTCATCCTCATGATCTTCATCGAATATGGGCCCCAAATCATTATTTTCTGCATTTTTCACTTGATGCAGTCGGAAAATTGCAATGGTGGAAAAATAAAGTTTTTGGTGGAAGAAATTTAGAGAGGGGCGGGAGAAGGAGAAAACACGTCGGCGACGCGAGGTTTTGGAAAGGAATCGTGAAGAACACGTTGAGAGAGAGAAAGAATAACAAGAGAGATAACTCAATTAATATAATTTGACTTGTCCCTTACAATAGACTATCGACGTCTTTATATAAGAGAGGTGGAATTACAAAAATAGAAAGCGAATCAAATTTAAAATCCCACTCGATCCTAATTGACTATAATTGATTTGAATCGAAATTCAAATCTACCCCTATCCTATTTTGACTCTAATTCGAAAATCAAAATTCAACTTTAAAATTAACGGACTAATTTTGAGATCACACGCGATCTCTTTATTTAAAAAATGCAACGACTCAAAACATAAATAAAATTAACGGATAAAAATATCAAGCCTTATATGTTAATTTTGTGCTGCATCAACGCATGACCTCTGAAGGCGCATGTGGAGGGAATATCTACCTTGCTTTCTGACATGATGATAATAGAAGACTAGGGTTGTAGATTGTATAGACTTTTGTCTACACTTACATTCACGGGTTCGGTTGCATGTGTAGACTCAAGCAACCAAACCCATCAAGGAGAGGACTCAGCGGGAGTTGCCTAGCAACGACGAGGCCTAGACGACGATGTCTTAGGCGGCAATGGGCACGCAGTAGTGCACGCCATGGCCTCAAATTTCAGCGAAATTTGGTCGAATTTCTATCGAATATCGATATCCAATCGAAATCGAAATTCAACCGAAATGATCGAAATATGGGGTCCTAGAACAAAAAATGACCGAAATGACCGAAATTCTGGTCGAAATTCCACCGAAATTCCATCGAAATTCTGTTTTGGTCGATATCGAAATGGTGACCAAAAACGACATTTAGGGCCTTGGTGCACGCAGGTGCGTGCTGGAGCAAGCGGGCACGCAGGAGAGGATCTAAGGACCGTGCACGGTCACGTGCGGCGCCGGGGACACTGCGTACTGTGCGCACGGGTATGCGAGGAATCGAGATGCCGCACACGTGAGGCTGGGAGCACGCACGACCGTGTGCGCGTGCGGCTGGGAGGTGGCGGCGCTCGGCGGCTCGCGTGTGCGTGCGGGGGCTGGGCGTACGTACGGCTGGGAGGTGGCGGCGCAGAGGCTTGGTGGTGGGAATAGGGTTAGGGCACGAGAGCTACGGTCTAGGACCATTGCTCTGATACCATGTTGGGAAAAAATAGAAGAGAGATGTTTATTCAATGAACCCTAGGCTCTCTTATATAAGAGAGTAGCCTATGGGAAAATTACATAAGACATTCATAATTACAGAGAATTAGACTGGAAATATCTCTACAGATATAAATATCTCAACAATACCGAATATGGAATCCACGGCACACGACTTGCAATACTGAGTTGTCCCACCAATTCGGTTTGTACATGCAATCCTAGTTAGGGGACTAGAGATTTCTCTCAACGGATGAGAACCACAATATTTTGTTGGCACGTGCATTTGAAACCTATGCCTTTGTGTTGTTTGTTCTGGAGCTTTTAGCATCAGTTTAACAAGAACATGTAGCACAGTGACAGGTCCGAAGACAATTTTTTTAATTGATTAAAAACTTGTTCTTTATAGTGTTATTTCTAATCAATGGGGATATTTTCTTTAGGTCATTTTTGTGTGAACGTGCATGCTTTCAAATGTATACACCGATATTAACATAATCACGCATCAATCCCCCCCCCCCCCCCCCACACACACACATGCACACAAAGATCATCCCCCGTTGTCCACTCAATTTCTTCCTGTCTACCACACTTGTCACCACACCTCACTTCCCTCTTCTTTCCCATCAACATGCTTATGCACGTCTTTAATGCAGTCAGTTTGTTCCCTTCATCTATTCTACATCATTTCTGCCCCTCTTTAATTTTACTCTTCTCATTTGACATATGCCCTATCTGAAATTGGAGCAGATAATTTAGTCTACTGTCTGGTTCGATGCTCATTAAGTTTTGCCTTTTAACTTGTGTCCTAAATTTGTATTTGAAACTGACCAGGTACCTCTTATGTACTGTTGGATCGGTGTATATTAAATCGAAAGAAGCTCCAGCAAAGGACATTCTAAATGATCTCGTGGAAATGTGTCGTGGGATTCAACACCCCGTGCGTGGACTTTTCTTGAGGAGTTATCTTTCCCAGATCAGCAGGGACAAGTTACCTGATATAGGTTCTGAATATGAAGGGTGAGGACTGTAATCATGCTTCTTTCAGGGATTTCTACAATTGTAATTAAATATCCATTTGAGCATGACGACCAAAACCAAAATTTTTTCCAAGTTATGTGGACGTTTCTACATAGATCCTTTGTGCTCAAACGGATATAATTTAACATGAAGGCCTCTTATTATCATTTTTTTTGACTTGTTCAAATGTAAATATTTACTGTCAAAGAAAAACTCAGATTTCTTTGGGTTCGTCCATTTTTAGGGACGCAGATACAGTTATGGATGCTGTGGAGTTTGTTCTGCAAAACTTTACAGAGATGAATAAGCTTTGGGTTCGGATGCAACATCAGGTTGGTTCCTGTCCAAATTGTGGGCATAAATGCATTTTTGTAGCTAGCACTTGGGTTAATTGATAGTAATGAGAGATTCGTCACATAATCATGCATACACATAGAGTTGCGGTCATGTAGGTGTCATAGTGATTGTGAATCATTGATACTCTTAGGTGATCCTGAGCTGAGGCTCGGAATCGGGCTTTCTGGTCTGCAGGGTCCCGTCCGGGATAAAGAAAGAAGGGAGAAGGAAAGGAGGGAGCTTCGTGATCTTGTAATATCAGTACCTTGGAACTGGTTTGCACCAAATGACGTGATTGAAGTTTGTAGTTTGAAAATTTCTCCTTTGTTTTTCTATTCTATACCAGGTTGGGAAGAATTTGCACGTTCTTGGTCAAGTGGAAGGCATTGATCTTGATCTGTACAAGGAAACTGTTCTTCCCAGGATATTAGAGCAGGCAAGCTAAATCTCAGTATTTTCTTCTTTAAAAAAAAATTATTCTTTTGGTGATTGCATCGTTAACTGTGAGGATGAACTAGTATTATTTTTTAAACAATAATCCCAGGATATCATGCATTGGCAGGTTGTTAATTGTAAGGATGAACTAGCACAGTATTATCTGATGGATTGCATAATTCAAGTCTTCCCAGATGAGTACCACCTGCAGACGCTTGAAACATTACTGGGTGCATGCCCTCAGCTTCAGGTTATATTGCATTTTGTTTTCAACTTTCAAGCATAAGAAATAAAACACATTGTCCATTACTTGATCCGGTACTGGGGATTTCCAGTTTCATAAATCGCATGTTTATTATGACTATTTTTCTTGTGTGCTCACCCTTCCTACAGATTCATATACTATGTCTTCAAGAGACTAAATGGGTTGGAGAGAAAGCAAGGGAGATCGAGAAGACATGCTTTAAACTTTGGTATTCAGGTAAAGATAAGGGTAGAAATGGTGTTGGAGTGGTTGTTCATAAGGATTTGAAGGATTGTGGTTGAGGTGCAAAGATTTGGAGATTGGATTATTTTGCTAAAATTGGTGCTTGAAGAAGAAATTCTGAATATCATTATGCACCACAAATTGGTTTTGATGAACGGACTAAACAAGCTTTTTGGGAGGATCTGTATAAGATTTCACAAGGAATCACAGAAAGAGAGATGATTTGCATAGATGGAGATCTTAATGGACATGTGGGAAAAGATGCTTCAGGGTATAATAGTGTTCATGGAGGACATGGTTTTAGGGATAGAAATGAAGAGGGAAAAGTCATTCTGGATTTTGTAACGGCATATGATCTTTTCATAACAAACACTCTTCAAGAAGAGGAAGGAGCATTTAATTACTTATAAGAGTGGACCAACTAGAACACATATAGATTACTTTGCGTTGAGGAGAAGAGATTAGTTGTGTTGTAAAGATTGTAAAGTAATCTCAGGAGAGTTTGACAACCCAACATCGCTTGTTAATCTTGGATGTACAAATAAAAGGGTTGGTAAAGAAAAGGAGGGTTCCAAAGATCACGAGAACTAGATGGTGGAATCTTTCACTGAAGCAATCGAGCTTCAGGGAGAAGGTTTTAGAAGACTTATCTTAGGATTGTAGCGGAGTGCAAACGAGATGTGGGAGGCAGTAGCATCTTGTATCCGAAAGGTAGCCTAAGAGATGCTTGGCGAGTCAAAGGGAGGGGCTCCAGGTCAAAAGGAGGCTTGATGGTGGAGTGAAGGGGTGCAACAGAAGCTGAAAATTAAAAGAGCATACTTTAAAGCTATGTCTAAAGACAGAACAACGGAAACTATCACAAACTACAAAATAGCGAAGAAAGAAGCAAAGGAGGCTGTAAGCGAAGCTAAGTCAAAAACTTATGAAGTTTTGTATAAAAATCTTGACTCTAAAGAGGGCTAGAAGGATATATTCAGGTTGGCCAAAGTAAGAGAAAGAAAATCAAAGACCTTTCTCAAATGAGATGCATTAAGGACGAGGAAGGTCACGTGCTTGTTATTCAGAAGGATATAGAGACTAGATGGGAGCAGTACTTCCATAAACTTTTCATTGGGGAAGGAAATAGAGAGATCACTTTGGGTGATCTAGCTAGTAGTGAAACTGTGAAAGTTACTTGAATCGTGCAAGCTATATACAGAACAAAGAAAGGAACTAGAGGAGGATTTGAAGGTTATGAGACCTGAGAAAGGTGTAGGACCGGATGACATCTTTGTAAAAGTATAGAGAGTTTTATGTGAGCGTGGTTTGACTTGGCTTACGAATCTATTCAATGTTATTTGGCGAAGCAAGAAAATGGCTAAAGATTGGAGGAGAAGTATCGTGGTGCCTCTTTATAAGAATAAAGGAGACATTCAAAATTGTTCAAATTACAAAGATATCAAGCTGATGAGTCACACCTGAAAATTTGGGAACGTTTGATCGAAAGAAGGTGAGGCAAGTTTCCAACGTAAAAGAAAATCAATTCGGATTCATGCCAGGTCGCTCAACTATTGAAATCATTCATTTGTTGAGGAGAACAATGGAGATTTATAGAGCTAAAATGAAGAACCTTCATATGATCTTTATTGATTTGGAGAAAGCTTATAATTCTGTTCCACGAGAGATATTATGGAGAGTTTTGGAGAAGAGACAAGTACCTGTCCTATACATAAACCTCATAAAGGACATGTATGATAGAGCTTTATCTTGTGTAAGGACCCGTCTGGGGAAGACTGGCTATTTTGACGTCAAACATTGGTTTACATCAGGGTTCAGCTTTGAGTCCATTTCTTTTTTTTTTTTGACGCTCCAAAAAGGGGGAGACACTCAAAGGTGTTCGCCCCAGTTTATTAAGAAAGGTTTAGAGGAGATACTTACAGGGGGAAACAAAATATAAAAAGTCGAGGTGGATGGTGCATTAGGTACCATCCGCCACCCAAAACAAATTACATGGATAGCCAGTCCGCACAAAAATTGTTTGCAGCGATACAAATGTTTTCCTTGTAGAAACGCTGTCCCGCAAATATCAATTTGTTTCTTCCCAGCCAAATGCTCCAAATACGCGCAACGGGAATGATTCTATCCGAGCGGGGGCGGGAAGAGGCATCAGCAAAGCTTTCCCAGAAGGCCATGAAGGAGGAGCGGTTAATCCAATCCACGTCAGCCCAAATGTCCTGCACGAGTGGGCATAAGAGGAAAAGGTGGCTGGAGGTTTCAGTTTCAAGGCCGCATAATCCGCAAGAAGAGGAGATGTTCGGGAAAATGGAGGCGCAGCGGTCCCGAGTAAGAAGTCTTCCCCGTCTGAGAATCCAAAGGAAGATGCCAATCCTTTCCGGAATCTTGAGATTCCAAATAAAATTGCAGTGAAGGGAAAGGGCGGCATCCGCAGACAAGTTAGGAGGGAGGATAGAAAGATAAGCTTTACGAGGCGTGAAATTCCCGTCCTTCCAGCCAAAATGGTCACGACCCAAGGAAGGCGAGGGAGCGTCCGCAAGAAGAGAAAGCAAAGCCGTGAGATCAGAGAAACGCTGGTCAGAAAGGGTGCCCAAAATGGTAGGGCACCAGACGCCATTGCTCCAGCAAGAAGCCACCGTAGCCATCTTATCCGCAGCCATCGCAAATAGACGTGGAAAAAGGTTCATGAGAACGCCCTTCCCGGACCAGTCGGCACTCCAGAAGCGAAAAGACCTCCCGTCACCGAGAACCGGAGCCAGCAGGGAGCGATTATTGTTGAAAATAAATAGGATATCACGCCAGAAATAGTTGGAGGGGCCCACAGTGGGTCCGCCAAAAATGGAATCGAAGGCGTGCCCAGCAATCTCGCGAATGCATTGAAGCATAAAGCTCTCCTCCCTGCCCAGCAACCTCACCGCCCACTTGAGTAGCCATGCATCCCGGGTCGCCTCCATACGCCTGACACCAAGGCCCCCCTGCTTTTTCGGCCGAGAGATCTCATCCCAGCCCACCAAGTGCATTCCCCTCCGATTCGAACCATTCTTGCCCCATAAGAACCGCCGCATAGCTTTCTCCAGGCGGGTACGGATCCCTTTTGGTAGCCCGCGAGCCGAGAAGAAATAAATAGGAATAGCCGATATAACCGATTTGATTAACACAAGACGACCGCCCTTGGATAGAATTGAAGCTCGCCAACCGGCCAATCTGATCTCCACCTTATCAATCAGCCTTTGATAGTCCCGCAAGCGTGGGCGTCCAAGGAAAAGGGGCAAGCCGAGGTAATCAAGCGGGAGCGCCCCGATGGGGGCCCCTAAAATGGAGGAGCACTCCCTGGCCTCGAATTCCGATAGCCCAAAGGGCACCAAGTGTGATTTCTCGCCATTGATACGGAGACCAGAAAGTTCGCAGAAGAGTTGGATCGTAGTGGCCATCCCCGAAGCGTGAGACCGATCCCCCTCAATAAAGCAAAGAGTGTCGTCCGCAAATTGAAGAAGAGGGATGTGAATGTTATCGACAGAATAACCGCGAGTATAACCCGCCTCATAAACCCCCTGTATCATGCGTGGGAGAACATCAGCTGCCAGCACGAAAAGGAGAGGTGCGAGGGGGCATCCCTGACGGACCCCACGCCGAGGCTGAAAGGAACCCCCGGAAGGCCGACCATTAAGAGACAGCGAGAAGGAGACTGTAGTGACGCACCGTCTGACCCAAGATATCCACAAGGGAGGGAAACCCCGGGCTTTAAGAACCCTCCAAAGAAAGCGCCAATCCAAGGAGTCGTAGGCCTTTGCAAAGTCGATTTTCCATAATAAGCCTTTGGAGCCATTTCTATGCCAGCTGTCAATGATTGAAGACGCAAGAGTGTAGCAGTCAGAGATCTTACGACCCTGGACAAAGGCAGCCTGAGCGGGAGAAATAAGAGAGATTAGAAGAGGGGCAATCCGAAGTGCCAAAGCCTTAGCGATGATCAAGTAGATGCCATTGGAGATAGCAATAGGGCGAAACTCCTCAATGCGAGAGGCCCCCTGAGACTTGGGAATAAGCACCATGCTGGCCCGGTTAAGCCTATTGAAACCCCTGTTGCCAGAGCAAAATTCGAGTGCCACATCAAGAACATCATTAGATATCACGTCCCAGAAGTCCCTATAGAAGGAAATAGGGAAACCGTCGGGGCCAGGGGACGCGTCAGCGTTGAGGTCCCAAGTTGCCCTCTTTAGCTCCTCGAGAGTAAAGGGCCGAGTTAAGATGTCTGCTTCAGCGGAAGATAAGGAGGGTATCCCGTTTGCATGCCACCGCCAAGAAGTGGAAGGTTGGCGGTCAAAGAAGTTTCTGAAATGTTCCACCAACGCGGAGCCGATCGCATGAGAGCCCTGAATAGTGACGCCTCCAATATCCAAGGAAGAGATACGATTAGCGCGCCTACGAGCGCTGGCGATCCGGTGGAAAAATGCCGTATTGGCATCGCCGCTCTTAATCCACTTAATGCGAGATCGTTGCCTCCACTCGATAGTTCTCTTCCGGTCATCATCCAAAACAGTGCGAGTAGCCGACGAACGTTCCGTAAGTTCCAAAGAAGAGAGCTCTCTATCGTTCTCCAAGCGATCCAACCTAAGGATGATTTCCTCCGCGCTGTTTCGGGCGAGAAGCCTAGCCCGACGAGTTGAGAATTTGAATGCTGCAAGGGCGCGACGAAGCGATGAGAGCTTGAGATGAAACCGTTGTGCCGCGTGCCCCGGAAAGGAGAATTGAGACCAAATATTTCGGATCATGTCTTTAAAGTTAGGTTCCATAAGCCAGCTGCGTTCGTAGCGGAAAATTCCACGCGGGCGGGAAGAGTCCTCGGCCTCCCAAATTATGGGAGAGTGGTCAGAGAAGGATCGCGGCCTAGACGAGGTCGAGCATAAAGGGAAAGCTTCCATCCAGCTGTTATTAGCAAAGAACCTGTCAAGGCGCGAGCGAGAAGAAGAGTTGCGCCACGTATAGGAGATATCACCTGCAACCAAGTCCTCGAGGGCCAAATCATGAACGAACTCCAAGAAATCAGAAGAGCCTGGGTCACGTCCCCCATTATTACGTGGGCGGTCGCAAGCCAGTAAAGTGACATTAAAATCCCCCCCCATGATCCAAGGGATGTTGCCAAGGGCCCCAGCATCGGCATTCAAATCCTCCCACAGAACACGTCGCTCCTGGTGACATGAAGGCGCATAAATACAAGAAAAAGCCATGCAAGAATTGGAGTCAACGTGCCGAAGGGTCGCAGTGATAGAGTATCGGCCTATCCTTTGATCAATGAAAGTGAAAGTTGAAGAGCGCCAAGCAATAATCGCGCCGCCAGATGCCCCATTCGCGTCCAAGGAACAAAAGGCATCAACAGAACCTGCCCCCATTGACTTCCACATCGTGTCGTCGACGCCCGCTAGTTTAGATTCCTGGATAAAAACAACGTCACAATCCCAATCGCGGATGCGTGGCCCCAAAGCCCTTCGACGAGACGGATCGCCCAAACCACGCACATTCCATGATAGTATCTTCATTAATATTACAACAAAAGGTGCCCAAAAACCAAAACAAAAAGGCCGAGTTCCGACCGCTACTGTAGGCGGCGTGGCTGGCCAGTCCAGCGAAGCCCCGCCGCATGAGCAATAACGTCGCGGGAAGGCGAGAGGTCGTCCTGACAAAGCAAGTCCAAGCGGCGAGAATAGACACGTCCATATCGGCCATGACTGATGAAGAAGCCCCCCCTGAGGCCCCCCCTGAGGCCGAATCCACAGAGACGACAAGAGTTGTCGACGCGGAAGCCTGCTGAAATTCGGCAGAAAATGTCTCGTCGAAAGGGATATAGCTAATCGGTTCAGGGCAAGGGATATCCGCTAAGCATAAATTATTTTCGTCTTCAATAACCGGGTCGGATATCGCCCGAGAGTTGCTTTGATTGCTGACTAGGTCCGACCGAAAGGTCGGAATAGAGACCGCCTGAGAGTGGGAGTGGGCCCCCGTATCGGAATAGAGACGACCGAGTCCATTTCTTTTTACTTTGATTATGAATGAGTTGACAAGTATTCGGGATTAGTTACCTTGGTGTATGTTATTTGCTGATGATATTGTGTTAGTTGACGAGACTAGAGATGGAGTAAATGAGAAGCTTGAGGTCTGGAAACATGAGTTGGAGACTAAAATATTTCGTATAAGTAGGGCTAAGACAGAATATATGGAGTGCACCTTTGACAGAAGCAATGGTGAAGGAATCGAGGTGAAGATTGGTGAAGATAACATTTGGAAGAGAGATTCTTTTAGATATCTGGGATCTATTTTGCAACATGATGGGGAAATTGATTGAGATGTTACTAATAGAATAAATGCAGGCTGGCTAAAGTGGAGAGGAGCCTCTGTTATTCTTTGTGATAAGAAATTCCTTTAAAAATTAAAGGAAAGTTTTACAAAACAGCCGTGAGACCTGCTATGCTCTATGGATCTGAATGTTAACATGTGAACCATAAACATGTGCAGAGAATGGTTGTAGCAGAAATGAAAATGCCAAGGTGGATGTGTGAACACACCGTAAAGATCGGATTCGGAATGATACAATCAACAAGAAAGTTGGTGTAGCTCCGATCAAGGATAAGATGCGAGAAATCGCTTAAGTTGGTTTGTTCATTTGCAACGAAGATCAGCTGATGGCATGGTTTTAAAAAGCGCCGCCTCGAGGCGCAGAGGCGTACGCCTCAAGGCGAGGCGTGGCCAAAACGCCCCGAGGCGCACGTCTCAGGGGTATCCAAGGAGGCGTACGCCTCAGCCTCGCCTGAGGCGCTCGAGGCGTGAGGCGCTCGAGGCGAGGCTGAGGCGTAAGCCTCAAAATTGGGTTTTTTTTACTTTTTCCGGGTCACGTGCAAAGCACGTGACCTTTTTTTAATACATTCGAAGCGTCGGGGTTTGGGGAAGGTTCTGTTCGACAGAAACCCTCCCCCTCCCTTCCCCTGAGCCCCGCACCTCCCTGTCCCGGCCCCGCCTCGCCGCCAACCAGCCATCGCCGCCCTCCGGAGTCGCCGCCCAGGCCTCCTCTCCATCGCCGACCCTCTCGCCGTCCAGCCGGAGTAGGTATGCGCCGCCGCCTCCTCTGAGTTTGTTTTTTTTATTTTTTTCATTTTTTTTTGTGTTTTCCAATTGTTGGGTTACATTCTTACATATGCTATGACTTATTAGTAGAGAGTTCTCTATTTTTTTGCAACATTATATTCTTTCTCTTTGACATAACACCTAAGGATAGGATGTCATGTATGTGCAACTATGATGTATGTGCAATTGTGCATTTTTTTGCTAGGCTATTTTTTTGCAACTGTGATGAAGGATTACATGTATGATGTATGCGCATCTTGTAGTTAGTATATATCAATATGTGTATGTTATTGTATAACTTGTAGATATGGGAAGGAAAGGCCAAAGTGGGGGGCGATCGGATCCCGGATGGAGATACTGTCGAGAACTTGAAATGGACGAGCATCACAAAGGGAAAGGATATGTATATGTTGAATGCAATTTTTGTTCGATGAAGATCACCGGTGGGGTGAAGCGGCTAAAAGACCATCTTGCAATCACCGGTGGGGTGAAGCGGCTAAAAGACCATCTTGCAAAGACACGCAAGAATGTGAGAGCTTGTCCAAGCGTTCCTATTGAAGTACAACAAGAGATGAAGATGTTCATGGACAGCAAGGGTAATGAAAAGAGAAGACGGTTTGAAGAAATGGAAGAAGTTTGTCGAGTTGGGATGCAAGGGCCATCTGGAGGTGACGAAAATGAACCGGCACAAAGAGCACCGACAGATTCTAGTGGTATCAAGCCAGCTCGAGGACCGATGGATTTTTTCATTGCACATGGAGGTAGGGGTGCAGGTAGTTCGGATCCTCCCGCTCAACAAGTCACTTTGAATGCAAGCTGGAAAAAAGATGAGAGAAGGAGGATTTGCAGGAGCATTGGGAGATTTTTCTTTGAGAATTCATTGGCATTCAACATAGCCAATAGTCCTTCCTATCTGGCGATGATGACTGATGTATGTGGATATGGAAGGGGTTTCAAGCCACCAACCATGCATGAACTCCGAACTTGGATTTTGAAAGAAGAGAAGCAGGCCATTACCACTCTTGTTGATGAGGCGAAGGCTTCTTGGATTGCCACGGGTTGTAGCATCATGTCGGACGGTTGGACCGACACGAAAGGACGCACTTTGATTAATTTTTTGGTGAATAATCCCAAAGGCACTTACTTCTTGAAGTCAATTGATGCATCCGATCAAGTTAAAGATGCTAGGATGCTTTTTAAAGTGCTGGATGAAGTTGTTGAGGAGGTCGGAGAGACGAATGTTGTCCAAGTCATAACGGACAATGCATCCGCTTACAAAGCTGCTGGACAAATGTTGATGGATAAAAGGAAGAATCTTTATTGGACACCTTGTGCAGCGCATTGTATAGATTTGATGTTGGAGGATATCCTCAAATTGCCACTTCATGCATCGGTGTTCAAAAAAGCCAAAAAAATTATTAATTTTGTGTATGCTCATGCTTGGGTTTTGGCAATGGTGAGAAAAATTGCAGGTTGTGATTTGGTGAAACCTGCCGTTACAAGATTTGCCACTGCATTTCTTACGTTGCAAAGCTTGATTAGAGCCAAGGATTCTCTTGAATCCTTCTTCACTTCCAGAGCATGGAAGAACCGTTCTTATGTGAATCGCCCATTGGGCCAAAGTGTGGTGAACATTGTTGTGAAGAGCAAGTCTTTTTGGCCTGGTGTTGCATATGTTCTCAACACCACGAAGCCTTTGGTCACCGTTTTGAGGTTGGTGGATTCTGAAAAATTTCCACCGATGGGATTTATTTATGAAGCCATGGACAGGGCCAAGGAGGAGATTGCTAGAAATCTTGAAAATGACGAGACCAAATATAAAGTTATTTGGGATATTGTGGATAGCCGTTGGGATCGTCAACTTCACAGGCCTTTACATGCTGCTGCTTATTTCCTCAATCCCCACTTTCATTATGAACCGACATTCTCCAACCACTTAGAGGTGAAAATGGGATTGTTTTCATGCATGGAAAGATTGATCATTGATCCAGATGCGAGGATGAAAGCAAATTCACAACTTGATTCCTTCATGCATGCAAGAGGTTTTTTTGGATGGGCAAATGCAGTTAATTCAAGGAAAACAAGAAGTCCTGGTGAGTATTGTAAATAAATTTTAAGAGTTTTCCATATACTACATAATCACTAAAATGTGTGGTTGACCTTTACCAGCGGATTGGTGGACGTTGTTTGGTGATGAAACACCTGAATTGGCAGCATTTGCTATTAGGGTGTTGAGCTTGACTTGTAGTGCTTCTGGGTGTGAGCGTAATTGGAGCTCTTTTAATCAAGTAAGTGGTTAGTTAAAGCATTATTTAATTTTATGATAGTGTTTTTGTTTCATGTTAATCACTTAATCCGTACGTATGTCTATATAGGTCCACACTAAGAGAAGAAATCGTTTGTCACAAGCGAAGCTCAATGATCTGGTTTATATCATGTTCAATTTGAAATTGAAACATAGAGAATTGAGGAAGAAAACAATAGAAGATCCATTATGTTTGGAAGACATTGACTCTGGTGATGAATGGATTTCAGAAGCACACGATGTCGAGGCGTATCAGGATCTTGATGCGAACATACCCCTTGACGATGATCCTCTTGAGGAGGAAGGAGGTCAAAGAGGTGGAGGAGCTCAAGTCGCTCAGCCTAAAAAGAAGGGGAAGAGAAATGACAAATGTGCAATACAATATTATAAATTAAAAGAATGTTCGATGCTTTTTTGTGAATTGTGTTTCAAATGGTTGACTATGCAATATGCATATTACTTTCTTGATTAGGTAAAGGAAAAGCTCCAATTAATGTTGACGAGGAGGAGTACTCCAATTCTGAGGATGGAAGCGAGGATGAAGATGAAGATGATGTGAACTTGAATTTTATGGATGACTCCGATGATGATCCAATGAGTAGCAGTGACGATGACGATGGCGGCGACAACACTGCTGAGGGGCGAGATGATTGAAGTTGATTCGTTGAATCAATTTTGATGATTTGTGATTTTGATGTATCACACAATAGTGATGGAACATATGTTGCATTAATTTCATGCTTGTGTGAAACTTTATTTCCTACTTTGTGTTTTCTTTTCTACTTTCACAATCGTATTTGAACTTTGGACAATCGTAGTTGTAGTTTGTAGTTTGTATTGAACTTTAGGACAATATATTGCAATTGTTAGTGTTGTTAGTATTTATTCCAATTTATTTTGCTTTAATTTTAATTTTTTTTCCAAAAAATTGAGGCTTACGCCTCGACCGCCTCGAGGCTTACGCCTCGCCTCACATTTTGGGAAAACGCCTCGGACCGCCTCACGCTTTTTTAAACCTTGGCTGATGGCTAATGCACCAGTTAGGAGATGCGAGTATTGGGATGTTGAGCCTGCTAAGAGAGGGTGAGGACGGCTCAAGAAGTGTTGGAAAGAGATTATACGAAGTGATCTTAGTTTTGTGGATATAAGTCCGGGATTGATCCAAGATAGATATGAATGGAGGCGAAGAATCCATGTAGCCGACCCTACTTAATTGTGGGAAAAGGCTTTGTTGTAGTTGTTATTGCTGCTTACCCTTCCTACAAAGTATCACAGTTACATAATCTTGATTTGTACAATTCTTTGCCATTGGACTTTCGATCGTAAGATTCTGTAGATGAACCATTTTCTCGTCTGTTTTAACAGTTATAAAAATACTTACCTGATTAGACTCTTTAAATATTAAGTTATAAGTTATGTATTTTACTCTCCTTACTGTTGTGTATCATTTTCTATATTGTTACTTCGCACTTTGAAAGTTACAGAATCCTGTGTTTTACATTTATTCAGAGAAGTCAAAACCATGAACCATCTTGTGAAGAAGTTTCTTGGTTGCTAAATTTTTTGCTTATGCATCTCGGATCTGTCTGTCATTGTTTTCCAAAGATATTTTTGGAATAGGTTTATATGATGGAGTTTCTCCAAAACTAGAATTAACTCGCAGGCCTAGGGATACAATCGGGTTTGGAGGTGGTTACATTTTCCCTTGTTTTTTAATTTAGGGACTTTTTTTACTGGAGGCAATATAAATTTTCTTTTTGAGTCGAGCATTTACAACCAATTGGCAATTTATCTTTATAAAAAACGTAACATGTCCCCCTTATCCATTGAGAATATTTTCCAGAATTGTTTAGTTCTTCCCAATCTCTCTTAAATGCCCGAAGAGGTTATGGAAAGAACAGTGGTGAGGGTGGTGGGAATGGGAAGGGGAGTGGCAATTGCAACAAGGAGGCAAGGGGTCGACATGATATGAGTGAGTGACACCGAAATGTTGAGGGAGGATGGATGTCAGGAAGAGGTTAAGGGGTGAATGTAGAGGAGAGATGATGGGCCCCCCATCAATCAAAAGGTGACGATGTTGGGAAGAATGTGATCGGGTGTGGGTGCTTTGATGACAAAGCTTGGTCCTTGCTTCTGTTGGGGTGGCACTTTATGGAACTATTGTAATCTTCTGGTTATGGTTTGTGGCATTCAAAACATGAAAGGAAGTGGGCTGATGAATGCTAGGGGTAAATTAGGGAAGTCTGAGTATAGAAACCGAGAATGCAGAAGCGTATCATAAATAAAGAATATATAACGATATGAACATCAAGATTTTACGTGGAACCCTACTCTATGAGGAGCGGAATGAAATCATGAGAGAATGCCTCTCAAGTTTCAGATATTTTGTTACTACTTTCTCGAAGGTTACAAGTGATGTGGAGCTTCTTATATAGCCCCACCAGTAAGACCAAGTCCCACTCTTCTTATATAGCCCCACCAGTAAGACCAAGTCCCACTCACAGATGATGTGGGACTAAACCCATGGATGTGGTAAGTAGACACTTGGGATTCAATTACCCATCTAGGACACATACTCTAACACTTCCCCTAAGCTGAAGCATGCAATGTTCAACCCGGACAAATAGAAAGAAATCGCCCACACGATATAGGACACTACGGACAATATCAACTCAACGCATACTCTACTGGTTGCTTGCCAAAGATGTTGCTTCTCATGTCATGGTGGTGTGGAGGAACTGAAAGGCTGGAGTATGAACCGAGTCTGCTCGTCGGAGGACGTATGTTTAGTACCGTGTTTATCAGAGTTACAGGAACTGAATGAGTCTATTTGTCGAAGGACGTTGGTCCACAATTGCTCCATCTATCTGAAGGGCCAAACAAGTAATATCGTAGGAATATCCATATGCATTTCTCTGAAGATGGATTTCTCTCATAAGGACCTAGAAGTTGGTTCTCTCTCTTAAGAACCTCGAAGGATCTCATTCTAGAGTTCATGATCATTGAAGAATGGAGTCTGAATCAAAGTCTTCACATTCGAGAACTGGGTCTCTCCCACACTGGCTCAGAGAATGAGATCTCTACTCTAGAGTCTTTATGGATCTCTCCATATCGAGCCTTTGACATACATGATCCACATGAAACCCATGAGCGCTAATCAAGAGTATGGGGACCTCTCAAATATACATGCTTCGAACTGGTAGTGTATGAAATATGAACTAGAGATTTTGTATAATATTCCCCCTTTCTAACGTACTGATCAGAAATAGATGATGCCAATTAAGTTGAAAGAAGAAATGAAGTGGGGAAATCGAAACCAATAAACCGATCCTTTTTTTCGGCCTTTTTCTCCTCCTTTTCTTTTTCAAACTTTTTTTTGTACGGTTTTTTGTATGGCAACCTCTTTCTCAAAACTTTTTTAATTGACCTTTTTCCATAACTGAGCATGTTGGGAATTCAAATAGAATACAACCCTTTCTCCTTTTCTGTAATGTAGTAGAGGTCCAAATTTGGCCCATCATCACAACCTCATTTTTTAAGGCCTTCTTTTCTTCTTCGACCGAATTGGGCCTAAAACTTCTCTTTTTCCTTGAGCAGCAACCGAATTTGGTCCCAAATATTTCATTATCCCCCTTTTTCAATAGTAGGCCATTGGGCTCGACAATATTTTGCCAATCCCTTTTAATGCAACATATTGGCCCACTCCAATTTAAGTGAAGGGCTATGGGGCCACTTTTCTGATCAAGGGAACCATCGCGTGGAACCTCCCTTTGTAGAAGATGCGCCACCATCACGCTGGGGTGGGGTGAAGTTGACAGTCGAGATCGAGAGAACTTGGAGCCGTATGGGATCGCCTCCTAGGGATGCCGTTGCAGTGGGTAACATCTATGGGGACCTCTTAAATATGTGCACCTCGAAATGGTAGAGGTCTAAAATATAAACTGGAGAACTTTGTATAATACTCCCCCTTTCCCCATACTGGTCGGAGATAGACGACGTCGACAAAGTTGGGAAAAGAAATGAAGTGGGAGAACCAAAACCAATAAGCTGATCATGATTTTTCCAGCCTTTTCTTCTTCATTTTCTTTTTCAAATCATTTTTTTGTAAGGGTTTTTTTTGTAAGGCACTCTTTCTATTTTGTTTCAATTGGCCTTCCTCTTCCTTTTTTAGAACTGGGCCTGTTGGCCTTTAAGACAGATACAACCCTTTTTTGTGTTGTAGTAGAGGCCCAAATTTGACCCATAATCTCGGCGTCATTCTTTTAGGCCTTTTTTAACTTCAGCCCAATTGGGCCTAAATGACACTGTTTTCTTGAGAAGCAACCCAATTTAGGCCCATATATCTCTCCCATTTTTTCCAGCAATAATGGGCCATTGGGCCCAGCAATAATTTGCCATCCCTTTTTAGTGCAACATATCGACCCACCCCAATTTAAGTGAAGGGCCATCTGGTCACTTTTCTGATCACCAAATAGGGTTCCCTAAGGAATCCATCACATGGAACCTTCCTTCGGAGAAGATGCACCACCATCGTACGCAAGTGGGGTGAAGTTGACTATCGACTATCGAGAAAATCTAGAGCCATCTGGGATCGCCTCCTTGGGATGCTTGATTAGAGTAGGAGGGTGCCTCCTAGGGATGTCATCACTGTGGTGAACATCTCACCCCGCATGGAGTTGCGGCGATGCTGAGACCTCTTCGTGCTTGGAGAAGATGTCGTTTGGAGAGATCAAATGTGGAATTGGCTGCCTATTGGGTTGTGCTACCGCATGATGGGTTATACTGCGTCGCCTAATACTAGGAAGAGGGTGACACACCCCTCTTCCGTATTCATCTTCTTTTTTGAGTAGGGGCACCACCGATGATGCCTACTTCCCAAGGGTTTCACGCATGAAGGAGAACTGCGACTAGGCTTGACTGGCTACCTATCCTCGCAGTTGAGGAATAATGCCATTGAGGGGATTCCTCCTGGAGGTCGGTGGTAGTAAGAGGGAGTTGTGCCGCCTCGTTCTTCAAAGATTGGTTGGATGAGCTCTCCACGAAGGAAGAGTTGCAACCTGTTTCTTCTTGGCTCCTTCAATGTTGCTTGCTTTGTCTTTAGGGTTCCATTATCATGAATTCTACTCCTGGGGCCTGTTTGGTTGGTGGGTGGGTTTGGGGTACACAGGTGTACCCTTCCTTCCAACCCTCCCAACCCTCCTCACAGTTTACTATTCACAGGGGTAACCCAACCCAACCTAACCCAACCCAATCCAACCCAGCAACCAAACATGCCCCTGGAGATGCAAATGATCATCAGGAATCGTCAGAAACCCTACTTGCTTTCAAACTCGGACAAATTTTGGAACTTGAACAAGATGTTTGTGGCGAACTACGCATGATTAGGGTTTCTTTTTTTTTGACGCTCAAAAAAGGGGGAAACACTCAATGGTGTTCGCCCCAATTCATTAAAAACAAAAGAAAAGAGAACTTACAAAGCGGAAGAGGAAAACAAAACAGCAAGGTGGATGATATCGAGAGAAATATCATCCACGCACCCGAACACCGCTATAAAATAGACCAATCAAGACAAAAACGAGACGCCGCAATACAAATATTTTCCTTATAGAACCTCTGCCGAGCAAATAGAGTCTCGTTTCTTCCCAGCCAGATACTCCAAAGGCGCGCAGCGGGAACCAGCCTGTCCACCCTCGAGCGATTCCTGGCGTTAGACAAGCTAACAAAGAAAGCATCAATATTGGATAGGTTCAGCCACCCCATATCGTCCCAAATCACGCGCACGAGATCGCAATGAAAGAATAGATGATCAGCGGTTTCCACCTCCGAACACAGAGTCCGCATAAATTCGAAACATTGGGGAACATCAAAGCACAACGATCGCGAGTAGGCAGCCTTCCACGTCGAAGAATCCAAAGAAAAATACCGACCCGCTCCGGAAGCTTGAGACTCCAAATGAGCTTGCAGTGATTAAGCAGGGTTGCATCCCTCCCTGCGGCGCTGGGGAGAATAGAGAAGTACGCTTTTCGCGTATTGAAGGAACCCTCTTTCCAGGCGAAATGATCAGGCCCCCAGAGGGCGTGGGAGCATCAGAAAGGTGGGCCATCAAAGAAGAGAAGTCGAGCAGCCGTTGTTCAGATAGATGATCCATTAACAAAGGGCACCAGCACCCATCGCGCCAGCAAGAAGCCACAGTGGCGAATTTATCGCCCGCCAACGCATATAATCTAGGAAACAAAGTCTGAAAGACCCCCCTCCCGGACCAATCCTCCAACCAGAAGCGGAAAGAAGTCCCATCGCCGAGAATAGGCTTGAATAGAGATCGGTTACGGTTGAAAGTAGACAAAACATCGCGCCAAAAGGAGGGAGCATGTCCCTGGACACGCCCGCCATAAATGGAAGCAAAAGCACTCCCCGCCGCCACGCGAAGGCATTGCAGCAAGAAATTATCATCCCGACCCAACAGCTTAGCCGCCCACTTGAGAAGTAAAGCTTCATGCACCACCTCCAACCGTCGAATGCCCAAGCCCCCATCGCGCTTGGGACGCGAAACATCCTCCCAGCCCACCAAATGAAGCCCCCTTCGCCCATCGCCCTTCTTACCTTAAAGGAAACCCCTCATACATTTTTCAAGGCGCACCCGAACCCCCTTCGGCAAACCTCGCACTGACAAGAAATAAATGGGGATCGCAGAGAGCACAGATTTAAGAAGAACCAAGCCCCCCCTGGAAAGAAGCGCCGCGCGCCAGCCAGCCAACCTAGCCTCCACCTTCTCCACCACCCCCCGGCAGTCACGCAAACGAGCACGGCCAACTGAGAGCGGCAAGCCAAGATAATCCAGAGGAAGGTTACCAATGGAACAACCCAGAATAGAAGAGCACGCCACATCCTCCACCTGTGACAAAGCAAACGGAATAACCTTTGACTTGGTCCCATTGATGCGGAGCCCCGACATCTCGCAGAAAAGTTGGAGCGTAGTAACCATCCCCATGGCAGTATGCGGATCCCCCTCGATAAAACATAAGGTGTCATCAGCGAATTGCAGGAGAGGAATACGAAGCTCACCCAAAGAACAACCGCGCGTAAGACCAGCTTCAGTCACACCATGAATCATACGCGGTAACACATCGACCGCCAAAACAAAGAGGAGCGGGGCAAGGGGGCACCCCTGGCGAACCCCCCTGCGAGGCTGGACCAACCCCCCGACCGACCGGCCGTTAAGAGAGATGGAGAAAGCGACGGTGGAAACACACCGACGAACCCAGGAGATCCAAATCGGTGGAAAGCCCCTCCGCTTCAAAACCGACCAAAGGAATCGCCAATCAAAAGAGTCATACTTAGCAAAGTCAATTTTCCAGAGCATCCCCTTCGTACCATTTCTGTGCCAACCATCAATAATCGAAGAGGCCAAAGCATAGCAATCAGATATCTGCGTCCCCTGGACAAAAGCGGCCTGAGAGTGAGAGATGAGGGAGCCGAGGAGAGGTGCGAGCCTCCTAGCTAAGGCCTTAGCAATAATCAAGTAAATGCCATTAGAAATAGAAATTGGGCGGAAGTCCTCAATACGGCTGGCGCAATTGCTCTTCGGGATTAGGACAATATTAGCCCGGTTAATCTTGTTGAAGCCCCTGTTCCCCGCACAAAAATCAAGAGCAACGTCCAACACATCAGGAGCGATAACATCCCAAAAGTCCCGATAAAAGGATATGGGGAACCCATCAGGACCGGGGGCGGCATCCACGTTAAGGTCCCAGACCGCGTCCTTAAGCTCCTCCATTGAAAAAGGTCGAGATAGCAACGCCGCATCCGAAGGGGCGACAACGGGAGCCCCACGTCTCGTCCACCGCCACGAGCTAGGAGGTTGGCGGTCAAAAAAATTCTTGAAATAATTCACCAAAGCCGCTCCCAAATCCTGCTCCCCCTGAAAAATAACACCGCCGACCTCAAGGGAGGAAATAGTATTAGCACGCTTACGAGAACTAGCGATCCGATGGAAAAAGGCGGTATTGGCATCCCCTTGTTTGATCCATTTCAGACGCGAACGCTGCCTCCATTCAATAGCCCTTTTCCTGTCTTCCACCGAAACGACCTGCACAACGGAAGAACGCTCGACCAATTCCTCGGGAGATAACTCCCTCTCGTTCTCCAACCGATCCAGGCGAAGAATAATGCCATCAGCCTCATTACGAGAAGCTAACCGAGCACGACGAGTATTAATTTTAAAGGACGCGAGCACACTACGAAGGGACGAAAGGTTTTGATCAAAACGACGAGCCGCACTGCCAGCAAAAGAGTTCTGGGACCAATGATTGCGCACAATGTCTCTAAAATGAGGTTCCAGCAACCAGCTCCGCTCATAACGAAAGATACCACGCAGGCGGAAAGAATCACCAGCGTCCCAAACAATGGGGCTATGATCAGAAAAAGAACACGGCCGAGAGGAGACTGAGCACAGGGGGAAAGCTTCCATCATGCGCGTATTTGCCAAAAACCTATCGAGTCGAGACCGTGAAGAGTTGCTTCGCCATGTGTAAATAATGTCGTTTGCCACCAGATCTTCAAAAGCCTGCTCCTGAATGAAATCAAAGAAATCATGAGAACCCGGATCCTGTCCCCCACGACCACGTGGACGGTCAATAGAGAGCAAAGTAACATTAAAATCTCCCCCCACAAGCCAAGGAATATCCCCCAAAGCCAAGGCATCAGTACGCAAATCCTCCCATAAGTCACGACGATCCAAATGACATAAAGGCGCGTAGACACAAGTAAAAGCCAAAGAAGCATTGGAGTCCGCTCGCACGAGCACCACAGTAATAGAATGACGCCCATTACGAGAGTAAGTACAGGAAAATCGGGTCGAGCGCCAAGCCTAAATAACACCACCTGAAGCACCAATCGCGTCCAGCGAGCAAAAGGTATCCACGCCCCCCGCCCCAAAAGATCTCCACATAGCATCATCGACCCCCGAAAGCTTAGTTTCCTGTAGGAACACGATGTCACAGTCCCAATCAAGTAGCCGAGAGCCCAAAGCACGACGACGCTCAGGTTCGCCAAGTCCACGAACATTCCAAGACAATAGCTTCATTAGGAAACACCAAAAAGGCCCCAAAAAACTCGAGCACAGATCAAGCCACAATCAGGCCCGAGGATAGTGCTGACCCGTGCGACGAAGACCTGCTGCCTCCGCCACAGCTTCGCGCATAGCCCGAGAAGGGGAAGGATAAGACTCCTCGCTGATATGGTGCTGGCGACGAGTGTAAAAATTTCCAAACCGGGCAGGGGAGGCAATCATAGCATTCCAAGCATTCCAAACAAAGCAAGAGCGAATCGGCGAAGAGTCCGATGAAGAGCCCAGAGAACCGCCGCCATTCGTCAGCAATAATGGCGAAGAGATAGACGGCGAGGAATACTCTTCGAAAATATGCATCGGAGCACAGGGCACCGAGGATACCAGTTGAGGGCAGAGAATATCGGATGTTCAGCTAAGAGGCCCGGATAGAGAAACCGGGTCGGGCGCATCCCAAGCCAAGGCCCAAGAATCCTGAAGGTCCGATCCGGGTGGAGGAAGAGTAAATGCCGCTTCAAAGGCCGAGCCCGCCACGTGTGCCTGAAGGCCCGATACAGCAGAAGGAATAGCAGAGAGTGAATCGCCTTCGAGAACGTCCCATGACACGTGAGAAGGAGCGCCCACATCCGCACGCGCGAATCGAGGAACAGGCGACGTCTCCGAACAGTCGCCATGCACTTGCGCCGATGCAATAATATCCTTGCAGAAAGACACGTGGCCCGAGGAAGGTGAACCGACAAGACCCGTGGCGGAAAACGAACCGCCGCCAACGGACGGCGAAGGCGGGGCCGGAGCATCCGGCGCCGGGAAGAAGAATTCGAGCTTGAATGTCCAGCGCCCCAAGCAAAGCTTCTCGAACAGGACCTTTCCGACCATAGAGCTGCAAAGAGTTGAAGAGCACTCCACGAGTAACCGCGTGCACGTCCAATCCGAACCGGGAGCAAGGCCGTCGTCGAGAATCGTCACCACCTGACCCCAGCCGCCGATAACCTTAGATAAGCAATGCACCGTGCGCGAGAGGAAGGGAACACCGCGAACTTCAACGACGCACATCTCGGAACCGATGACCGCACCATCCGCAACACGCAAACATCACCATTTCACGACCGAAGCATCAGCCTGACAAAGGAGGATCTCCCGTTGCTCCGGGGATAACCCTCGAACACAGCAACGAAAATCGTCTAGGAAGAAGAAATCTCCGGAGAAGGCATCTCCCAAGAGAAGTAAAGTACCTGAGCGAATCTCCTCACGCCCTACACCCGGTCGTTGCACAACACCAACCGCCACGACGCATTTGGCACCCCTAGCATTAGCCTCGAACCTCGCTGCCGGCACCTGAGGGGAAGAACCACCTTGCACGCCAACCGCTGGTTTAGCAGAAGCAAGCACCTGAACGCCTCTCCGCGCCTTGCGAGCACCACCACCGCCTGAGGAACCGCGCCGCGGCTGCTCCCCCAGTCCGCCGCTCCGCACAAGCGCCACCGAAACCGGAGGAGCCCCCGACCCACCATCCACAGTAGAGCAATGTGGGGGAGGATTGGGAGCGCTGTCCCCCAAGGGCCCCCTGGAGGAGAAGCCACCACCGCCATCGCGCACCACTTGAGCAAAGGAGCGAGAATCCCTGAGAGCAGGCGAGCCACGTCCACGAGGAGGCAGCTCCATGCGCACAGAAGTCTTCCGGACGCGATCTCCCAAGCGAGAAGCCCTGCACGAAAGCATGCGATGACCAACCTTGCTGCACGCGAAGCAGCGAGGAGGAGCCCAACAAGCAGAGGCGATATGACCTCGACCCTCGCAACGAAAGCAACGACGCCCGGCCTTAGAACGCGAGACCTTAATCCACGCCTTGTCCTCAGCATCGAGCGCATCGCTAACAGCGCCTTTCCCGAGCTCAAGATGGACACGACGAGTGGCAGTGCTAGTGCCACCGCAGTGTCCCTGAAGCTGAAGAAACCCTCGAACCTTCGGAACCCACTCCCGCCTGCTCCGCAGCCTGCTCCTCCGGCTATCCACACCCTCTCCTGATTAGGGTTTCTTAAGAAACCCCAGTACTCAAACTTGAACCAGATATGAATAAAACAATTTTAAAGAATAAATTCACGAATCGAACCCATTCGTATAATCGAACTGAATTTCCAAGAACCAAAATCCAAGAACCGAACATACCCTGATACCATGTAGAAAATGAGAATGCAGAAGGATATTAGAGATAAAATGTATAATAATATGAACACTGTTATTTTACGTGGAACCCCACTCCATGAGGAGCGGGATGAAACCATGGGAGAAAGCCTTTCAAGGGTTGAATCTTCTGTCCTTGCTTTCTCAAAGATTACATGTGATGTGCGGCTTCTTATATATCCTCATCAGTAAGTCCAAGCCCCATTTACAAATGGTGTGGGACTAAACTTGTGGATGTGGTATTTGGACTCTGGAGAGATCCAATTACCCATCTATAACGCATACTCTAGAGTGAGAAAGGTTGGTTCTTGATGGGTGATTGAAAGCGGAGGTAAAATGCAACTGCATAGCTTTCTAAAAGGCGTCATCGCTCGTTGGTGAACAACTGTGTCCCTCTTTCATTGGTGACATGATCCACTTGGGTGGTTCCGTGAGGCTTGTGAGGGGAATTTATTATTCGGATGCTGGGGTGTTTTTTGTGGCATTTATATATGCAGGGAGATACTTAGCATTGTGTGGTGCCATCGTTTACTAGGGGGTGGGACTGTTACTATCAATTTATGTCATTTGCTCTTGTTTCAGGTTTGCCTTTGAGATAACATGATCCTTCATCCATCCCTTCGTCGCTTGCACATCTCGGTGTGTTGGGGGTGATGATCGTCGACGACTTGTCTCCAAGTCATTTATTGGAAGTTGTGGAGGAGATAGTTGGATGATTAGTTTTGGTGATTTAGGTTTTTATTGGCTTTAAGGTTGGAACTGTTGGAGTATATGCGTTCTATGTAAGATGGGTAAATGGGTTCCAAGATCCATTTACCACGTCCATTGTTTAGTCCCACAACTACCAGTGGTGGGACTTGGAGGGTTTGTGGAGGCCATATAAGAAGCCCCAGACCTCCTGTATCCAGTGAGAAAGTACAATGCGTACATCAACCCTTTGAGACATTCTCCCATGGTTTCATCCCACTCCTTAGGGAGTAGGGTTCCACGTTAAAATCACGCAGTTCTTCATATTTTATTTATTTTCTTTGACACGCTTTCGCATTCTTTATTTTCTAACATGGTATTAGAGCGGGTTCGATTCTCGAAGATTTTTTGTTTGTTGTTTTTGTTCGAGATTCAGGATTCAAATTTATGGTTTTCTATTGAAACCCTAATTCACATTTTGGTTGGGAATCCATTCTTCATTGTTCTTGAGGGTTATTATGAAGATTTATCTTTATCATGCTCGTTCAAGTTTCGTCGGCATCATTGTTCTGCGGATCTTTATAATTTCATGCGGCATCAAGCATCTTATTCACAGTTTTGGAGATCTGTCATTGTCGAAAAAAACTAAAGTTTTTTTCCTGGAGTCCCTATGTTTAGCAGTCCTCATCAAGCGAGCCACACGGAGACCCAACCGAGGGCGATGGGATTCCCTAACAATGCTCCAAGCCCATCTTGCAAGCCCAAACGAAGTCTGCACCACCTCGCAGAGGACTCAGCAACCTTCTCCTCCTCCTAATCCCGCTCAAGTGATGCACCTTTGCAAGAAGCCTCATCTTCTCCAGGCTGCGACCCCATTCTCTCCTTGGTTGGATTCCTCCTCCTCGCGCAGTCCTAACATGGATTCCAGGCGACGATGGCCGCAACTTCTCCAGGCGGAGTTCCCCTCTAATGTCCGCCTCCTCCCTTCATTTGCCTTCAAGGTCCAAGTTGGAGATCTCCAGGTGCAATTCATCATCGCCCCCACAATGCACTCGCTCCAGGCGAAGCCCTTCTCCTAAAGCCGCTCATCTCCAACCAAGGCTCCAAGCACCAGGCGGCGATAACAACCTTTAGGCGACACCCCTGTCATCCTTGTTCGCATGCTCCATCGGCGGCTCGAGAACAACCACACCCTCTAGGCCTCCTCCAATCGCGGAGGAGGGCAGCATCTACAGGAGGCCCCTCCCATGGGGGGCGACACATGTCATGTAGAAACCTCAATCGCAGGGGGCGACGCTCGAGAGTGGGGTTCCCAATTAGGAACCCTAATAAGTAAAAGCCCAAGTGGGCTACGACTGGGGAAAAAAGAGTGACTTCTTAAAAAAGGAGCCCCATTGCAGTGTTGAAAAAAAGAAAACTGCATATTTTTGTGGCCCCTATTTGGGTCGATAGTCCTTGTTAAAAAAATGAGAGGTGCATACACCAAAAAAAACCGTACACGATTTTAAAAACGAAAGTTGAAAAAAATAGGTGGAACGATTTATTAAAAAAAGTTTGACGGCTATTAAAAAATGAATGGAATAACCGAGAAAAAAATGATTTGAAAAAATTGAGAAAAGTCATTTTTTTAAAATTGGCTTATGTGATGATTTGTTTTCCCCATTTTCATGTCTTCTCCCAACTTTGTCGATGTCATTGTTTTCCAACAAGTATGTCATAAAGGGGGAGTATTGAGTATTGTGTAGAGTTACATGATAGATTGTCAATTTTTCTCCAGATTTAGATGCCACATTCCAGGTTAGCCAGATTGTTCAGACTTTACAGTTCTGTTTTAAACTCCGTGGATTGGTTCAGAATCCATGTTCGAGGCACTCCATATTTGAGTGACCTATTTTCTCCGAGTTCTCAAGAGCGAGACTCCTTTTCAGACGCACATGTGTGCGATCTTTTTATGTGGTTCCCATCTTTTGTTATTTTGGTCAGAGTTTTCATGTGTTTCATATGGACTACAGAGTAGAGATCCCATTCCCTATGCCATGTGGGTTAGGGTTTTCTTAGATTTCATAGGGACTCCCGAGTAGAGATCCCATTCTCTGAGCCAGTATGGGAGAGACCGAGTTCTCTGACGACAAGACTTTTCAGACTCCATTCTCCAACGATCGTGGACTCCGACGAGGATGTCTCCACGACCTTTTCAGTTCGGCCCTTTCAGAGATGGAACAATAGTCTACATGATGTGGCGGGACGGTGTTCTCCAGGTGGTGACTCATTTTCAGTTGCAACGACTATGACAGGCGCAATATAGAGCACATGTCTCCAACAAGGAGATTCAGTTTCACTCACACTCCAGATCGTTTGCTCCTCCTTACCTGCACAACATGAGAAGCATCGTCCTTGACAACAGCCGACAGTTGTGTACGTTGAGTTGATATTGTATGTAGTGTCTTCTAGTGTGAGTTTGAGTGTTTTCTTTCTATTTTTCCAAGCTAAGCATTGCATGCTCCAACTTGAGGGGGTGTGTTGGAGTATATGCGCCATATGTAAAATGGGTAAATGGATCCTTCGAAGATCCATTTACCATATCCATTGTTTAGTCCCACATCTACCATTGGTGGGACTTGGAGGGTCTGTGGAGGCTATATAAGAAGCCCCAGACCTCCTGTATCCAGTGAGAAAGTACAATGCATACATTGGCCCTTTGAGGCGTTCTCCCGTGGTTTCATTCCGCTTCTTAGGGAGTAGGGTTACACGTTAAAATCCCGTTGTTCTTCATATTTTATTTCTTTTCTCTAATACACTTATGCATTCTTTATTTTATAACAGGAACTGAGCATTCCGATCACGATCAAGAACATTGATGGTGGAGCCACAGAGGGGACACTGGATGGTTCTTGGAGATACCTTGCCTTTCTTGATAGAGGGAGGTTCAAATGGCCTTGCCATGCTGACGGGGGAGTTGATGGTTTCACCTGTTTTTTATAAGGTAGTGTGATGGAATTGAATATTCTAGAAAGATATCAAATCTCGAAGTTTGAGATGTTGATCCATTCGGATAAGGAAACACGTCTTACTTTTATGGCGTCTTTGAAGGACCAACTTGTGAGTTGTGACAACTGTTAAAGTATGCAACATGGGTTCCAAAAGCTTAGCAATGATGGTCCTCGCCAATGAGTCCATAACCTGACCCTTCTTGAGTTGGGTACATATGGCTGGATAAGTGGCGGTGCCTTGGCTGCGACATGGTTGCCCCTATGGGAATGGTGTGGCAACATTGGGTGGTGGTTTAACATGATTGCGTTCTGGCCTAGCGGTGTTAGGCTTGTGGCAAGAAAGGGGGCGACTTTGGTGATCCTTCATTTTGGCATAACCATGCATGCAGTTGCGGATGAGAAGGCTGGGTTTAGGTTTCAAAGAGGGATGGGGATTATGATAACCAATGCTCTCATACCATGTACAAAATAAAATGAACTGATTCATTGGAACCAATAGCGCATAGTTTAATATATACAAAGAAACCTAACGGGGAATTACATAATAGAAAAACAAAAGGACTAACAAAAAGGTCCCCAAAATAATATAAACTCTCACTAATTATGTTGTGGTTTTTCAGAAGGCAAGAGGCGTTAATCGGGGTATATAGAAGCTAGTGGCCTGGATGCGGAGTTGAGCCGCTCATTGTGTGGTAGGATCATGGAAGATATCTAACTTCTTTTTTTCATAGTGCCCGATAATGGAACAAATTTGGAGTGAGGTAGGGTCGTGTGGATTGATTCCTATACTTGTCTGGATTTTTAGATGTCCTTTGTATTTTTCAACTATTTGATAAGATCAATAAGGGGCTACATTGTGGAAAGAGGGAAAACATGACTGCTTTGATTTTGGGCAGTTTGGATGCAGCATAATCACAATACTGTCTAAGGAGAGACTGTATTTCAAGTACGGGGATGGTTGTGGTCTTTGTGCAGCACAATGGGGTGATGGTGTACTTTTTCATATATAGTCTTGAGCTTGTATGTGTCCTGTCTCACTTTTAATTTAGATTATCATGAATTTATATGGTTATTAATTTCTACTCACTATCCTTTAGCATCAAAAAATGTTTAGTGATTAGCGAAAAGATTTTGTAGGTCTTGTCCTAATTTTCTTGATCTATGCGGGAGATAAAAAACTAATAGCACACTCTCCATCAAATAGCATATTCAGTGCCCCCTCTTTATGATAGCATCTGAATTTTGGTGAAGATTTGCCAATATCCGGGGGATTCGTTATAGCTTACTGATTTCAAAACCTTTCATGCTTTAAATTTCCATAATTTCGCTCTATATTCGTTCTAGCACATGAGGGAGGTCGTGAACATGAACCCAATTACAACTGCATTAAACTAAATGACAACTTAGGATTTAAGGCATCTCATTGATAACAATTCTAAGAGTGCTTTTCTTATTGTCACATCAACACTCCATCCCCACTGCACATACGAATACGATTGGCCATATATAGGCTGTTGTAGTTCACTATGGTACGTACCCTTATATGAAGAGTTGCATATTGTAAACTATGACACCTGCTCTTATATGAAGAATTGCGTATTATAATTTTTAGGACATATGTCCATATTTCAACACATCGTACCCGGCGTGGTATTAGTCAAACCTCCTAAATACAATTCTTTTTAGCTAATATGTCAGTGCTTCTATCTTATTTATTGTTTAAAGAACATTTAGGACCTTAATTTCTGAAAAAAAACTCTTTAAAATCATTTACACAATTGTCCGAACATATCAGTGAAGTTCCTTGAAATTGCTTTTCAGACAACAGTGAAATGATTTTAAAACCATGCACCATACTTTTTATTGAATACTGCATACATGCACTTTAGAGGTTTGGTGTGCATGGTTTGTTTTATCTTACATTTTTGAAAGGTCAGGGTGCGTATTTTTCTTTTTGAGGTGCATGGACAATGTTGAAGTCAATGAGTGGCCAATATCAAGTAAGAGTCAGATAGTCTTCTGAATTATTAGCAATGGGAGCCTGTATATAAAGTCTATCTACGACTTGTGGGTCTAGTCTTTCTTTCCAGAATAACTAGGAAAGGCGGCCCGTCCGTCGTCTGCTCTTCGTACAACCTCTGACTTGCTTGCCCTATTAACCTGCAGTCACCTCCTGCGTGCGGACCCTTCTCCTTTAACAGGCTAATATATAGTAGACTTCGCCCTTTCACAAATATCTAGAAGTTAGTTAAAATTTGGAATGCGGATAGTTTACTGATTGTGTTTACATGGTTAAAGCTGTCTGGAGGACCCTGGATCTGGCAGAGAGGGCCCAGATTCTGAGACCGTCCTTTTAGTGGAGGGGGTGGTGTTGGAGATCTGGAAGATATTCTCACTCTTACAATGACTAGGATGTGGCTCCCATTTTTCCTTCTGGTTACAAAATTGTGTGGGAGCCATGTGGACTGGGGGAATTGTTCCCTCATCTGACGGATCTTGCATTGGATTTAAATGCGATTGTGGTGAACTACTGCTCATCTTCAGATGGTGGTCATGGAGTTCAGGCATGTACTGACAGTTCGAACCTTTCAGATGCTAGAATTGCTAGGTTGGTTCAACTCTTTTCCGTACTTTGGGTGTAAGTCCAGAGCAAGTGTGTACTGCTCCTGGGATTAGACAAGGGAGGAATTATCTGTGTTTGCTGCCTACAAACGACTCATCGACCCCCATTGGTATTGGATGTTGATGAGTTGTGTGATCATAGAGGCTCATGGACAGTGAAAACCATCATCAAGCTCAAGATCCTCATTTTTTTTAGATACATGGTCAGTCCCCTACTCCCCTCCTATCTTTCTGGTATATTAGAGGGTTTGGGGGTTCGAACCTTGGTCTTTAGTTTGGAGGAGCCACTTCTCAACCACCAGACCAATTGGTTAGTTCTATAAGAAGTGCTCGGTGACAAAGGTTTACACAAGGCACAGTCATTGGGAAAAAAGACCCACACCACACCATTTCTTTCAGTTCTTTTGCAAGGGAGATATGGAGGTGATCTGAGATATCCTGGCTATACATTTTCTCTTTTGATTCCTTTTCAAATACGGTAAAAGGGAAGGGTCTGATTTGACCTACGTGAGAAGAGAGAGGCATCTTAAACTTTTTCGTGTTATTTGGGCCATTTGGTTGCCAAGAAACGATAACATTTTAGGTCTGCATGACCCTAAGTTAAAAATGTGATCCAGTCTGTCATCACCGAATATTGGAGGTTATGGATGAAGGACTTGTCGTTTCAAATTAAACCTCAATTTTATAATTTATCTGGACAATCACTAATACCTAGTCATCATCCTTTGGCTTTTCCTAGAAAGAAATCTCTCAAGAGATCACATGGTATTCATTTGATGTCCATTATAAAATTTCAGGTTGATATATAATTATTTTTGAGGATGACTATCATCTGTTGCCTTGTGCAGCCGATGATATCTTGCATATCCACACACTGCATCGGATTCTTCTGTAACTGTTTCACGTATCAAATTTTGTTGCCCTTCAATTTTTATTCACATTTATTCCCTTTTTCCAGCCTACAGTCGACATCAAAACAGTACTTTCTCAGCTGATGGACAGATTATCGAACTATGCTGCGACAAGTCCGGATGTAAGTTACTTGCTATAAGTTCTAAAATTAAGGTGTAGAAATGTAGAATATTGTCTTACCTCAACCCTTTGCAGGTTTTACCCGAATTTTTGCAAGTAGAAGCATTTGCGAAACTTAGCAATTCCATTGGAAAGGTGATTTCCGTATTTTCACTGTGAGAATTAGTTTATTCAGTTATTGGAGATTTTTTTCCACCTTTCTTTCTATAATTAATAGAAGCCTCTTTGGTCCTTAGATATTCACAGCAAACATTTATTAGCTAAGATTTGCTTATCATCTGGTTTGTGAGATTAATTCGCTTTAAAAGAATCAGTGTACGATGTTTTTTTTCCATTATTCGGGGTATTATTGTGTAATGATTGAGTTCTGATAGCCAAACATATCAAACTTTTAGTTTTCCACAATTTTAATATTCACATTCACATATTACTGTATGTTTGATATTTTTTTTTTAAAATCACATGATTTATAGAAATGAGTAAACTATAAAAAGTCCTCCAAATATGAGATCATGCTTGTTGATGTTATTAGTTTTTCCTATTTTTGGTTCATTTATATGTCTAGTCTTTTTCCATGTACTTTCTTTCTATGTGTACAATAGGAGACTATTATGTGATCGCTATCTATTGGTCATGTTATATGATAAACCCTACCCCATTAATGAAAATTTCCACTTGGTATGAGAGTGACAATATTCGACCAGAGTTCTTACCGAAGAAGCCCACCGCCACCACAGTTTTACCACCTTGCGCGATCCTCTTCCTCCACACCACCATCCCCCTCATGAGGGCTCCTCTTCCTCTACACCATCATCCTGCGTGAGATCCCTCCCAACATTGCTGCATGCCAACACAGGGCCGCTAGCGACGATCGTGGAGCCCTAGGGGCGCAACCAACCATCTCCAGTGTTGTTGCATGCTACCACCTGGACTTAAGCAGCAACACTAGAGCCCTAGGAGTGCCACCAACCATCCTGGTGCTGCTGCACACCACCAGTAGGCTCCAACGACACTGCCAACAATAGGGCACCGCAAGCCACCTCTTGCATCTTGTGCACCGCTAGTAGGCCCCAATGGCACCACCAACAACCGTTGCAGGACTTTGCGTACTCCCGTGATGCCCTAGCGTGCTTCCCTATGGACGATCTTTGTCTTGTGTGTGACCCTTGGATCACTACACCTTATATGCGACTGAGCTGACTTTGAACTTTGCTGATTTTTTTCTTGACCTTGGTGATCGTTACTTCTACCGAGACCGAGCCCATGTTTTTCACATCTTTTATGATGGTTCAAGGGACCTCTATCAAACTCAAGGGCATATGTAATTATGTACTATGGTCTTGGGCCTTCAGGGTTTTCATTGACGATCAGAGGAAAATATCTATTTTGCGAAGGAAGCTCGAAACGGACAAAAACTAAATCGTGGTTTGGGGACAACTATCATGTCATGATATGGATGACCAACGACATTGAGTCCCACATTGCTTTCAATCTCCTATACAAGGACACTGCGAAGCACACGTTAAATGGATTATTACAGATCTATTCATAGCAAGCTACCGAGTTGTGACATGCAGACATCTACACGTGGATTTGTTTTGTTTCTCAGTGAGATTCTATCCTCGTAGAGTACTATCATCATCTCACCGACCTCTATGAGGAACTTGCCATTTTTGAGTTAACCTGTTGTACCAAACAAGTGGTAAAGAGATCTGAGTGGCAAGTTTATAGATTGCTTACCCGTCTTCATCGTCATTATCATATCGTGAAGGATTAATTTCTCACGTTTTATACACTTCCCCCCATCAAGCTCATCTTTGACCGTCTGTAGCAGCTCGAGACCTCCACTAGTCACACTCATCCTTCGCAGTCTGCAGAGACCTTTGCTTTTTTAGCGTCATTTAGAAGACGTACTCTCTACAGCTTCGGAGATGGTTGATGCCGTGATTTTACCAAGGCTGTAGTCGCACATTGTGCCTTCGCTGCCACAAATCAACTACCCATCTGAATGTTATCGAGCAAAGTTTAGCAAACCACTGCAGGCCAGCATGGCATCATTGTCTGATTATGACACAACTATGACAAAGGTGTCCTCAGATCAAGAGCCCAATGGACAAACGATCCAACTTTTTACCATTGACTACTCCAAACTCATGCAATCACTATAGAATTCTTTTTTTATTCCAACTGCTATGGAATTTTCCCATCTGCGAGAATCATCGTCTGCGAATCTGGCTACAATCTCAAATATCGTAGACAACTTTGATTCTGCGTCTACGCCAACTTGGATTATTGACTCTAGCATATCTGCTCACTTGTTGGGAGAAGGTATTCTGCTGACCTCTTAGAGCCTTCTTCTACTATGAAGTCAGTACGTTAATCCAATGGTGCTTATTTGCCCATTAGTATTGGGTTATGGAGTTTTTCTCCAAATTTAGACTTTCTGGAGTTTTGTGTGCTCCTGACTTTCCATTGAGCTTATTGTTTGTTCATAGATTATACATTGAACTGAATTGCAGAGTGAATTTTGACGAGTGCTATTATCGTTATAAAATAAACATGCAGAAGCGAACATGGAAAAAAAAAGAACGATAAGAACAACGGGGTTTAACGTGAAACCCTACTCCGTGAGGAGCGGGATGAAACCACGGGAGAAGCCCTCTAAGGGGCATATTTTTCTATTGCTTTTCTCAATGGATACATGAGGTCTGGGGCTCCTTATATAGCCTCCACATAGCCTCCAAGTCCCTCCACTGGACAATGTGGGACTAAATATATGGATGGTAAATGGATCTTCTCCAGAATCCATTTACTCTGCTACAACTCATGACGCACAACCAAATACTTCAACACTCCTTCTCAAGCTGGAACATGCAATGCTCAGTTTGGATACACAAACAGAAAGAAACTCAACTCACGCTACAGGACACTACGGACAATATCAACCCAACACGCACAACTGCTGCTATCGAGGACACTGCTTCTCATGCCGTGCAGGTGAGGACGACAAACTGGCTGGAGTGTGAGTCTGATGAATCTCCTCGTCGGAGAGCATGCGCTCTGAACTGCGCTTGTCGGAGTTGCTGCAACTGGAAATGAGTCTCCTCGTCGGAGTACTCTGCCCCGCCACAATAATGTGGACAACTACTCCATCTCTGAAAAGGGTCGAACTGAAAAAGGGCCGTGGCTATGCAATCCTCGTCGGAGTCCACGGTCGCTGGCGAATGGAGTTCAAAAAGTCTCCTTGCCGGAGAACTGGGTCTCTCCCATCTGGCACAGATAATGATGCACTACTCTAGTATACCTATGATACCACATGAAAACCCTTGCCCACATGGCATAGGGAATGGTCCTCTACTCTGGAGTCCCTATGGCTCACATGAAAACTCTGGCCGAAACAACAAGAATGGATGAGGAGCATAACAAAAGATGGCAAACATGTGTACATCTAAAAATGACCACAAACATATGCATGTCTGAAACCGACGACTCGAAACGATGACCGTCGAGTCTGAAGAACTGTAGAGTCTGATCATCTGGCTGGTCTGGAGACTGACATCTGAATCTGGAATCTGGATCAAGACTTGTGACTCTCTCTCTCTATATATACTCCCCCTTTCTCCTATTCTTGTTGGAATGAAGACATCGACAGTTGGGAGAAGACAAGATAAATGGGGAGAAAATTAAACAAACTCAAAGAATTTCTTGCGGCTTTTCTTTTTTTTAAGCCGTTTCATTTCCCTCCTTTTTTTTCTTTCGGCTTCTGTAAATTCTTTTTTAATAATATACGGCCAAAAAAGGCCCAAAACTCTCTGACCGCCCCCTCCGGCCCCCAAATTCTCTGATTTTTTTAAGCTGAAGCCCTCCTAGGCTTTTACAGATTTTTTTAAATAAATGCCAACGGGCCCGCTCGGCCCCCCTTGAATAAAAGGTACGCCTCCCTTAGGGTTCCACTAACAGGAAACCCTCGTGACGCCACCACCACTCCCAAAGATTTGGGGCTTCATCGACTGCGCCACTTGCGACAGCCAGAGATATCACCAGGGCCCGTCGCCAAGGCTGGGGAGGGAAACCGTGTGGTGGGTGATCGAGATCCTGGCGGAAGAACCGGGTCTCGTACTCGATCTTCTATGCTCGATGCCGGGCTGGAGCTGGTGTTTGAATGAAGGAGGCGTGCCACCCGTAATTGGGAGAGAAAGGCGCCGCCTGCTAGGGAGATGCGGCAGCGCAGGGAGGAGCCCTAGCCGACGGAAGGGAGAAGCCTCGTGTCGCCTGCGCAAGGGATGAAGGGTCACCGCCAGGAGCATAAGCTATGCTGTCTGGGGGTGTGCTTGGGAGGACTGGAGCGAGGGCCGCCTACGCGTGGATCTGGGTCCTGCGTCTTGGATCTGGGACCCGCGACTCGCGCGGAGGAGGATCTACGCCGCCTACGAAGGGTACCGCCTGGAAAGGTTGCCACGCCATCTTCGAACACTTGCGCGACGGAGGATCTCCAGGATCGGGGCCCTTGCGTGTTCATGCCATCTTCGAACAGAACTGGGTTGCGCCTCTAGGATGCACCATGGTAGCCTTGAGATTTGCTCTGGGTCTGTAAATGTTGCTGTTTCTACCCTGGATCATGGGTTTCGAAAACAAACCCTAGTATACTCGGACAGAACATCGAATCTCGAATGAACAAAACATCCTTCAACATAACATTGAATCTCGAATGAACAAAATAATAAAGAACTTGGAATCCTTGAGAATCGACCCGCTCTGATGCCATGCTATAAAATAAACATGCAGAAGCGAACATGGAAAATGATAAAGAACGATAAGAACAACGAGATTTAACATGGAACCATACTCCGTGAGGAGCGGGATGAAACCACGCGAGAAGCCCTCAAAGGGGCATATTTTCTATTGCTTTTCTCAATGGATACAGGAGGTTTGGGGCTCCTTATATAGCCTCCACAGAGCCTCCAAGTCCCTCCACTGGACAATGTGGGACTAAACATATGGATGGGGTAAATGGATCTTCTCCAGAATCCATTTACCCTCCTACAACTCATAACGCACAACCAAGTACTCCAACAATTATTATTCGCATGACATTCGGACGATGCAAATCTGATGCAATCAAACCCAAATTGAGAGGTTAAGCCATCACAGATTTGGGGGATTTTTCAAAAATTAGGGATTCTCGTCCATAATTAGATGTTTTAAATTAGTCATCTATTTTATCTATATTAAATCAATTGAGATTGATTGTAATCTCAATATTATGTTAGATTAAATTACTTGATGAATCAATTATAGTTGGTTTGGAATATTTTGATTTGAAATTTATTCAATTTCTATTTTTGTATTCGACCCCCTTCCTATAAAAAGGAGGCTAGTCCATTGGAAGGGAGTTATGTTATAAATTAAATTTTAAGTTTTGGTTTAGATAGTGCCTCCATCATTATCCCTCTTCTCCAAATTTTGAGGCCCTCTCAACCTCGTTCCTCCCTCAACCCACTAGGTACGTTGCGATCTTTTTCCTCTCCTCTCTCCTCCCCTTCCGAATTTCCGACCGCATCAAGTGGTATCAAAGCATGGAAACCGAATTGTTCATAGGATTCAATGATCCTATTGAGCATTGATATATGATGTTTAACTTGAGTCATCTTGGTCGAGGCTCACATTCCCGATGATAGAAAATTCAAGCACCATCTTCTATTAAGCATTGAGGTACACATATGGTTGAGTTCGTGGCTAGACAACAATGTACACATCCATATATATGATACAACAATACATCAAGTGTTCGAAGGCAATATTTTTATTCATAAGGATGATTCTTCCATTACAACCCCGTATAAGAAAATAAGGACATAACCCTCTTTTACGATAATGATCCGGGAGATGAAGAATACGAGACATTCCACTTGGACGCTCAGTGCTCATAGCTGATGGGTCTCATTCCCCCATCGTTGGACAGGGGGAGATTACCTTGTCACCGTCCATGCATTTACAGAATGTTCTACATGCTCCTGAGTTCTCCATGAATCTACTGTCTATTAGTCAGATTACGAAGGATTTGCATTGTCGCGCTATATTTGACCCATCTTCTCTTATTTTTTCAGGACATACTAACGGGCAGGGTGATTGGCTGTGGCTATGAGCAGAATGGTCTCTATCGTTTGGTCCAAAATTCATATGATGGCGTCTCTTCCTACTCAGCGGATTAGTCTCTCCGTACATCTGGCATCATTGGTCACCTCCCGCATCAAAAGATGTGTCATCTCTTGCCTCAGATCTCTCCAAGTTCGTCGTTTCGATGTGAAGCCTGTCAGTTGGGAAAGCATCATCGAACTAGCTTTCCTAGTCGTCAGTGTCAGAGCAGTAGCTCCTCTTTTGAATTATTTGATGTTGATATTTGGGGTTCGAGTCGTGTTCCTGATCATCAGGGACACATGTTCTATCTTGTCGTAGTTGATGACTTCTCCCGTGTATCGTGGGTACTCTTTTAAAGAATAAATCTCAAGCAGGGGATGATATTAGAAATCTTATCATTGAAGTGCAAAATGCTTTTTCTTCTTCTGTCAAATATGTTCGTACGGATAATGCGTTGGAATTCTGCACTCGCTCTCTCTCTCTCTCTCTCTCATTTCTTTTCGTCCAAAGATAATATTCATCAAACCACCTGTACTTACACATCTCAACAGAATGGAGTTGCAGAACGAAAACAGCGCCATCTCCTTGATATCACTCGAACCCAAGGCCTTGAATGTCGGTTTCGGTCACCATTTCGGTGACCGATTGAAACAGAATTTCGGTGGAATTTCGATCGAAATTCGATCGAAATTTCGGTCATTTCGATCATTTTTTGTACTAGGGCCCTCATATCTCGGTCATTTCAGCCATTTCGGTCGAATTTCGATTTCGGCAGGATATCGATATTCGACAGAAATTTGACAGAATTTCGCTGAAATTTGAGGCCATGCTCGAACCCTACTTATCCAGAGTTGTGCGCCTATCACCTTTTGGGGGGATGCTATTCTTATGGCCTGCTACCTTGTCAAGCGTATGCCGTCCTCTGTACTCGGTGAGAAAATTCCTCTTTCTGTTATTTTTCCGGAGAAGGAATTATTTTCTCTTACCCCTCGTGTCTTTGGTGCTATTGCTTTTGTTCGCCACTTGTTTCCTGGACTTGGCAAACTCTCACCTAGAGCTGTCAAGTGTGTCTTTGTGGGTTACTCTCTGATTCAGAAGGGTTATCGTTGCTATGACCCTGTAAACATGAAGTATTTTGTTAGTGCTGATGTTACATTTTTTGAGTCCGTTATGTATTTCTCCCCTGCAGGTGACAGTTTGGCTTCTTCCACATCTAATGGTGAAGTTTATGTTCCTCCCCCTCCTTGCCTGAGTCCACCTTTGTCCATTCCTGTCCTGGTCGTCACGCCACTCCGTCACCACCACCACCACAACCACCTATCCTCCCATTACATATATTCTATACACGTCGGTCAGGTCCTGCTCAGGCGGCACGTCAATCATCCATCATGCCTCAGGTATGTTCAGATGCTATTACTAACGATGGGACGTATAGTGTGCCTGAGCGGGATTCTTCTTTGCAGGAGGAGTGTGCACTATCGCGTACAGTGGATGATGATCTTGATGTCCCCATTGCTATTCGGAAGCAGAAACGAACTTGCGCGTCTTATTCCCTTGCTTCCCAGATTTCTTTTTACCGTTTCACAGAAGACTTCCAGAGATTTGCTGCGGCTTTGTCTTCCGTGGAGATACCACGGAATTATCAGGATGCTATGAAAATTGGCTGCTGGCGGTTGTCTATGGAAGAAGAAATGGCTGCTTTACAGTCCCGCAGTACATGGAGCTTGGTTACTGCTTCGCCCGACGCATCTATTGTTAGCTGCAAATGGGTATTCACAGGGAAGTACCATTCAGATGGGAGAACACGACTGGTGGCCAGAGGCTTTACTCAAACATATGGTGTGGACTATTTAGATACATTCTCTCCAATGGCTGGCCACTCTACTCTTCACATTCTTCTATCTGTTGCTGTGGTACGTGACTGGTCAATATTTCAACTTAATGTCAAGAATGCATTCTTGTATGGCAATTTGCAGGAAGAAGTCTACATGCAGCAGCCACCGGGGTTTGCTGTTGAGGGGGAGAATCATATGGTGTGTAGACTTCACAAGGCGATATATGGCCTTAAACAAAGCCCAAGGGCATGGTTCCAGAAGCTTTCCCACCTAATTGAATGACAGGGATTCAAAAGATCAAACGTGGATCACTCGTTGTTTATTCAGAAGACTTCTAGAGGTACGGTTGTCACCATGGTATATGTTGATGATATTCTGGTTATAAGAGATGATGCTCAGGGGGTAGAGATGGCAAAAGCATTTTTGGGCCGTCAGTTTGTCATGAAGGATCTTGGTACCCTACGGTATTTTCTGGGGCTCGAGTTTACCATGAATGCATAGGGTCTGGTGATGACCCAAAGGAAATATATTACAGATTTGCTGGTTGAAACGGGCATGTTTGGATGTAGACCATCGAGCACTCCTATGGATCCAAGTATGAAATTATATGACAACTGTTATAAAATGTGAAGAATGCGGAAGCGATTGATAAACAGAGCATAAACAAGAAAGATAGAACATGGAACACCATGATTTTACGTGGAACCTTATTCCGTAAAGAGCGGGATGAAACCACGGCAGAAGCCCTCAAAGGGACGTATTTTTCTATTGCTTTTCTCAATGAGTACAGGGGGTGTGAGGATCCTTATATAGCCTCACTGACAATCTGGAGTCCCAACGCTCATCCATGTGGGACTAAACATGAGTGGGGTAATTGGATCTTGGTGAGATCCAATTACCCACCTATTACATTCTCTAACACTCCCCCTCAAGCTGGAGCTGAGAAAGCTTCAGCTTGCAACAACAAGAAAATGTATACATCACATCTTCACCCAATACATCACAAGAAGAATATGTCTGCTGCTGGTAGAAGACCTCGCTCGAGGACGGGCCTACGACTTTCAGGACATCGGAACGTATCTCTGTCATACTTGTAGAACCGCTGCGATATCAGGTCACCGGAACGTATCTCTGTCGTGCCTGCAGGTCACCAGAACATATCTCTGTCGTGCCTGGAGAAGAATCGTTGGAGAAGAAGTCCAGTGCAGAATAGTAGTCGGGTCGCAAAAGAAGAAGTATGCGTCCTGTCAAAGAAGTTGATGCTCGGTGAAGACGGATGATCTGTAAAAAGCTGGAGTGATAATCTGTCAGTTGTGAATGGACAATATAAGTTGTGAAGAATACATCTCTGACTCCCCCTTTCTCCCATACTTATAGAATAAAAAGCTTGGAACATCAAGTTGGGAGAAACAAAAAATGCATTTTTTTGCTTCATTCTTTTTTTTTGCACAATTTTAGTCTTGCTTAGCCGTTCCCTTTTTGTTTTATGGCTGAATTGCAACACATTTTTTCTTCTTCTTCTTCTTCTTCTTCTTCTTTTACTTGAATATGGGCCCAAAGCGGGACCCAATACATTCTCTAACTACAACAATACTGAAGAGGTGGACATGAGAAGATATAGAGAGATGGTGGGTAAGCTTCTTTACATCACTATAACTCGACCCGATATTGCTTTTGCAATCAGTCGAGTGAGTCAATTTATGGAACAACCAAGACAGGTACATATGGATGCTATATACATGATACTAAGGCATCTAAAGTCTTCTCTAGGCTCAAGATTGCTGTTTAGAAAGAACACAGATTTATCTATATCGGCTTGTGCAGATGTAGACTATGCAGGATGTCCTAAGGATCATAAGTCTGCTTCAGGCTTTGCAGTTTTTGTGGGTAGCTCTCTGGTTTCTTGAAAAAGCAAGAAACAAACTGTTGTGGCGAGATCCAGTGCTGAATCTGAATATAGGGCCATGGCACAAGCAAGCACGGAAATGATGTGGGTTCGAGCTGTACTAGAAGACTTGCATATAGATGTACCTCTACCCATGCAGCTACAGTGTGACAATCAAGCTGCTTTGTTCATTGCCAATAATCCAGCATTTCATGAAAGAACGAAACATATTGAGGTAGACTGCCAATACACTAGAGATATGATCCAGAAGGGCTTGATTTCTACTTCACATGTTAGTTATAGGAGCAGACTGCCGATATTTTCACCAAGCCATTGCTTAGAGGACCTTTCCAGAGATGTTCTTCCAAGCAGAGCATGATTGATATCTATGCTCCATCTTAAGGGGGAGTGTAGAGAATATTATGTGGTCGGTGTATCAGTTCCTCTATTTTTTATTTTCTCGATACCCTCTTATGTAATTTCCCCATGGGTCCTCTCTATATAAGAGAACCTAGGGTTCTATGGAATAAACATATTGCTCATTTCCACCAACAGAAGCCATTACAGGTTTGGAGATTTTTCAAAATTAGGGATTACCATCCGTAATTAGTTATTTTAAATTAGTCGTCTATGATAGGATTCGTTGCTTGAACTTTTGTTTACACGAATGCGAATCTTGACCGAGACGACTCAGATTGAACTCTGTATGCCAATACTTGACATTATCGTCGAATCATAAAAACAAGCCAGTTTCCATGATATGAGACTACTTAATGCAACCGAGAATTCGAAGGGGGAGGAGAGGAAGAAGATCGTGATGCGCCTCATGGGTTGACGAAGGAACGCGATTGAGAGGAGAAACCCTATAAATTTAGAGGAGAAAGGGGGATAATGGTGGATGCATTATCCAAACTAAAACTTAAATTTTAATGTATAACGTAATTCCCTTCTAATTAGACTACTACCCCCTTTATATAGGGAGGGGGTCAGATATAAAAATAGAAATCGAATAAATTCAAAATCTGAATAATTCTAATTGGCTTACTAACTAATTTAGTATATCATAAATATTGAGATTACAATCAATATCAATTTATTTAACTTAAATAAAATAGACGACTGATTTGAAATGGCTAATTAGGGACGAGAATCCCTAATTTTAAAAAAATCACCGAATCTGTGATGGCTTCAATCCTGCTTAACCCCTTAATTTGGGTTTGATTGCATCAATACCTTTGGTAGGGGTCATGAGAGAATGTCATGTACTATCTTGATATCCTTGCTGACTCTATTTTTGTTGGCGTTGTCTCAATTTCTGCTGACCATTCCTCTGGCATCGGTACCTTGGTCATCCCTCCGTCAGAACCCTCTCCCATATGTTTCTTGAATTGTCCTTGTTGAAGACTTTCGAGTGTGAAGCCTACCAGTTTGGCAAACATCACCGTGCCTCTTTTCCTCAGAGGGCCGAGCCTAGTAGTTCGTCCCCTTTATCTTCGATCCATTGTGACATTTGGGGACCCTGTCTGATCCGTGTCGTGGGAGGTCATACGTATTTTGTTTTTTTGTTAATGATTATAACATATCCTCTTAGGCATATTTGATAAGGAAACGATTAGAAATAAATAAAATTGTCAAGTCCTTTTAGTTCATGAAAACCTATTTTTCTACACGTGTTGAGACTTCCATGGCTGACAATGCTCTTGAGTTTGTTCAATAGAACTTAGAACTTGACTTGAGTTGGTTCAACAAGACTTGACCACTTTCTTTGCTACTTAAGGTACCCATAGAATCCTGCCACACATATTGGACCCTCGTCTTACAAGCTTGAGGATCCACTTGGTTTGCAAGGCTTCATTAAAGTGTCATGGACACTAGATACCCCCACCTTATTGTCGTAACACATGCTTCCTTTTCACCAATCGTTCTCCCTAGCTCCTTTCCATATAAACCTTCTCCACAACCCATCAATCTGCTTCACCACCTTTCACAATAACATGAAAATTGATTTATCCAAAAGAGACAAGGCTGAAAGAAAGGATGTATTCCAACATGTTGATTTTTACCCCAATAGCTTCCTCTTCGGCCTCTCCATCATCAGGCCTTAATCAATCGACCTATCGAAAGGGATCACTATGGGGAGGCTAAGGTATGCTTGATGCAACTGTACTCGCTAGTATCCAACACCCTTCCTTATGTTGAATCTCCAATTTTTCCATGCTAAAAGCCATGAAGGAAAACTTCAAATCATTAACCAATCGACTTACAGAAAGGGCTCACTATGGAAAGGGTCAACTACTGGACCCGGAAAGGGATCCAGATATGAATCTGGGCCCAGAAGAGAGGAGATATGAGGCGCCCAACTTGGGCCTAGGGCGATCAGATCCAACCAAGAGGGAGATAGAGAGCATGGGGCCGACCCGATTGAGTCTGTGGGTGGGGTTCTACGCGATCGGTGCCTGGCGGATGATCTTAAGGGGGGAGACATGAAAGGAATGGGAGGCGGAGGGAGTGCAGGGAGAGAGGCAGAAGGAGGGGTAGGCGGAAGAGCCAGAGGTGGCGCTGGGCTGGTGCAAGGGAAGGCGGAGGTAGGGTTCGCGGTAGGGTTGGATCCTTTACAAAGGGAGGTAGTGTTCCCCGATGTTCCAAGGGGGGAGTGCAGGAAGATGGAAGAGTTGGTGGTGGCTTTCGGACATCAGGTGCAGATTGGTGCAGGTGGGGTGTCGGAAGATGCGGAGGTTGCTTCAGAAGGAGATCACTCTCGGGCTGCAAACAGAAGGCTCAGATTTGGAGTCTGTTTTCAAAAGGGGGAGGCTTTGAGGTCGGCTAGAAGAAGGCGCATGGCAGGAATTCTCTATGTTGCAGAATGCCCAGATGGTCCTCCACCTCCTGCGAGTAGTGAGTCGCCCTGAAGTAGACCGAGCCACTTCTGTCTGTTGGATAGAGGCTTTGTTGAATGTATGGGGGTGGTGCAACCAGCTCGACAATGAAGATCTCCAATGTTTCCAATTGAAGTTGTCTTGGAACGTGAGGGGTCTGGGCCGACCCGAAAAAATGCCTTGGGGTTGGGAATCTGGTTTGGGAGGCCAATGCAAATATCTTTTTATTGCAAGAAACGAAGCTATCTAGAAGCTTGGTAGGTATGTGACATGAGTTGGGAGTTGGGCACAGTTTTCAGGTAGCGGAGTTGGAGACACAAGGAGCGACTGGAGGCTTGATCACGGGGTGGAAGAAGGAGCACTTTGAGGCGTTGGTTAAGTGGAGGTCCGCCTTCTCTCTCTTTGTGCACCTCAAGCGTCGGGCTAATGGATTATCCTCACGGTGACCAATGTCTATGGTCCGACTAGCGGTGGAGGGGTCTCTTTAGCAGACGAGCCACGGTCCTACTGACGAACCATGGATTATCGGGGGGGGGGGGGGTTGAGGACCTCAACCTTACGCTGCTGCCGGGCGATCACCCTCGGAGGGGGGGGGAGTGAGAGATGCTGCCTCCGATCAGTTCATTGCGATGATGCACTCCTTGGGACTCACAATTGTTGATGCGGCTGGTTGTGCATATACTTGGCGTAATGCGAGATCGAGGATGGATAGGTTCCAGCTGTCTGTTGAGGGGGTGGAATGTTTTTCGCTCTCTCGCGCTTGGGCACTTCCGTGCATGCACTTCGACCATACGCCTATTCTTTGGTCTTCGGATGAGGAGAGAAGAGGCAGGTACTTTTTCCGTTTCGAGCATTCTTGGCTATTGGAGGAAGGATTCAAGGAGTTGATAGCGGGCTTGTGGAGGGGGTGGTGTCCAGAAGGGACGGCAGTCAATCCGTTGGCAACCAAGCTGGGGCGGCTTATCCTGCAGGGGTTTGGAAGGGAGTTGAAGTTGAGATGGAGGGAGAAGAGGGGTAGGGTGCATGAAGAGGTGGTCCGTCTGGATGGGCTAGATGATTTGAGAGGGTTGAACCAGGATGAGACAACATTGGGATCCGGGTTCTTGGAGGAACTACTGCTAGAAGACCGTAAGGAGGAGGTGAAATGGAGGCATAGGTCAAGACAAAAATGGCTTAGAGAAGAGGACACAAATACTAGATTCTTCCGCAGCATGGCGTCTGGCAGGAGGAGGAACCACATCCATGAACTAGAGCTGGGGGGTCGCAGGATCTCCTATGAGGCGTAGATTGGCAGCGATCGGAGAGGGCATTTTGTGGAAGCTTCGCACAGAAGGCAAGGAGATAAGTCGAGTTGGTTGGGAAGAGGAGTGAAGCTCTTGTAGCCAATACAGGCTGAGGGGCTTGTAGCGCCCTTTTCTGAGGTAGAGGTGAAGACTGCAGTATGTGGATTGAATGCGGATGGGGCTTCTGGGCCGGACGGCTTTCCGATCCTTTTTTACATGGAATTTTTGGACATGCTGAAGGTTTAGATTCTAGAGGTGTTGGAGGAATTCAGAGAAGGCAACAAGGGTTTTGAAAAGGTTAACGTGGCTTTACTGTTCTTGCTACCAAAAAAGGGACATTCCAGTGAGAGTGGAGGACTACAGAACGATCACATTGTCAAATGGCATCTATCTCATTGTGGCTAAAGTTTTGGCGAACAAACTCAAGGGGTCATGGACTCCATTTCTATAGGGGCAAACCGCTTTCATATCGGGATGTCATACGTGGATGAGAGGGTTATGGCTTCGGAGATCTGCTTGGAATGGCGTCGCAAGAACACAAAGGGAGTGATGTGGAAGATTGATTTTGCCAAAGCATACGATTGTGTGGACTGGAACTTCTTGTGAAAGTCATTGACAAGAAGGGGGGTCCCGGAGTGTTAGATTGCCTGGATGAAGATATGCATCACTACGTCTTCCTTCTCGATCCTTGTGAACGACCATCCATAGGGTGGTCTGTTTCAGCCGCAGAGGGGTGTGCGGCAGGGATATCCCTTGGTTCCCATGTTGTTTGTTCTGGTGGCGGATGCTTTGGCGGTTCTTTTCAAGCAAGCAGTTGAGGGAGGTTGGTGCGAAGGTTTTCATCTTGGGGACATCTAGGTCCTGTTACTGCAGTACGTCGATGACACTGTTATTTTCCTCAGCGGAACGGATGAGATGAGCAGTATAACAGCTCAACTGTTGGGCATTTTTAGCAGCATCTCGGGGTTGGAGATTAATTTGCAAAAGTTGGTTTTAATCACATTCGGGTTACAGAATGAGGAGCGGGACATGTTAGCGAAGCTTCTTGGGTGTTCGTTGGGGGACCTTCCGATTACCTACCTTGGCCTTTCGTTGGTGGCAGGCAAGCTCAGACAATCGGATTGGGGTGCGGTTGTTCAGAAGATGGAGCTCAGGCTAGCAGGGTGGAAAGCGGTCACGTTATCTAGAGGCGAGAAGCTAGTGCTGTTGAAGCATGTGCTCTCGGTCATCCCTATTTTTTTCTTCCAGACTGATGCCAATAGGGATTAGGAAGATGATTGAAAAGCTTATGAGAAAGTTCTTCTGGTCATATGGGAAACAACAAAAATCAGGCCTACACCTGGTATGTTGGGAGCAGATAATAAGAGCTCGTGATCAGGGGGGCTTAGGGGTCCGAGATGTGGTTTTCCTGAACAAGGCCTTGATGGCAAAGTGGGTGATGCACATATGGGGCCCCGTCTGATGACTTACCCACAAGACTGTTGCGTGCAATTTACAGTGTGAAAGGAGAGTTGGTGTTAAGGAAATTCGTTTTGAGTCACCCTTATGGCATGGGGTGCGAGAGATGTTGCCGCGTATGAGTGATAGGCTAACACCTAAGGTGGAGGATGGATTGAGCTTCAGATTCTGGAAGGATGATTGGTCGGGGGATGGCAACCTTGAGAGGCGATTCCCGAGGTTATTTGCTATGGCGTCTTTGAAGGATGCGGTTCTAAGGGAGGCGACTCAATCTGGTGAGTGTAGGATGCGGTTTGCCGCGACTCTTTCGAATCGTAGAAGGGAAGACTTGGATAGACTGCAGGCGGAGGCTCCCACTCCAGAGGTTTTCTCTTTGACCAGGGACCATTATGAGTGGGTAGGTACAAGATTTTCGGTCAAACAATTCTATGAAGTGCTCAGAAATGATGAAGTGGTTCAAGATAGGGTTCTCTGCCATGATATGAAGATTATTTGGGCATGCAGGATTCCGAACAGAGTAAAGGTATTCTTATGGTGCCAGTGGAGAGACAGACTTTGTGACAGAGTAAAGAGGGCGAGGATCTTTGGCCTAGTGGATGCGACGTGTGACACATGTGGAGAGTGGACAGAGAATTCAGAGCACCTCTTCTTCACTTGTACACGACGACAAAGGTTTGGAGGGAGATGGAGATACCATGGGTGGGGGTTGGCGACTCAACTGCCTTTTGGGAATCGATAAGAAGGGCCGGTGGCAACTCCTTGGACTATGCTACTAAGCCGTTTGCGGTTCTTTTGGCAATTTGATTGGCAAGAAATGAGTTCTTCTTTAAAAATCAAAGATTTTATTCAGAAAATGTAGTGTGTCAGTGTAGTGCTCTAACGAGTTTTTGGGTGTCCAGGTAATATACTTTGTAACTTTTATTATAAATTAATATAATACAATGCAGTGACTCCCGGCTCGGGAGTTCACCCTCCTTCTAAAAAAATGTTCGTTGCTTCGTTGACTATTTTGACCAGCACCCTAACCCTGCGAAAAGTAGAAGTAAATAGCGGGGCCTTCTCTAGTCAATAAACCCTTGTCCCGGGCCAAGAAAAAGTCCTTCCACCGTATGTCCCCCCTCTGACCCCCTCCCACCCAAGGAAAGAGAGCAGAGAAAGCCTGACTCGCGCATTCGTGAGCGGGCACTCACTGACATGTGCTCAGAGGCGAGGGAACCCTAGGACACCCAAAGGGATTTTGGGACTTCACTCTCTAAAGAAAGGCAGCGGGCGTTCATGCAACTCACCCGAGTTCCCCTCACTTCCTGCTGCATCCCCAATACTTGCTCATTCGTTCGCGGGCGCTCACATGAGCTCTCTCAAAGAGAATGAGACAAGGCGGCCTTGTTTAAAAGAAGAAGCTCCACAATGGCGGATAGAGAACATGCCTCATTTAGAGACCAGCTAATAAAGCATATTTTATCGTTAATATCTGCACCTATCCAAAGGCCTCGGATAAACTGAGAAAAAGTAATAAGCATGCCCTTCTTGCATTATCAATCGGACTGCATACTCCAATTCCCTTTGTAAAAGTTCACCAGGTCAAAAAGATCCTCTTTTTATACCACTAGTTGACTTCTAGATCTCATGATAACCCTATTGACTCAGAAACTACACAAGTTTGCTCAAATTTCTTCACCCCTCTGTATCACATGAATCCCAATTTGGCTTCAACTACAAGAATGAATCCCAATTTGGCTTCAACTATAAGACACGCCGTCTGCTTACTTCGAATTGTACTTCCCCAAAACTTACGTTTCCCTTCCACTCTCAAACCTCTTACAACTAGGACATCATCCATCTTATAACCTTTTTGGCCTCCACTATATACCACCTCTCGTTATCCACCCTTCTATTGAGAGCCTACTTGTTCACCTCTTCCCTGCAACTCCGACGAACCTCCAAAACCTCTCGGGGAACTCCCTCCCTTCCTCGGATCCTTTTCTGAGATGACCTGCATTAGTACTTGTTCCCTTCCCATCCCATTGCTAATTCCTCCCACTCCCACTGCTAAGATTTTAGATTAACCTTGGCATTTCCTCTAGAGGTTATTTCCCTTCTGGTCCAACCATATATAACCCTTCTTTAGACACTTGACGTAGCTTCCAAGCACATAAACCGCTTGACAACCCAAACCTAACATTGATTTCAACATCCCTCTCCTCTTCCTTGTCAAACAACGGACATTACCTTAAATCCCGATCTTCCTGCCCCACCCATGGATTACCTCTCTCCCCATTTCACTAGACACCACCGACGATCAACAATGCCACCATCTTGGGAATTTGCTAGGGATCCTTTAATATAACCCCACTTGCCGGCCCTTCTCCTCTGGTGCCACCACCACCCTCACTTGGGAGTTCCAACGCTTTAGAAGTCACTACATAGGATGCCTCTTGTCTCCAATCCTCTACAGGACGGACCACCTCACTATCCACATAGCTTGTGAGTGGGTCATTTCCTACGACACCCAACCCTGTGATCTCCTCCAGAGGTCATTTCCCCTCCATCACCAACCACGCTAATCCTCTATTACTTGATTCACATAACTTCCAGACACATACACCTTTTGACAACCCGCCATTTATTTCCTCCTGCTCCTCTTTCTCATTGGATAATGGGTATCAACCCAAACCATCTTCTATGTCTCTGCACACCGATAACCTCTCTCCCATGATCACACGAGGTACCATGGATGTTCAACAACATCACCACTTCGCTAAGGCATGGGATCCTTCCGATCCTACGCCGCGAACTCTGGCTGCCAACTCTTTCCTCGCTCATTGGAGGTCCACCTCTTTCAAAGATGCTGTGAAACAGTCTTGGATGCGATGCTGATACCATCCTACACAGCACCACTCCTTGCTCCAAACTGCCAGCAAGCCTTGGGTCGCGATCTGATATCTGGACCAAATCTCCCCCATGACTAAGCCCGAAACAAGTCATCTGGGCCAGATCTTTAGCCTCCCTCAAATGGGTCATGCCTACCTATATTTTCTCGATCTGATTACCTGAGTCGCACCACCAGAAACCCTTGGTGACCACCCTCCATGCCAGCTTCTCCGTCACCACCAGACCTTTTAGTCCTTTGGTAGGTTCCATCACACTTAATAGTTTGATAAATTGGACTTCATTACGCTCAAATTTATATTACAAATGCTTGAGACCGTATTGACTTCAGAGCAGGATATGCTGGTTTCAGAAGCTTGGTCTGATGGTACCTATCTCCCACTTTTTGTACTGCTTTTTTTAGCAGAGATGACTGGAGTTTGCAGAATTAGTTGGATGATCGTAGCCCATCGCAGGCCCCTCTGATTGCAGGGATCATTGACTTGGCAGGATAGTTAACTCTCGGTGAATAAAGCAGACATGGCTTTTCTCTGGCCCTATGGTGCTTGATCATGGTGATCTGTAGAGCATGACTGCAAGTTGATTTGGAGTCTAAAGGTTCCCGTGAAAGTAAATAAGTTTTTCTCAAGCTTCTGCAATATAGGAGATTGATGACCAAGGCTTGCTTGGCAAAGTTCTCCCTGATGCTGGAGTGGACTGTCCTCTTTGTGGGTTTAAGTCCGAGGTGCTGGAACATCTCTTTCTTTCGTGTGCCCTGTCTAGAGTTATATGAATGACTAGAGCAGTTCACCAGATTGATATTACGTCTCTTGAGAACGTTTGGACCTCTATGGACGAACAAATGAAACATATAGCCATTATGTGGGCTATTATTTGGCTGGTCCGTAAAGTGGTCATCTTTCATGCGGAGAGGTTTTATGTTGAGTATATTTCTCCATGATAATACTCTTCTTGAGTATTTGGCTTTTGTAACTATTGATTGTTTGAGTTTATATATGTCCAGTGGGCACCTCTCCTTTCTTGGCGTAATTTTTTTCACCAATGCTTTGAACCATCATTAAGTGCATATATTTAAGTTTATATTGCAAATCACTCACTTTTTGACAACTACTCCATCCAGCATTTCATGCTCGTTTCATTTTTACTTCACAAATCTGCTTAAGCATTTTATTGTATTGCAAACAGCAATTTGTAATTAGTAGCCTATCGGTTGAAATAATTTGCCAATTCCTGCCAAACACTTGTCTCAAATAGTAAAATAAATACCTATTTCAACTAGTAGGCTAACAGATTCGGCCAGAATAGTAATTTGCTGATTCTTGCCAAACATTTGCCTTAAATAATATACGTCAACCTGCAGTGTGAACATCAATATGAATTCAATAGCATCTCAGTTGAAATGATTGTGGCATTGGCATTGTTGAGAATATTTTTATTTTTGGTTTGAAAATGCTTTTTGTGAGTTGGTTATACAATTTACTTGTTAGCAGCAGTTCCATTTTTCTGCAGGATATCTTTGTCTGGAACTTCTTCTCTACTTTAATTTTGAGCGTAACCACAATTTGTTTTCCAAAGACAAGATCTAACTTGTTTCAAACGAAATGCTGGTCAATACTGCTACCATTTGATGCCAAAATGGTCATTGTTTGCATTCAGAAGCAATTATTTTTCTTATGGTCTTGCCATTTTCTGCATTATGTAGTTGGTCAAAGAGATCAAGTGTTATTTTGAAATGTATATTTTTTAATGCTTTAACCTTTGCCTTTTTGTTTAGGTCATTGAAGCTCAACCAGATATGCCCATTGTTGGAGTCATATCCTTGTACGTCTCCCTTCTTACATTTACTCTTCGTGTTCACCCTGATCGGCTCGACTATGTGGATCAAGTACTGGTATGTTTTGCCTAATTTGCAAGTGCATCTTTTGACCATTGCATACTCATTTTTTTATTTAAGCATGTATCGAAGTGTTGCCATTCTGTTATTGTTCTTATAGTATTAAAGGTGACCTTTAGTTTTTTTTAAATATCATTGAAAATGATCCATATGGGTTAACTGGATTTTGGATGGATCTATTTAACAATGTCCATGTGTGTGTATATACATGGGGCATTTCCAATGAGCTCTGAGCTCATTGAGGCCTTGATGGGCACCAAATATAGACCGTCCATGTGTATGATCGATTGAGGGGCTACTTATTTCGAAGGAGGACGGTTTTGGTAGGACATTAACATGCCTGACGACTTTAATCTATTTTTCCAATTATAATGTGTCCTTAAAAAAGAGCCGGTCTATGAAAAGATAAAATTCAGATCATCAATTCCTTGCGGAAGATTGAGATCCAAACACTCGATATTAATTGAAATTACGGAAAAGATTGTTAAAATCTACAAATTGCTTCACCAAAATTGTCGATTACGTGTGATTTATTACTAATTTGCTGCAAATAGGGTTTTTACATGAGATCAATAATATATACAATGCTCAAGTAAATGATTGTTGCGGGATCGGTAACACCGAAATAGTGGTCATTAATTTGCATCCATAGTATTTCCTTGTACGAAATTCAGTAATTCATGGACATTATTTAAGTAACCTATTTACATTGAATCGGTAATACATTTCCCTTAGGATTAACATGGAATTAATAACTTGAAAATCAGTTAATAATCATATGCACAAATGTATTAGTTATATGCACATCAATTGGTCTTACTTACGATTTTAACACAATTGCTAACCGACCTTCGTCAGAATACAAGTTAGTAAGCATATGTATTAGTTTTTGGATTCACGAGAGAGCATATTTAAAGATCACAATAATTTATACTTTATCGAGATTTAAATAAATATGAGATTATACTAATGATGAAAATGAGAAAAGAAGTTATTACTGAGTAAATTGAAATGTGTGTTGGAAGCTAACAAACTGGGATAATACTAATCGTGAGATGGTAATATGATGACTCGAAAATGGTGCTCATTATGTACCTATTGGGCAATGCCCCTTGAAAAAAACTCTAAAACACATCTCACACCTCTCCATCTCCACCAAAATCATCTCTAACTCCCACATATGCTGCCATTGGAAGAAACATGTTGTGCCAGAATCAGAAGGGCCTCAATGATGCCAACAGGCCGTCATTCTCTCGATGAGGCATCATGAATATGGAGGAGGCACACATTCAACGAAAAAGGAAAAGGACTTCCACGAGGGTTTGTGACGGGGAAGGGAAGGTGGGGTGAGCTTACATAAACGGATGTAGTTTATGCGAAAAAATGTAATATTGAAAGAAGATACTTGTAATTTTGTTCTATAACTTCACTTGTTATTACAGAAAATAATGATACAGTAGTAAATGTCAATTAAAAATATATGTAACTTTACTGCAGATTTATGTAATAAATGATTGCGAATTTGTAAATTTTACTTTACTGCAATAAAAATATATTTTTGGAATAAATGTAAATCAAAGAACATGGGTTAGTAAACACGTTGTATAGTTGTAATAATAAAAAAAGGTCACTGACATATATGTAACAATAAAAAAGAGATCAATAACACAACATTAGTAGCAATATATCATCAATATATCAGAAAATAGCGATACAGTAGTCATGGTTATTAAGGCGGCAAGGCGTTACACCTGGGCGCCTAGGCGCGCTTAGGCGCGCCTAGGTGCGCCTAGGCGTGTTCAAAGTGGCATCAAGAAATTTCAAAAATATTGCATTTGGATGCTAGATTATTAAGAAATTATATCGCATTTCAAAAATATGACATATATATCACATTTTCAAAATGCGCTATGTATATTGCTTTTTGTAAATGCGCAATGTATATCGCATTTTGAAAATGAGATATGGTGTAGTGTGCATGAAAAATAGTCGCCTAGGCGTCAAGGCGTGCCTAGGCGCACCTAGGCGGCGCCTAGGCGCCCAGGCGACCCAAGGCGCACGCCATTTGCTATAAAAGCAAGGCGTCCGTTCTAGGCGCACAGCCTGGGGCGCCTGGGCGCCTAGGCGGCTGCCTAGGCGCGTGTAGGCGTGCGCCTTAACATCTATGACAGTAGTAAATAGTATTATATATATTATCATCAATAATTTTTATTCAATAGTAAATAGTAATATATCATCAATATTTTTTATTCACTCAGTAACAAATAATAACTCAACATTAGTAATTTACCCTCTATAATAATGGCACACCATTAGTAGTAATAAAATAGTAAATAGTAACATATTATTAATAGTTTTGATACATTCAGTAGTAAATAACAATACATCATTCAGTAACACAACATCGATTTTAATAAAAAAGATATTTGTAATTTTACTGCATATGTAATAAATGAATGCGAATAAGTAAATTTTACTTTACTGCAATAAAAATACATTTTTGGAATAAATGTAAATCAAAGAACGTGGGTTAGTAAACATGTTGTATAGTTCTAATAATAAAAAAGAGATAAATACATATATGTAATAATAAAAAGAGATCAATACAACAACATTAGTAATACTAGTATCGTTAATAAAATTTAAATATACAGTTGTAACTTTATTGCCCACATACGTAATCAATGAACATGTATTAGTAAATGTAAATCGAAGATTTGTATCTTCATATTTATTTTCTTTCTATCTCTATTTTGTAGTTTGCGCAACATGGTTTCTCCTCTATATATAAGAGAACCTTAGGGCTTCATGCATAATCAAATTCATTATTTCCCTTCCACACGATATCTGAGCGACGATCCTAGACCGGAGCTCTCATACACCATGCCATAACCCCACCCGCCGCCCACCACCTTGCGTGCGGAGGCACCGCTACCGACTGTGCACCTACCCGAGCATCGCCGCCTGACGCCCACGCTGCCCACAACGTCACTACCTTGGCCCCAGTGCCGTCACACGAGATCTTCTCTCGCTGCATGAATCCTCCCCTTGCCGTATGAGGCCTTCCTTTATTTTGTGCGGTCCTCTGCCGCCACCGTAGATATCGTCAATCATCGCTTGGGGTCACTGCGAGTCCCTATTTTCGTGCTACGCATCCTATGTGATCAAGAATTTATTTAAGCCCAGTTTGTGGTCTGATTTTGGCTTAAACAGGTGCTTTCAGACTAATAAATCACCTTTTTGAATCTAGCACGAACTTGGAATCGATGGGAATGGTGGTGGCATGAGTCTGCACACAATCTATTCCCTATATGTTCGAGTAGATGTGTTTGCTTCTGTCTAAGACCCTAATGTTCATCTCTTTTCGGCATCATGTCAGAGAACAAGGTTGACATCCCATCTTCGCCCATTATCAAGATGGATGGGACCAACTACGAGTTGTAGGCCATAGAGTTCATGAGCCTTATCCAGTGCAATGGGAAGAATCACATTCTGATATATTAGTAGCCGACTAGCAAGACTAGGGCTAATGCCTCTTGGGAGGCAGATGTCGTGTATGCACGTATTTGGCTCTCTAGTACCTTGGTTGTGGAGATAGTCAGTGATATCCTACATCAACTGTTATCGAAATAAACTGGGCATGCAAATACATCAAACTCATTACTGAATTTTTTTTGAGATAAGTTTCAATTCTTGCATTGACTATCATTGTATTGGGTTGGTGGAGACTGCATCGATTTAGTGGTTCATTTAGAATAATTGGAAGGAGAGATGTCCTAGGGTTTTTAAGGGCCCTAAAACACCATCTGAATCTTTGCTTCTGGAGCTTTGAGTTTCTTTGGTTTTATATTTCTCTCGGTTAAGTGCATTCTTTTTATACTTTGTTTCTTTTGTTCGGCTTTGACCACCCGACCGAGCTTTGGGGCTCTTTCTCCAATAATGACACTTGATGAGGCCGGCTATCCTAAGAAGCATGAAGCAACTCTCTGATGGCATGTCTATGATGTATGGATGCCAAATAAAAAAACCCGATTTGGTATGGATGGTTTGACTACGTTTTATCCTTGACAAATAGAAGTTTGTTTGATGTTGTTTGATGAGTGATCTGTGGCCCGTGTTGTGAAAAATATACCCTTCTAGTGCGATCTTTTTGGTGGTTTTTTTGGCATCTTCGTTCGCTTACCTCTCCCTGTATCATGAGATGGTCATGTAATTCCCTAGAATGGGGGAACACGTATTTACTCTTTGTAAACATCCTCGTATGTTTTTATTTTAGATAAATGAAATGTTTTGATCGTTTGTCAAAAAAAATTAATAGATTAAAAGTGATCTATAAACTCAATATAGAGGAAGTGTCAACCTACACTCCTGGAAGTTTGAACATTGTACCTGCTTTAAGACTAAAGAATGATCACTAGAGATTAATGAGCATCCTTACATGGTGCAAATTGTGATGGCTGATTCTTCTTTGATATCTTTTGAAGCCAAAGGATGACCATTCGAGATTAGTGTCAATCCATAATTTCATTTAACTAAAGCACGCATTATCAAAGTTAACCCTCCCAAATCCCCAATAACAAATAAACATAATAAATAACTATTTTCTACACAAGGGTGTCTAAGTTTAAAGATCATGTCATTCTTTTGTAATCACAAGACTTGCATCGCAAAACATAATTGAGCATGTTCCGGACTTCATCGATAGGTAGTAGTTGTATCGCTCTACAACACTCCATAAAAGATGTCCAAGAAGTGTTCCAGGATTCAAAGCCCAATCACAATATGTTAAGTCGTCTTCATACTTCCTTGAAGGGCGACAACATAAATGATGTGTTGCACCAGAGTCCATGATCTACTCTGTAATCTCAGATCCATGACAAGATGTAAAAGCAAAAGTACATGAGGTGCTAGCTGTCGCAAAGGTACTAGCAAAAGCAGAGGCTGCAACATCTGAATGGCCTCCTGGAGATGGTGAAGTAGAAATAGGCATAATGTCTCGCAGTCTAGCCACGAAGTCATCAAACCATTGATCTGAAGTAGGAACCGCAGGAGACTCAACCTGTTCCACTACTCGTACCAATGGAGGAAACCCATGTTTGGACTGAATGGACAGGACGACGACAAAACATGCAAGGTTGAAGGATTCAACTCCCTCTACCACAGGGTCCACGTCCACGAAAAGTAGACGAGCCTCGTCTACCTTGGGAGGCTACCATCACTGAGGAAGTCTGACCACTATTAATAGACGGAACAATGATCCTGCTAAGCTTGCAGAAGGCTTCCTCCATGTGAGAAATTGTAGCGTCTGCAAGGATCTGGGAGCGAGCAACATCCTATTCATGATCAAGAGCAGCTAGAAATACCCCAACCGTGGTAGCATTCCTATATGTCTTCTGCTGCTCAGGGGTGGTAGTGAGAGGCATGAAACTGTGTAGCTTCTCAAACATCCCTCTCAAGGATGTATCCAATAAATGCAGGGACCGTCCATTCTGCTTGAAGTGAATATATCATGCTGGATTTGGAGGATCTTCGTCTCATTCCTCGTCTGAGAATTTGTTGCTGCGTGGATATCCCGCATCGCCTTAGCATATGCTGATGTAGCACATCATTGACGATTTCAATCGTTAATGTACCCAAGGTTGCAGAAAGCGGTAGTCGGTATTCAGTCGGCAGGGTCACCTACTAAGGATTAGTCGGCAGTCGGGTGACTAGTCGGAATTAGTCGGTCATTAGTCGGTTTTGAATTTTTAATTATTTTAAATATATAAATCAGTTTTTTATACATATATTCGTATGTATATACATATATTTGTACATTTTATATGACATCATGATGAAACAAAAAAAGTAATTGACTTTAAATATAACATTAAGCATATTAGAATATGTTTGCTTTAAAAAAAGTGAAAAACAAAATAAATGAAAAAGGTTGTTGTAAAAGTCGGCCGATTAGTCGGCCGACTAGGCTGACTAGTCGGCCAGACTAGTCGGGTGGACCGACTAAGGGCCGACTAGACCTAGTCGAGTCGGCTACCCCCCCGACTCGACTAGTCGGACCGACTAGTCGGCCTAGTCGGTCGACTTTTGCAAGCTTGAATGTACCAGAGAGCCATGCTTTGGCATAAACGTCGTCCGCCTCCCATGAGGCATTTACTTCAGTCTTCTCCACCGGCTCCTCCTCGGTAAGAATATATTTCTTACCATTGAACTTCATAAGGCTCATGAACTGCATAGCCCAGAGCTCATAGTTTGTCCCGCCTATTTTGACAATAGGTGCTGGACTTCTGAGAGCGCATCTGGCGGATACATCTGCTTTGTTTTCAGACATGATGCCATAGGTAGAAGACTAGGGTTTGAGAATACCAAAAGTGAATGTATACATCGACATATATGGATTTGAATGCATATGTATACTTATGCACTCAAATCCATCAACCAGAGGAGAGGACCAACTCCGGCGTGAGCAACACGCAAGAGGCGCGGGTGCGCTGCGCGCTAGGGCTAGGCATGCGAGTGCGAGTGGCACAGGCTGGCGGTGCTGGGGGCAGCGCGGGTCTGGAAGGTGAGGTCTAGGGTTTTGGATACCCGAGCTGGACTGCCACTCTGATACCATGTTAGAAGGAAAAATATAGATGTTTATTCCAAGAACCTACGCTCTCTTATATAGAGGAGAGACCTGTGAGTAAATTACATATGATAAACAAAGAAATAAAATACGGAAAAGGTACATAGAAATATAGAAATGTTTGTACATATTTCATTTCGGGGACTTGTATACCGAAATTTCGTCGAAATCTCGGGAAATTTCGACGATTTCGGTGTAAATGTTGAAAATGACTCGAAAAGCTATTTTTTCAATTTTTTTGTAAATTAAGATCTTCCATGTTATTAGAATAATAAATAACTTATAAATATATAATTATGTCACACATATTTCTCATCTGTACCCTTATATTGTACTTATCGACCATATCGGTCATATTGTACAATATGTTGGATATTGCAAATGGAGTTAATCTGAGTACTTCAAATAATGAAAGATATACACTTATAGGCTTATAGTATACATATCGATCATCTATGACTGACGGTATCCACCCACCATTTTTTTGATTGAAGATCGAGTGAACCTCCATCGTGGGGGTCCCCACCTATTTTAAATTATATTAAAAAATGTTAACATTACCACTGTGCCCATGAGTTATAGAGCGCAAAACAATGAGCGAGTACATTTTCTTCATAAAAACTCTGATTGCTGAAAATCTTTTCGTTACGACCCATCCAAATGGCCTACAACACTCCGAATGACATCGAATAATCATCCGTAGAGCCGCTTCCCTCCCGCCTAATAAAGGCCCAAAACTCGGGAAGACTCCCCGTTTCGAGCCAAGGAATCCCTAAGGGTATGTTTGGTTGCTGGGTTGGACTGCACGGGGTTGAGGTACACCGGTGTACCCCTCCTTCCAACCCTCTCAATCCTCCTCACAATTTAATATTCACAGGGGTACCCCAATCCAATCCAACCCAACCCAACCCAGTCCAACCCAGCAACCAAACATGCCCTAAGCGCTTCCACACCTGGGCAGAACCTGGGCACCTCAGAAAAAGGTGGTCAGAGTCTTCCTCCATCTCCTTACATCTGTCACAACGAGAATACATTTGACCCAACAGTCTGCCTCTGCGTACCTTGTCCAATAAGACCCCTTCTCAGACACCACAGAAAAATCTTGATTCTGCTTGGGATTTTTGCTGCTTAAATTATTTTGACGTCATCCCTCAACTCCCGTTCCTACTCCTGCTCTCTCCTGTTGAACCTCTCGTAGCTCTCTTCACAGTAAACTTCATGTCCATCCATACAAAATGGTCTCTGCCCGCGGATATTAAACTTGTTTGGGGTAGCGTCTCCTGCAATGCCAAGTACCCCTACAAGCGCTGCTTCGAGAGATCCGTTGAGAACAACGGCGTCCAACTTCCCGTTTCCACCGTTTGCGCTAGAGTAGCCTCCTTCAAAGCGGCCAGAGCAAACAAACAATGGAATCTATCTTCAAACTTCCCCTTTCCCGTCCAATCATCCCTCCAGAATCGAAATAGATTGCCATCCCCAACCTTTGGCCGAACTTTAGTGACAAGCTGCGACAGAACTACACGGATACCGACCCAAAGGGGGGATTCAAAGCGAACCCTATTCACCTCGAACTGGCTCATTACCCCATAGATATTCCTTAATAATCTTACCGCAAGAGAAGTCGAAGGCCCCTAAATGTTGATGATCCACTTCGAGAGCAGCGCCTTATTCATACTCTCCATGTCACGAATTCCCAGCCCTCCGTCCTCATGGTTCCTTTTCATCTCTGTCCAACTAACCAAATGCATTCTGTGTCTCTGTTGCCTCCCCCTCTAGACAAGGTAACCGCTTTCCAGCCCACCAATGTTTACTCCATCTGCGTAATGACGTCATCCCAGTCCGCCTTCTTCAACTTTCCCGCTGCCAGAGGTAAACCCATGTAGCGAATCGGAAGGTTCCTTTGGGGGCATCCCTTAACCATGGTCACGTCGTTCCGCTCACTCTCGCTCATCCCGAACGATATCACCACGGACTTGCTCTTGTTAATCTCCAAACCCGTCATGCCACCAAATATCTCGATCAGCTGAACCACATTCGAATTTTTCTCCTCTGTCCCCCCAGAAAGAGAACGATGTCATCCACGTACTGGAGGATAGGGAGATATCCTCCCTACGATAACCTTCGCACCACCCTGCCTCCATCGCCTCTCTAAATGAAACCCCCAACGCGTCCGCAATCAGGACAAATAGCATCGGGGCCAACGAGCACCCCTGCCTCACCCCCCTCTGCGGTTGGAATTACCCCCCCCCCAGGTTTGCCATTCACCAGAATCGAGTAAGAGGAAGTGGTGACACACATCTTCATCCAGTCAATCCGCAACTCTGGGAACCCTCTTCTGTGCAGAGATACCCAGAGGAACCTCCAATTCACCGAGTTATAAGCCTTCACATAGTCGATCTTCCAAAACGCTCCCCTCGTCCCAGACCTCTTCCAATCCATACAAATCTCGGACACCATAACGAGTCCATCAGCCATCTGCCTCCCCAGGATAAATGCCGATTGTCCATCCATCACCACTGAGCCCAAAACGGACTTGAGCTTGTTAGCAAGGAGCTTCGCCACAATAAGATAAATGGCGTTAGAGAGAGCGATGGGCCTATAATCGTCAACACTCGTGGGGGTGTCCTTCGGCAGCAAGAAGAGCAAGCCACAATTGATCTTTTCAAAGCCTCTGTTCCCCATACTAAATTCATTGAGAACCTCCATGAGTTCCACCTTCAGAAGATCCCAGAATTCTCTGTAGAAAAGCGCCGGGAAGCCATTCAGGCCCGGGGCCCCGTCCCCATTTAAGCCCCAAACCACATGCATCACCTCCTCCTCCTCCTCCTCCTCCAAGAAAGGAGTTATCAAGGTACCCGCCCGCGCTTCCGAAAGGGACCCCACGCCTCTTCCCAGCCACCCCCATCCACTCCCCTTCTTCCTCCGAGAAGCTTCGGTGAAGTGATCCCTCAACGCTTTCCTTAACGCAGCCTCCCTCGTCACTCGAATTCCTCCCATAACATGTCCTGCAAAAAGTTTCTTCTTCTTCGCCCAGAGGCCATGGTGTGAAAGAACCTCGTGTTGGCGTCGCCTTCCCTTAGCCACCTTTGTCTAGATTTTTGACATCACTCCACCTCCTTATCTTCGAGGAGTAGCTCCTCCATACGAGCAAGTCTCACTGCCATCTCCTCCTGAGTGAGCCCCCATGTTGTCGTCCACCGAATCCAATCTGGTGATCTCCGCCTATATCTCCACTCTCTTAGCTCTTCTCCTCTCCCTGACCTCCCTGCCAAAGGAGGAGAGGAATGATCTCAAATTTCGCAGCTTCGTAGCAAATCTAGACACCGCGGTGCCTTTCATAGTGCCCTCCTCCATTGTTCCGCTACCATTTCCCGGAACCCCTCTTCAAGCAGCCAACTTTTTCTCGAATCTGAAGAAGAACCTGCCCCTTCCGCCCTCTCCCGAAGACCACGGGATCGGGGTATGATCTGACTGAGCCCGTGGGAGGGCCCAAGCCCGCGAGAGGGGGAACATATCCACGACCGACTGCGATAGGAGGAACCTATCTAACCTCGATCTGGTCCGTGCATTGCGCCAAGTGAACTTGCAGCCAACATCATCAAAGATAGAAAGGCCCAAGCTATGCGCTACTCGACGAAAGACCTCGGAGCCCGGGTCTCTGCCCCCTAACCCTTGGGGCCGATCCTCCGCTAACAATGATACATTAAGATCCCCTCCATTGATCCACGCACCGCTCGCGTTCTCGGTACCCAGCTTCTCGAGTTCCCTCTCCAAATTCTCTCCGCCTCCACCAGTTGGCCCGTAAACATTCGTGATCCGGATAGTTTCCCCGTTTTCGTGCTTCCTAAGCGTCACCGAAAGACAATGCTGCAATCTGGAATCTCCCAAGATATCAAAATAGTCATTCTTCCAAGCAATCATCGGTCCACCCGCCGCCCCCCTTGCAGCCAACTGCACCGAAGCAAACTGTTTTCCCCCATTCAGATCTCTCAAGGCATCGTCCCTTCCGTCAACAAGCTTGGTTTCCTGGAGAAGGAAAATATCCGCCCTAGCTTCTAGAATGAGGTTCTTCACGTTCATCCGCTTCTCTGGCTCATCCCGCCCTCTGACGTTCCAAGATAGTATCTTTATCGGCATAAATCACTTGATGTCTTCTTCGGTGGAACCAACCCCATACGTTCTGCTACCGCCCTGTCGAGGATACATAATCGATTTGAGGTAATTAGTACCGTCCTCTCAACCGAAGACCTACATTGCTCAGGGTCGACTTTCACCTCCCCCACTGCACTCCCCATCAATTCCAATCTCCTCTCATGTCTGCAGCTTGCACGTCTCGTATAACGAACCTCGAATCTGGGAGCCCTACCTCCCCAATCTCAGCCATCGCAGAGGTCGTTCGAGGTGCCCTTGAGTGCAACGCGTCGTCAGAGACAACAGTCGGAACATGCACTCCATCCGCAACCCCCACGTGTCGCATAGTGGCGCAGCCATGGCGACTTGCTGTATCCGATCCCCTTCCCAGCCGGCTCCCTGCTACGGCATCACCGAGATCGGCTCCACTTCCATCAACGACCGCCTGCCCTCGTCCGGAGGGAGGAACTCTTTGGTGTGGTTTCTCGGATTGCACCAGAACCCATCCCCCTCTTGGGCAGATTCCTGGGCAGTCATAGATGCCACCCCTCCCACCTGCCAGGGATGCCAAGCCCGATCAATGCTGGAATTTGGAACCAGCGGGCCCCGCTCGACTCCCTCCCCCAACGGGCGCCTTCACGAAGCCGGTTCCCCCACCCAGACGGGTTCGGTCAGCGGACATGCTCGCGTATGGACCTGCCCAGCACTGGGCGAGATCCGGGACACATCCCGGGCCACCACGACATCCCTATCGGGTGAACCCGACAACTTCTCTCTTCTAAACGTCGTCGGAGCGGCAATATCAGGTTGACCCGGTGATCCGTCTAACAAGGGGTGCACCCGGCAAGCGGCCCCACACATCAAGGAACACGGGTCCCGAAGAAGCTCCTCCGCTTAGAAAGTCCCGAAGCGGATACACCACGAGAACCAAGGGGACGCTTCATCTTCCCGCGCCTTATCGATTTCCAATGCTTCCTCTCCCCAATCCGCACACGCGATTCCAGGAGCCGACCTCGCCACCACCAACCCTCCAGCTGTCTCCGAAGGTACATCCTCTACCACCGGCTGCAACCCCCTGGGGCCCCTCCCCTCCGAAGGCAGCCGATCACCAGCTAGCTCAGGGCGTCCCTCCACCTTCGACCCGCGGACCCCTCCCCACTTCTCAACACCACCAACCCGACCTGCGTCGACCAGGTGAACGAGGACTTGCCTCCCTCTAACATAGAGCCTCCTCCAGCTCCTGAGAGCTTCCTCACCTTAACCACATGGTCCAACTTTTCTCCGGCGAGACGACCAGAGCTCACAACCTCCAACACCTCCGCCACCCCGCACAACAGCTCCCGAAGATCCTCTAGCTTGCGCACTCTGATCGGGATCCCCGAGAGACGAATGTGGACCACTGGCTTTGGTTGCCTCACACTGTCCGAGAGCCTCGGACATCGCCATCTCAGCAGGGACTCCCCCTCCTTCGACCATCACAATAATTCCCTGCACTTACACTCAGCAAGGCCCTTAGCCACGACCCGCCAAGGCGTCAGCTGCATGATATCTCCCTTGAAACGCGTCGCGGAGACCATGCTAACGTCAGATGATCCCTGAAACAAGTCTTCTCCCGGGCCTCCTTCCTCACTCAGCAGCGAACCAGACCACCTGGACCCACGGGTGGCCCCTCGGGTCAGAAGGCAGTTGCGAGACCTGTGAGCGTGTCGGCGACACCTAAAGCACCGGATCGGCTCCCTGCACTGCCTAGCCAAATGAGCCATGGATCCACACCGGAAGCACCCCTTTCCGAAAGGATTGGGGAAAGCGCGCGAAGATAACTCCTTGGCTCCCCCGGCCTTGCGTCGCCCGACCTTCTTCCCCCGGACCACCTCCCAGCCCCTCACCTCGACCTCCGCGGTTCCGTCATTTCTCCTACAGGCCTCCACCCCCCGTCGAAACCTTCTCTCCTACCCGGTCCCCCGCTTGTTGCTTCTAGATGCTCTCACCAGCTTGGGCCACCCACCGGAGAACCTCACACCTCCTCCCTCACCCCCACATTATGAATCTCCCAGTATGACACACATCATATCAAACATATCGTTGTTAATACTTATTACTTAATAACAGAGTAACAGTCTTACAACAAGTGAAAAGACATTCACGTAGACAAAATAAGAACATGTACATTAATAATTAATGCAATAAATATTGAAATATATTACCTGGTGATGTGTTCGGTTCAGAACCAGGAGTTCCATGGTGGATCTAAATCGCCCTCCCCTTCCTTGTTGTCTCTCATAACACATTGCAAATTCAATGTACTCGTAATAATTCTCCCAAGCATGGATGTCAAGGCGTACGCCTAGGTGGCCGCCTAGGCGCCCCAGGCCGTGCGCTTAGAAAGAGCGCCTTACTTTTATAGAAATGGCGTACACCTTGGGTCGTCTGGGCGCTAAGGCGCGCCTGTGCGCCTAGGCGGCTATTTTTTTATGTGTACTACACATATATCGTATTTTGAAAATGCGATATACATAGCATCCAATCTTAAATTACCCCACTGCATTCGACCATCATTTGACCCTGTAGCCCGCGAAACCCCTTGCATCGTTCCTGTAGAAAAAAATCTCCTCCGATATCTCCTCAAGCATATGTAGGTTCCCGTCCTAAGAGTGAAGCACAACCAAGCACTTTAGCACGTGGTTGTCTCCATGGTCGTGGTCGTCGTGGTACTCGTCGTGTGCATGTGATTAGGCGACTATATGTACCTCCTCATGTCCCGAACGATGAGGTGGAAGAATATGAGGAAGATGATTGGATGGATCTAAATAATGATGGCCAAGAGCAAGACGATGGACATGAAGAAGAAACTAACCTGTGTGATGATGATGATTGAAACATTAGATTATTGTCTTTCAATCTTTGAAATGTTGTGGCGAGGGTAAGAAGCAGGCACGGCGAGGCTGCGAATTACTCGTTTGTTATCCTCGGGATTACAACTATGGGGTATGTTAATATATTTATGTTATTTTGGTCTTTCTGTATAGTTGTTTATTTCTGTTGTCCTGGTTGTGTAATTTACCCTCAGAGCTTTTCTCCTATATAAGAGAGCTTTATAGTTAGATGGAATACAACTTTTCTTATCCTTTCAACATGGTATCAAAGCGACGGTCTTAGATCGGAGCCTGTGCCCTAGAACCCTGCCCCCACCAAAACCCTAACTATTCTTGGGCTCGCCGCTGCCGCCCTGCCCCCAGCGACTGCCGCCGCCCAGCCCCTCCTTGCGGGCACCGCCGCCGCCCAGCCCCACTGCGAGCGCCGCTTCCCCTTTCGTTGTGGACGCCGTCTTCCTGCCACGCGTTCACGCGTCCACTCATGATCACGTCATCAGCCCCGTAGGGCTTCTCGCATGTTCACGCGTCATCTCCCAGCCCGGTGGTCGCCTCTCTTGCTGCATCTAGTCGCTACCGCGCAACCTATCTCATCTTTACGCATGGTTGCCTTCCTGCGGATTCCTCGTTTGGGTATCTAGGGTGTCGTGTGAAACCCTAGAATCATCCTAGCTACCCAAGGGACTTTTCAAAGAATAGAAGAGGTTTTGGTATGAGTTTGCACCCACAACCATCTTCATGTATGTTAGTGTAGATGCCAGTATCTCTTATTTCCATCTCAGTCTTGAAGATAGTTGTCATCATGTCCGACAACAAAGTGGAAGTTCCATCCTTGGGTACCTTCAAAGGTCCAGCACCCATTGTCAAAATGGATGGAACCAACTATGAACTGTAGGCCATGGAGTTCATGAGTTTGATGCAGTGTAATGGCTAGAAGCTCATCCTCACAGAAGAGGAGCCACGCGACAAGATTGGGATGAATGCCTCATGGGAGGTAGATGATGCGTATGCTCGCGTATGGCTATCCCTATATAGATAGCTAATGATATTTTGAGTCCGCCTACTGCAAAGGCAATTTCTTGCCGCGACATATTCTCCGGCAAAGAATGAGTCGAAGATACTACAGCTTCAGCACGATATCTTCACATCGAAGTAGATGGTTGCCATCTTCACACCCTCTATACTTCTCTGAGGTGTATGTTTGAGAAGCTACATGGATACATACCCTTGACTGCTACACCAGAGCAGCTCAAGGCATACATAAACTCTGTGATGACTGGAGTGTTTCTAGCAGCCCTGGATCTAGAGTATGATGCAACTCGTGCCCATATCCCCACAGATGCTACCATACCTCCAATGGAGGAGGCATATCGTAGACTGAGTAGACTATCTATATCAACCGGTAGTCCTCTCTAATCCCATACTTCTTCAGCTATGGCGGCATCACGTGGTAGAGGCAATCGTATACGATATCGTGGCAGGGGGAGTTCCAACCGTGGCAGAGGAGGGGGTATTCGATCTCGTCAACAGTGCACCTACTGCCACATGACAAGTCATTCTGAGGAAATATGCTATTCTAAGCATGGGTTTCCTGCATATGCTAGAGTTGCAGAGCAGACACAACAGGCTGGGACTTCCTCACAGGCACCTGATCAACGATTTGACGAACTTGTAGCACGATTGAGAGAGATCATGCCCATCACATCTGGATTTACTAGTTCTCCTTCAGGATCCTCAGAGGTTGTTGCCTTCGCATCTGTGTCTACATCAGGTATAGACTATGCTTTTACTAATTGCTATAGAGCAGACTTATCATAATGGATCATCGATTTCGATGCATCCCATCATCTATGTGGTGACACAGATAGTTCAGTATTTTTCGTCCTGTTTAGCCTGGACGATCTGTTGTGATAGCAGATGATACACATTCCCCCATCACTGGTCAAGGGGAGGTGCAGCTGACTTCTACATTGAGACTTCCTAATGCTTTCTATGCTCCCGAATTTTCTATGAATTTATTATCAATTAGTCAAATGACCCGAGATTTACATGCCATATTTGATCCATCTGCTCTTGTGTTTCAGGACATACTCACGGGCATAGTGATTGGAACTGGCCGTGAGCAAGGGGACCTTTACAGACTTGTACAGTCTCCGTATGCTGGTGTCTCGTCTTCTCTATGCACTGGATCTGTTTCTCCGTACATGTGACATTTGCGATTTGGTCTCCTTCCTCTGCAAAAGCTGGTCCATGTTCTTCCACAGATTTCTCCTCGCTCCACTTTCCAGTGCAAGGCCTGCCAGCTTGGGAAGCATCATCGGTCCTCTTTCCAAAGTCGTCATGGTCCAAGTAGTCATAGTTTATTTGAGTTGATCCATTTTGATATTTGGGTTCCTAGTCGTGTCCCAGATTATCAGGGACATATTTTATCTTGTTGCAGTTGATGAGTTTTCAAGGTTATCATGGGTGTTTCTTCTTAAAAACAAGTCTGATGCTGGTCCTGTTATTCAGTCTTTTCTTAATGAAATAAGAACATTTTCTCTGCCAGAGTCAAGTACATACATTCTGATAATGCTCTAGAATTTTATAGTGCTCAACTCTCTCAATTTCTTAAGTCTCATGGTATTGTGCATCAGACATCTTGTGCATATACCACCCAACAGATGAGGTGGCTGAAAGAAAACACCATCATCTTTTGGATGTTACTAGAACCCTCTTGATTCAGAGTCATGCTCCTCATTCCTATTGGGGAGATACGGTTCTAACTGCTTGTTATTTGGTCAATCGTATGCCTTCTTCGGTGTTAGGGGAGAAGATCCCGTTCTTGATTGCATTTCTCGAGACGGATCTTTTCTCACTTATGCCTCGTGTCTTTGGATCGGTTGCATTTGTTCATCAACTCTCTCATGGCCTTGAAAAGCTCTCTCCCAGAGCTGTCAAATGTGTGTTTGTTGGGTATTCCAAAACCCAAAAGGGATATCGTTGTTTTGATCTAGTTCAACGTAGGTACTACGTTAGTGCTGATGTCACCTTCTGTGAGTCCATTATGTATTTTTCTCCCACAGGTGACAGGAGATCTATATGCCTTCTCCTCCGCCATTACCATGTCCTATTTCGTTACTGACACCTCCACCACCACCGCCACCACCTCCTCGATTTTTTCCACAGGTCTATCAACGAAGGTCCCGTGCTCATGTGCCTCCTCCATCATCCAGCACGTCCAAGTTGTGTACCGAGCATTTGAGTTCCTCTAATGGCATGGGTGATTTGCATGTGCAGACAGAGGTACAAGGTGCAAATACTGCTTCTACTACTTCTATTGATGATATGGATATGCCTATTGCACTTCGGTGGCAGAAACGCACATGCACTATGCACCCTATGGCTTCTCATTTTTCCTTGGAGCGCCTTCCCAAGGATTTTCAGCACTGTGTTGTGGGGTTGTCTTCTATAGAAATTCCACGGTCATATCAGGAGGCCATGCCGAGCAGTCAGTGGTGTTTGGCGATGGAGGAGAAGATGGCGGCTTTACAGTCACAAGGTACGTGGATTGTTGTCCATGCTCCACCAGGTGCGTGTGTTGTTGGAAGCAAGTGGGTATTTACTGTAAAGCATCGGGTTGATGGTACAATAGACAGATACAAGGCCAGGCTGGTTGCTCGTGGGTTCACCAGACTTATGGGGTGGACTATCAGGACACTTTTTCTCCTGTTGCACGTCACTCTACCTTGAGGATTCTTATTGCGGTCGCCGTGGTACATGATCGGCCTCTTTTGTAATTGGATGTAAAGAATGCTTTTTTGTATGGTGACTTGCAGGAAGAGGTTTACATGCAGCAGCCACCTTGGTTTGCTGCTGAGGGAGAGTTCAGTATGGTGTGCAATCTTCATAAAGCTATATACGACCTTAAGCAGAGTCCGAGGGCTTGGTTTCAGAAGCTCTCAGAATTGATTGAAAAGAAGGGGTTTGTTAGATCTATTGCAGATCATACTCTCTTTGTAAAGAGACACTAGAGAGGTATTGTAGTCATCTTGGTTTACGTTGATGACATTATTATCACTGGCAGCGATGAACATGGCATTCAAGCAGTTAAGGATTTCCTTAGACAACAGTTTGTTACCAAGGACCTTGGTACGATTCGTTACTTTCTTTGACTGGAATTTGCACGAAATCAACAAGGCATGGTTATGACACAAAGGAAGTATGTTACTGATCTTCTATCTGAGACAGACATGACATGATGTAGACCGGCTACTACCCCGATGGATCCTAATGCGAAGCTCCATGATGACGGATCTGAGGAGGTGGACAAGAGACGATATAGAGAGCTGATAGGGAAACTATTTTATGTTATGATCGGGCCTGATATGTCTTTGCTGTGAGTAGAGTAAGTTAGTTCATGGAGCAACCCAGGCAGACACACATGGATGCAATATTCATGATCCTGAGATATCTAAAGTCATCTCCAGGTGCAGGTCTTTTGTTTAGAAGAGATACATTTCTCTCAGTTATAGGGTGTGCATATGCAGATTATGCTGGATGTCCTAATGACAGAAAGTCTACGTCAGGCTTCATTGTGTTTGTTGGGAGCTCACTAGTCTCATGGAAAAGTAAGAAACAATCTGTTGTTGCTCGATCCAGTGCAGAGTCAGAATATAGGACAATGACCCAAGGTAGTATTGAGATGATGTGTGTCAAATATGTCTTGACTGATTTAACGATTGAGGTATCTCTTCCTATGCATCTTAAATGCGATAATCAGACGGCTTTGTTTATAGCTAATAATCCAGCATTCCATGAAAGGACAAAGCATATTGAGGATTTGAGGTGGATTGCCACTATACTCGTGATTTAATCCAAACAGGGCTGATTTCGACATCTTATTTAGCATCAGGAGATTAGATTGCAGGCATGTTTACTAAGGCACTGGCTAGAGGTCCTTTTAATCATTGTTGTTTCAAACTGAGCATGATAGATATATATGCTGCAGGTTGAGGGGGAGTGTTAAGATATTTATGTTATTTTGGTCTTTCTTTATAGTTGTTTATTTTCATTGTCCTATTTATATAATTTATCCTTGGAGCTTTTCTCCTATATAAGAGAGCTCTAAGTTTAGATGGAATACAACTTTTCTTTTCCCTTCAACAGGGTAGGAAAAGATCTCTGCGGAGGAGGAGGGGGAGGAGGCACTGGCGTTTACTAAGGAAAGAAATCATAAATGTCATCGTCAAAGAAGTTGCCCTGGTTCTGCTAAGGTTGACTATCTTGGTAGTTCTCACTGTTGTAGCTACTATATCCCCCATACCAACTGTAACCATATGAATATGATGGAGGTGCATACGCTTGAAGAGGAGGAGGTCTAGGAGGAGGAACATGAAAGAATTATGGGAGGACGCCAAACGTCTCTCATCGTGTGGCGATCCATTTCTCCCAGGGGACTTGGTGTTCCTCCACGATATGTGTTGTCAATGTCCATGCATCTAAAGGAACCTACAGATGATATCGAATCGTACATGTAGCTGTCAGTTGGATGATGGTCACGATCATATGCGTCGTAATCCATAGGTCCTAGACTCGGAATTAGAACAAACTGTCCATGTGTGTTCCTCTGTCGCTCCATTTATTCACGTCCTATGTGGAGCCTTTCCTCGAATCTTGTATCTGGTGGTCCACGACCACCCCCTGCTGACCCACCTGAATATGTTTTCCCACCATCACCAAATCCAACACGACCGCCAACATCATCATCATCATCTCCACTGTCATCCTTTGACTTGGATTTGGAACTAGTGAAGAGAATTTCATCAGCAACCAAGGTTGCGAAAAGCGGTATGTGGTATTCAGTCAGTAGGGTAACTGATTACTGATTAAACGGTATGCGAGAGTTTAAACGGAAATTAAAAGGGTTATGCAATTTTGCGTTTTTAATTAGTAAAAAATATTACAGATACATATAATTAACAAAAAAGTATAAAAAAATACGAAAAATATAATTACATATTTATAATATAGATCAAATAATGTCAAATTCAAGGAACGTTTCATCCAAATGTCCAAATAGATACCATAAACAACTAGAATTCATAGCCAAATATCAAAATAGACAACACAAACAATTTTAATTCATAGCATGAATCCAAAAAGTCATGGATAATGGTGATTCTTTGAAGAAAGTAGATACATATTCTTAAAGGTCGTTTAAGGCCATTTAGAATACCGCTTATGCCTATTTAAGGCTGCTTATGCGGTCCACCCATTTATGGACCCGCTTCTGATTAAACGATGCGGTCGAGCAGCGCATGCATTTAAACGATCATTTAGACCGTTTTTGCATCCCTTTCTGCAACTGCATCTACCTCGGCCTCCAACCCTCCATGAAGGTACGTAATCCACCCAGATCTAACCAGATAGTTACCTACATCTGCTCTCATTTCTTGGCTTATATTCTCATTGGCCTTCTACCCGGTTGATCGAGAACAGGGGCACCATTGGAATCCATCCACCTCTAGAGAATATCTTCATCAGCATCGTCATCGTGCATCTTGAAAATGTAAGCAACATCAATAGGGTTTGTGTAGTCCTCTTTGTCCTAGCTCTCCCTTGCATATTTCATCTTCAACCTCAAGTTGTAGTGCACGTAGACAAGATCATGGAGCCTCTGTTCTCCCAACCTATCCCGTCTCTTCGAATGGATCAAGTTGAATGTGCTCCAATTCCTCTCACAGCCACCAGCATATGCAGTTTGAGACAACACTTACACTACCACTTTTCGTAGGTGAGGAGCCTCCATCCCGTATAGTAATCACCATTTGGCTGCGAAAAATTCAAGTGAAGATAAATCAATAATAGTAATATATCACTACACATTCGTACTTTTTTGTCTTCGTCCTTACTAGGAAGAGTACTACCCCGTCCATTTACCGCAGTAATTCGACCAAAGGAACCCAACGCATCCCTGAAGTACTTCACTTGCACATAGGTTGAAGTCATAAATTGTTACATGATACTTTTAAAGAATATTTTGTGAGTCCTAATTTAGCTCCAAAATCAAGATTACATTGTTCATGCATACAATCTGTGTCTTCTCGTCCTTGACGAGCTTCTCCCCCACAATTTGTACAGTTGTCAGAAGGTCAGCATTTGTACCAAGACTATTCTTATACTAGTATTTAGGATTGAAGTAATAAGCTGGACACAAACAACACAATTCTCAGATTCTAAAGTGTTATAAAAAATGAAAAACAAATTAGGTTATCACATAATACATACCAACCTTGTAAAGAGGATGTGAGAGCATCTTGGACCATCGCTCGTCTATGATATCCAACCATGCTTTGAATCCTTTTCGAACTGCTTCTTTGACATTCTTTTTCATGCCACACATTGCCTCGTAGATCACTCCCATGGTGTGCTTCTTATCGTCGTCTACAATCCGCAATGCAGAAACAACCGCATCCATGATCTTTGTGACCCGAGTCACGTCATCCTCAAAAGTGGAGATCATTGATCAATGTCTCCACTTTCCATCCTCCTTCAGCCCATGCTTCATGTTTCTCAAACCATTTACCTTGGCAACACATGGTTTTCAACCCTGTCTTGTGTTGTTTCAGGCTTTGCAACGATATAAAATTGGTTGCAAAGCATGTGATGCCAGACCTCACCAGCTCATCATTGCACATACGCCTCGTCAACGCCAACACTATGGAATGGTTGTAAATGAATTTGGTGATCGTCCATTCTTGCTCCACTACCCTTGAGATGAGCTTCCTCTTGTTGAAGTCCTTTAAAATTAAATCAGTACAGTATACAGCAAACGGTGTCCAAAAAATGTTGTAGCTACTAGACTTCATTATTGTTTCACTTGCTTTTTTGAAGTTGCTTCCATTATCTATGATAATCTGGACAATGTTCTCTTTCCCAACATCGTTGATAATGTCATTCAACTTCAGCAGGTACTTGTGGTCATTCACATGTTCAGATGCTTCAACAGATTTCAAAAAAATTGTCTTTCCATCGCATTAAACAAAGAAGTTGATGATCTTCTTCCTCGTGTAGTTCGCCTACCCATCACACATCAATGTCACCCCATACTCTAGCCATCTCCTCCTCAGCGCGACGATGTACTCATTCATCTCCTCCTTCTCCATCCCAAGATATTTGTTCATTATCTCATAGGATGTAGGAGCCTTCACTCACGTTCCTGCTACATCGATCTCATTAATGGCATGTTGGAGAAATGGCCCGCTAGCAACATAGGCAGGAATGCTCTCTCTAAAGAAGAGCTTGCTCATGGCCTTTTCCACCATCTCCCGTGCTTTGTTGAACATGCCCTTCACCGTCTTCTGCCTTGGATCCTTGTTTGGTTTGTATTGTATGGATCCTCTCCTCGTCAAGAAGGGCTTAGTTCCATTCCCCTTGTGTTTTTTTGGTGGGTGGTGGTACTGGTGCATCTCCAGAACAACTCACACTACCACCTGCATAGAAAACGCCTCGTGCATCACCGCATTCTCTCCTGTCGAACTCGCTCTGATTCTTTTGTTGCCCTCCTATAGGCACTCCTCTCTGTTGTAGGCTGAATGTCAGTGAGGTAGACAAAGTCATCGCCGTTTGAATATGAGAGGACGTTGAATTCATTCTCAAACATGAACTCTTTGAATTGTTCATCCCTCCTTACCATCTTTGCATCCCTATCATTCTTTCCGTCCAAGTTGGCCTTCACCATGCCCCTCACATCTTTGGGACAACGCGCGCACTTGGCAACATTCTTGTTATTGCCAGCAAGATGTTGCTTCATCCTTGTGACCCCCCTCCCAATTTCTTCCCACAGAAATTGCATTGTGATTTGCTTTGCCATCAGGAGCGGATGCATACCTCCAACCAATGTCCCCACTGAAATCTCCTCTCTGATCCTCAAAAACATCAGATCCTAATCTGGAATGTGCCATTATCATGATCACCGATACCTGCGACAAAATTGAAGAACAATCATTCATGAGACGTACGATGCGAACAATTAAGAATTAACTAATTATTTCATGTTCTACTTTTCGGAATTAATATATTTTAATTTTTCCGATACCTAATGTGCAAACTCGTAAAAACTTGGCGTTTGAAATTGAAAATATACTCTTAATATTTCAATTTTCAGAAAAAAAATACCTTACATCTATACATTAGGGTCTTAGGCCTAACAATTAGGGGACCATTTTCGAGAAAAACCACCTAAGAGACATAAAACATGTAAAAACAACACATATATCTAAGATTTGATTTTTGGAATTACTCAATTATCGAAATTTCATTTACCAAAAAAATTAAAATATGTTTTCTACTTCCAAAACTTAATATCCGAGTTTATCCTTCAAGAACTCATCATGATTCCACATTAAAAAACAAAAGCTCAAATTTCTCTTCCATAGATCTCACAAATTGTTTCCAAAGTACGCTTTACTACATGTTATGCACTAGATCCGAGTAAATACATTCATAACTCATCATTATTGTGCATTAAAACACAAACTCCCCAATTTTGGTCCAAAAATCAAGCTAAATATCTCAAAAAATACCACGTCAAGCAAGATCAACATCTTAGGAACAAAAACCCTAAAAATTTTGAAGAAATTGATGAAGATTTGACCAGTTTTAGCTTACCTTGAAGAAAAGAGCGAAATGAGACCTTGAAGAACCTTGGAGAAGCAAAGCAGCCGAATGTCAGTCGAAATGGGCAAAATTCGACCGACATTTCGGTCTATCTCGTCAAAGTGGGGATTTTTTTTCTAGATTCGCCATTTTGAGCGAGATAGCGAGATGACCCGAAATCTCGCCGACATCTCGCGAGATTTCGGGCGAAATCCGGGAAATCTTGTAAAGAGGTTTCGATATATTCAACCCATCCAAACCGAAATTTCGGCGATATTTTGCCGAAATTTTGCGAGATTTAGAACCATTGGTGAAGTCATGCATCTTAGCGAAGTCCAATCAAGGACCAAACCATAGTGTCATGAAATCAATCTTCAGGAAAAAAAAGAGCTTGTAATATGTTATCCCCCAGGCAGCAATTGCCTCTACGACTGCTACAAAGTTCTCAAGAACAGACCCGGTATTTGACGAACATATTGAACCTGAGAGATTACCTCCCCAACCATGGTATTCACCTGGAAATCCAATATCGTGGGTACAATGAGATAAATTGATCTGGATAGGCCCATTGATCTATACTTGTCAATAGGTGTATACTCATCGACAGCGGCCTATGTTGCTTTCTTAGGATGTAAAAAGTGTTCAAAACATTACGTCTTTACACAAGCTAAAATTCCCTGTTATGAATTCTCACATCACAACCACTACCTCCGTCAAGAAAATTGTACAGTCTGAGAGAGCCCTCTTTCTTCTACCACGTCGAGGTTAAGAGCGCCTCCTCCATGGGCACATTTGCACGAGGCCATGCTCTCTTTTGATCAATGAATATCTTGAAAATGAATTTGGGATAATAATATAAAGTCCACTTACATTTTGTTCGAAATAAAAAAAACAGCCTTGACACATCTTGGATTTAGTCCATGAACTTGTAGCAAGAAGCTCACTTTGATTTTGGACAATTGCTGTACTTTGTTGGTCTTTGTTTTGAGGGTTCTAATAAGGGATGCGTTTGAGAGGGTGTTGGAGTCATTTTAGGCCATGCCATGTCTTAGCAATTGTCAATAACATCAAAAAGTGACTACATTCGTTGACCAATCGGTTTTTTTTTTCTAAAGAAAGCCAAAAAATTTACTGTTTCAATGTGATTGTGAGAGTGTTTTGTGCTGTTCTGGACATTGTGTGGCACATGCTTTTCTAATTAACACTGTAGGAATGATGTGATTATCATCAACTGTTGAGGATAATATTCTTTAGAAGGAAAAACATACACCAGGTAACATTTAAGCATGGAAGGAAATATCGGCGATATATCGACGATATATGGCCGATATATTGATATCGACGTGTGACCGATATGAGAACCGATATGGCAATATATCCCAATTTTCAGATATTTTCTTCACAAAGGCTCGTCGATATGGGTGATATTTCGCGATATATCGTCGAAATATCGTATCGATACGTTATCGAAACGATATCGATATCGATACGTCCTTCCATGCATTTAAGTAAGAATTCTAATAGTTAATTTGCATTTTTAAGTGTCAGAGAAGGTACTGGAGTATATGTTTGATGATTACTGATAACTTAACTCAGAGTATAAAGGTACGAGGACAATTGAATGTGTCGCATTTTCTTAGGTCTTGTACTGCATTTTAATTTCTTCGCTGCAGTTGATATCAGAAATCAGGGAAAAGAATCAAGAAAAAGAGACGGAGTCCCTTTTTAGTAATAATTTGTTGAGTAAATTACAAAAAGTCCCTGAACTATAGACCTGATTTCAATGTCATACATGAACATTAAAAAGTAACAATGTGGTACCCCAACTTTCAAAATTGTCTCAATGTGGCCCTTCATCATAGAAGTTTAGTTGATTATTTCATCATTTTAACCTTAAATTTCAATAGGCGGGGACCACATTGAAACAAATTTGAAAGTTCGGGTACCACATTGTTACTTTTTAAAGTTTAGGTATGACATTGAAATCAGGTGTATAGTTGAGGGATTTTTTTGTAATTTACTCTAATTTGTTTTCTGATTGTTTTTGTCTCTCTGCTTGGTGTAGGTTGAGATTGCTTTCTTTTCGTGCTGCAGTATTCACCATTCTATTGATATATTTGATGCTTTGACAATATATTATCCTCTGCATCATGATACTTTACTCAATTCTCCACAACTTTATTGGTCACTTTGTGGAACAGGGAGCATGTGTGAAGAAATTATCAGGCAAAGCGAAGCTTGAGGACAACAAAGCAACAAAGCAAATTGTTGCTCTCTTAAGTGCTCCTCTAGAGAAATACAATGACATTGTTACTGCACTAAATCTGTCAAACTATCCTCGTGTCATGGACCACCTTGACAATGCAACCAATAAAGTCATGGCCGTGGTTATTATTCAAAGTATCATGAAGAATAATACTTGTGTTTCAACTGCCGATAAAGTAAGTTGTCTTATCCTACTCGGCCTTTTTATTTGGTGATCTTTTTCAGAGATTTTATTGTTGCAACAAGCTTTCTTGTCCAACTCTGTTTCACTTGTTGGTGATCTTTTGGAGATTCTATTTTTGCAATCTTTCTCCAGGTTAAAGCATTGTTCGAATTAATAAAGGGTCTCATAAATGATGTGGACGGGACTGAAGTTGACGAGGTCACTACTATTGAAAATATTAATTTTCATTGCTTTAGTTTCTTTTCTTACAAAATATGGGTAGCTATTTCTACGGTCTAAAATCTATGTGCTGAGAGGATTGATCTCCTTGTTCATTTTTAAAAGCTCGATGAGGAGGATTTCAAGGAGGAACAGAACTCTGTCGCACGCCTCATTCATATGTTGCATAATGATGATCCAGAAGAGATGCTGAAGGTAAATTTGCCTAGCTGCATTTATTGGTTATTTCAGTATGATCTGGTTGAATTTCTTTGCTAATAATTTGTTACCTAGAACTATAAAGGAGCTTAAGGGTCTTCTATAGTTTGAAATGCTTGTTATTCGTTTTTGTGGATGATTTATTTTTACTTATTTGCACTAGCACCTATTTCCGATGTGAATGCTTAGTTTATTATTTTTTTCTCCGCTCTGCTTTTTATTGCAATTTGAGGACAGGTTGAACTTGTTTGGAGGAAAAAACAAAGAAAATTTGGGTTTAAGGATGGGGAAAGTGGACCTGCAGGTTCCTTTATGACATAGCGACAATTGGATTTGGATTCTCAAGGAAAATTTTGATGCGGCACTGAAAAAAGATGAATTGACAGGGACACACACATGTGTGTGTTCCTGTTAAAAATGCAATAACACTTAAAAGTTTAAATCATGCAAACTTTATTATTACATCCTGATCTTTATGAACGCACTAACTCTCATAACATGATCCCTGTGTGTTAATTTCCATCCAGGAGTAGAAAATCTAACCGGATATGTTAAACTTGCTATTTTTGCTTTGAGTTCCATCTAGTTTACAAATTCATGCCACTGTTCACCTATATTTCTTCTCCTTTAGGCTACAACCTCTACCAGAATTACCATCTTCCTTACCGCATCCCTATCATTCACATTGCAAGCGACCTTGGTACGTAGTAGGAATGTGTATTGAGTTGAACAAGTTGGGTCAAACCCAAATCAAACTCAAAGTTAGTAAGGTTCAAGCAAATGGTTGACCTAGCATCAAACTCATTGAGTTCAAGTCGTCTCACAACACCATTAACGAGCTTTTTATAGCTTCATTCCTATAGTGATTGTTCGTGAGTAATCATGGCTTCAGTTTTCAGAAATTCAACCATAATTTTCAGTTCCCTATGTCTTTGAAATTCCAAGATTTCGTCGAAATGTCGGGTAAATTTCATCAAAATCGCATGTAGGTTTAGCAAAAGGGTAAAATTAAGGGAATCTACCATTTACGTTCATCGAAATATATATATATATATCAATGAATTTCATCCATTTCTCCGATGGTGTTGAGTTTTTATAGGGATTTATATTGTTTAAAGAAGCTTCTTTATTATTTCTAAAATTTTAGGTCTAAATCCAAACTAAGTTAGAAACACGTTTTAAAAGTTAAATTCAAATTTGAACTGAATAACTTTATTATTTTTCTTTGTTATTTTGATATTATGTGTTTTGTTTAGTATATATCGCGTGTGTCACATTATTCTTATTAAAGAAGTGATTATCATGGCTTTTGCTTTCGGTTTAGACTATAGTTATCTCTCTAGGCCGCACATTGTTACTACATATCAACATGTGTGGTTATTATGACGATAATACTACTTTGAAACTTATGTTTACACCTCTATTTTACGAACAAATATATATTTCCTTTTAAGCTATTGATTTAAGAACATTAAATGCCTTAATTTGAAAAATCGAGCAGAGTCATTTTCCATGACTTACGATGATTTCAGTGAAATTCTCTTTTTTCCAAACTTAGATGAAACGTAATCGAAATCTGGAGTTTAAGATATTGTGAGATATAAGAATGTGGGTTGAATTACCCAAGAAGATAAGAGGATGGTGAGGAGAGGAAGCCTTGCTGTTACATCCTCTAGGATCCGGGCACCAGTTTACGTCACATTCGCACTATTACATTCGCAATGATCTCACAAAGTATTGAAAATCAGGTTAAAGTTTTCGCGTTGCTGTTGCATATGATATTCAAATCACATTCACCACCACAGATTTAACAAAGACATGACACCAAAATTTCATTTCATTATTTTTCATACTATACACAATATGTACAAGAAAGGCTGACAGTACATTCATATATCCCAACACATTCAGAAGAGAAAGAAAATGCATTTTACATTAATAGAACAAAAGCTACAACAAAAGAAGCTCTATCGTTTAGTATAAACACGATCTCCAAAAATCATCAACCTGTTACTGTGTTGCAGGCTTATTGCCTACCAAAACATGTAGGGAAGAAGATGATGTCACAAATGTGAATACAGCCGGCAGTTTAGAATAGCAAGTAATTTATTATGTGCAAAAGAAAGCAAGTAGATAGACATGTATGAATAAAAATTCTATCACTACCTGCGTAAAAAGTTTTTCAAAGTGTTTCCCCCCGAATTACTCAATATCCTAATGTTTTCCATTTATAATATTTTTTTATAGTAATTGAGTTCAGTAAGTATGTGTTGTTTACTTATCATTGAGGTCAGGTTATGGATTGAAATAAGGAGTTAGCGAGGTGATACTTTATTTTACTCTTAATAATATATTAATCAGGTTTGCAATTCTATCTATCTTTTTAAGTCTAGTGGATAGTATGTGGTCTTTGTCTTTGTATAACTCACATTATGCTTCTAAGGCGTGAATAATGCCCTAGGGTTAGGGTGCCTCTGTAGACATGCGATGTTGTATAATGCATCCTAACTAAGTTCCCAACACGTCCACTAGCTTATAGGGATTTCGAATCCAGTTTAATTATAGTTACGTCCAACCAACACAACTTATCAATGATTTCATCTCTTAACCCATTCATTATAACCCAATCAACTTTATTGAAAATCCACCGAACCTCAACTGTAACTGACTCAGATATAACCATAGGTGATTTAGATGTAAACATGGATGATTCGAATGTAGCATCGTCATGTCTGATGGCGAAAAGTAATCAAAACTCAAGCGGTGAGGTAGTCTCCTAAGGAGACTCTTCTGTCTCACCCTCTAATTGGAAGTGCAGTCCAATAGAGGGAAAGGTCTACACCAAAACTACGCCTTTGAGATGGGTGAGACTCTCCGGAAAAGTCACTCTAGAAAACCAACCTGACTAGTACGTGCTAACGAGCTCGTATGAAAAATGAAAAATCGAGGATCCCCCGCATGGGTATCCTAAAACAGAGGGTCAGCGGAGTTGGTTAAAAGTCGGGATCCCAACGAGGCGTAAAAACACTGCGATCTCGCGTAAAAATCGTAGAAAGACTGGGATCCTAAACCCGCGCACTTGGCGGTTGCTGCCCTATCTAGGCTTCCTATCTCCCGCCCAGTTGAGGGTCACCGCACCCTCACACAGTCGGATGTTAGGGGCATCATGATCGGCACTCAATTTATAAGTCATCACCGATTCACGAACATTTTTACTTTCTTGACCACTTAACCCTTTCTCGATCTTTTCTATAGTTGAATGTTTAGACCTAGGTGTTTTAGTTAACGATCGTATTGATATTATTGTGTTATTATCAATTCTATTTACTTATCTATTCCAACCTTTCACAATCTCTGTTGCGGTTAACTAGATTTAGATGTGTTCTCAATAATTCTTATAACTTGTGATCTATAGTTAGTGGTTTATTCCTTTACTCTCTCTCTCTCTCTTTTATAACAAGGGTCTGAAATCTCTTGCATATGCCTACTTGGATCAAACCATACTAACCCCGCCGTAATAGGTATCGTCACCATCGATTGCTTGATAGTTTAATCCGTGTTAATACATATCTATTGAATGTGAATAAAACTTGCAACTTTATTAAAATTTTCACATCTTTATAATACTTATTCTAGTATGAAGTATGAAACAATACTTTACTTAATAACTAATTATTTAACTTGCTGTTGCATGAATATATATATATGTCCTAATTTTTATTATGTATCCAATAATTGTTGACGCGAATTTTAACTTAATCAAATATCAACCACCGAATCTTTATGACTATTATCTTTTTATGAAATCCAAATAATCTAGTTTTGAAGTTTGATAACTACCCTGAAAGCATATTTAAGTCCTAAGTTTGCAAGTATGTTTCATTAAAAAAAAGAAAAAGGCATTTCCATAAAGTAGTACAAAAGCAAAGATGTTAACAATAGAACACTAGCAGGATCTTACATCTAAAAAACCCAATTAAAATATTTTCAATAATTACATGGGTATTGACCTTTTCTTCTCAGAATTCTTCAGTGTCTACATATTTGGATCAATTCAAGGATGTTCCGGAAGACAGGAGTAATGTTTTTGGAAATACTACATTCTAAGGTGCATGTTGGAATATATATATATATATATATATAACAAAATTTTCTGGGACAAGAAAAATAGAAACAGGGACCGAGAATAGCAATGCACATCCCTGCCATCCCACACAAACTTTTTAATTGCTACATAATTGTTGAATTCCCTTGACCCATGTCTAATGATCTTAAGAGATTTTAGCGAACAAACTCCTAATGTGGTGGATGACCAAATCCCACCATTCAGGCAACCATTGCAAGAAAGGAAAAATAAATAAATACCTTTAAAAAACCCAATTAAAATATTTTCAATGATTACATGGGTATTGACCTTTTCTTCTCAGAATTCTTCAGTGTCTACATATTTGGATCAATTCAAGGATGTTCCGGAAGACAGGAGTAATGTTTTTGGAAATACTACATTCTAAGGTGCATGTTGGAATATATATATATATATATATAACAAAATTTTCTGGGACAAGAAAAATAGAAACAGGGACCGAGAATAGCAATGCACATCCCTGCCATCCCAAACAAACTTTTTAATTGCTACATAATTGTTGAATTCCCTTGACCCATGTCTAATGATCTTAAGAGATTTTAGCAAACAAACTCCTAATGTCGTGGATGACCAAATCCCACCATTCAGGCAACCATTGCAAGAAAGGAAAAATAAATAAATACCTTTCTGATCCTATTCATTCACAGCTCAACAAGCTCAACAGTCATTCAATATGGATCAAATGTGGACTAATTTCATGCATGGCAGTAAATGGAGAGGGGAAATTGTATATAATTATAAATCTCCAAATCTGTGATTCCATGCATGTAACCACATTTGGGTGCAGCAAAAAGGGAAGGTTGCAATGGCCTTGGAAGAAGGCTGAGGAGCTTGGGCTGAAAGATTGTTGGACAGCAGCAGGAGGAAATAAGGGATAGGAATAGCATGCATAAATCTTGAACAAGACAACACATTACTCATGAGAAGAACGCTAATTCTGGAATCAAAAGGGGTAGGAATAGCATGCATGGCAACAAAGTAGGAGGGGAGAGGGGAGTGTACATTGATCCTTCAAGTTGAGAGGATAAAGGTCATTGAAGATGAACCCAACATGCAGGAGCTGAACAGGAACTTGGAAGGAAGCAGAGTTACGTTTCTGGACAAGAGCTTTGGCTTCTCCCGGTTGAAGATGAAATGAAAGAGAGAGAACGGGAATTTGGGGAAATTAAAATAGAAAGAGAGAGAGAGAGGGGGATCCCCACGTTGAGAAATCAAAAGGCCACGTTGGGAAGAGATCCGTCGGTGGTAGTGTTGCAGGAAGGAGCTTGATAGGGATCTAGGAAGTGGATGATTGAGGTTGGATCATAAAGTTAGAAGTACAGACATAGAGTTTTGGGTTTCTTCAGTTCACAGAAGGGAATGCTGGGAATTAAATAGAGTGGGTTTATGCGCTAGTGTATTTTCGATAAAATTTCAATTTACACTTTATTACTTCATTATGTTGTGTTTACACTTTTTTTGATGCTGAAGAGGGTGAGATCCCAAGGTGGGAGTCACGGCAAAAATGAATTCATTATAAATAGATTAAAGTACATTACTGTGAGGCCCAAAAGTTGTAAAAGCGCTTTACAATGAGAAACAACATTTTTAGAATAAAACCTCTGGTTGTTGAAGATCCGAACGTTCCGACCAATCCAGATGGTCAAAGAACCGCAAACGGTTTGGGAAATCGTCCGTAGAATTGTTCCCCACCGCACGAGTCGATCTCCAGAAATCTGCAACCCCTCTAGTCTCCACCCAAGGAATACCTATCTCCCTCTAAACGTGCACCGACGTCGTGCACCTGAAGAACAGGTGGTCCGAGTCTTCACTCTGGCTATCACACCCGTCACATTGTGTGTCTTCCAAGCCTGATAGCTACCCCCTCCTTGCTTTATCGCACAATCGTTCCCTTCTCATGCTCCAAAGGAAGATCTTGACTCTATACAAAATCTTAGTCGCCCACACCACCTTCATGTCCTGGTGCAACCTCTCATTGTGAACCTCTACTACTTACCTCAGTTCCTCGTAAGCTTTCTTTGTTGAGAATCTCCTACCTTCCCACTCAAAATGGTCTGTCGTCTGAACGAAGGCTCCAGGTGCAGGAATTTCAGCTTGCAATCTTACAAAATCCTCCAAACGTTGGTCTGAAAGATCTGACATAAAGACCGACGACCACACTCCCAAATCCGCCACCTGCCAAAGAGTACTCTCCTTCAACGCGGTCAAGGCAAAGAATCTCGGAAATCTAACATCAAGAGATCCCTCGTCTGTCCAATCATCCCGCCAAAATCTAAACATGTAGCCATCCCCCACCTTCGACCGGAGCCCGGGGGCTAGAGCTGGTAGGACCTCACGAATTGCAGCCATAGCGGCGATTCGAACCGCACCCTCTCCGCCACCAGCTCACCCCTAATGCCATAGATTTTCCTCACCAGCGTGGCTTCCATCGACGATGATGAACCCTTGATCTGGATTGCCATTTAGCCAGAAGAGCCTTGTTCATGCCTTCCACATCTCTTATCCCCAACCCACCGTCTCTACGCTTTTTCGTCATGCCTTTCCGACTCATCAGATGTAAGTCGGAACCTTTGTTGTTTCCCATCCGACCAGAAAAATCTTCTTATCAGTGATTCAATCTTCTTCCTGACCCCAACCGGCATCAAGCTTGTGGAGTAGAAGAAAATGGGAATGGTCGAGAGAACATGTTTCAGGAGAACTAATTTGCCCCCCTCAACAACGTGGCCTCCTTCCACCTTGCCAGTCTCTACTCCATTCTTTGCACGACAATGTCCCAATCATACTTCTTTTGCTTCCCAACCACCAACGGCAACCCCAAGTACGAAATAGGTAGTTCGCCCAGAGGGCACTCTACCAGCTCTCCAACTCTGGTGCGATCCACGCCATCCATTCCAAATGTGATAGCCACCGACTTGTGTTTATTAATCACTAGGCCTGAGAGACTGCTGAAAATTTCCACCAATTGAATGACGTTACTACATTGCTCTTCCGATCCTCCAAGGAATAAGATAGTATCATCTGCGTATTGAAGCAAGGGGATCGATAAGCCCTCTAGACGGAAACCTTTGCATCAACCAGCTTCCACTGCCCGCTTGAAAAGAACCACTAATGCATCAACCACCAGTACAAAGAGCATCGGGGTCAAAGGACAACCCTGTCGGACGCCACGTTGAGGCTGGAAAAAACCCCTTCTGGCCTAACATTCACCAAGACTGAGTAGGAGGTAGTGACACACCTCTTCATCCATCCAATCCAAACCTCAAGGAAGTCTCTCCATCATAGGGATGCCCATAAGAAATTCCAGTCCACACAATCATACGCTTTGGTGTAATCAATCTTCCAAAGCACTACCTTCTTCCTCGACCGCTTCCATTCATGACAAATCACTGTCGCCATCACCAAACCATCCGCCGTCTGACGTCCTGGAATGAATGCCGATTGGCCCTGAAGAACCACCAAGTCCAAAATTGCTTTCGGTCTATTCGCAAGGACCTTAGCCATTGCGTTGGATAAAGTAGTCGATCTAAAGTCCTCAATTCGCATCGAGATCTCCTTCTTTGTAAGTAGAAACATAAGCGATTTATCGATTTTCTCGAATCCTTTGTTCCTTTTCCTGAACTCGTTGACCTCCTCCATGATTTCTCCCTTCAACATTCCCAAAAACTCACGGTAGAACAAAGATGGGAACCCGTCCGGGCCAGGTGCCCCATCAGCGTTAAGCCCCCAGACCATGTTCTTCACCTCCTCTTCGGTGAAAGGAGCCAGCAACCCCTCCACCTGCTCGCCAGATAACCGTTCCACCCCTCTCCCCAACAACCCCTAGCCGTCCCCCCTCCGCCTGCACGACACCCCCACGAAGTGTTTACGGAGCGCTCTGTCAAGATTCGCCTCCCCGACACCCTTAAACCCCCGATCTCAACCTCATGTAGAAAGTTTCTTCTCCTCCTTCCTAAGGCCATAGTGTGAAAAAATTTCGTATTGGTGTCGCCTTCTCTCAACCATCTTTGTCTAGACCTCTGCCTCCATTCGACCTCTTCCTTTCGGTCCTCCAGCAGCAACTCCTCAAGAAGGTTCAACCTCTCAGCCACCTCGTCCTAGTCCAGGCCCCTCTCATTGTCTAGACCATCCAGCCAAGTCACCTCGAATTGTGCCTCTCTCCTCCTTGTCTTGCGCCTCGCTCTTACCTCCCTCCCGAACTTAGTAAGGAACAATTGGAGCAACAAAAGTTTACGTGAGAATCGCAACACCGCCGAACCATCTGGGGACTATCTTCTCCATCACGTAGCAACCTCTTCTTGAAACCCCTCCTCCAAGCATGGCCTCAAATTTCAACGAAATTCAGTCGAATTTCTGTCGAATGTCGATATCCTGTCGAATTCAAATTCGATCGAAATGGTCGAAATGACCAAAATATGAGGGCCTTAGTACAAAAAATGACCGAAATGACCGAAATTTCGATCGAAGATCGACCAAAATTCCACCGAAATTCTGTTTCGGTTGGCCATTAAAATGGTGACCGAAACCGACATTTAAGGCCTTGCCTCCAAGTGCCTTTTCCTCTCAAAGCGAAAGAAGAATCTGCCTCTCCCTTCTTCGCTAGACGACCAAAGTATTGGCTTGTGATCAAAATGTGACCGCGGTAGTGCACAAGCACGAGAGAGGGGAAATGTTACAACACCCTCCATCGAAAAGAGGAATCTGTCCAACCTGGATCCATCTCTCGCATTGCGCCACATGTATGAACAACTAGCAACATCGACAATAGACAGGCCCATCGAATAGACTGTACTCCGAAATTCCTCAGAGCCAGGATCCCTTCCTCCACCCCGTTGCGGACGATCATTGGGAAGCAAGGTCAGATTCTAATCACCCCCAATGATCCAGATACCAGACGATCTAGTCAAACCCAAGTGTTCCAGTTCCACCGCCAAAGGGCCCCTCTCATTGCTCATCGGACCATACACATTCATGACCATGAAACGACAGCCATATGTTTTCCTTCTCAGAGTTACTGTTAAACAAGAATGGGAATTCGACGCTACCAGCTGCTCGAAATCATCTTTCTTCCAACCAGTCAATAGCCCTCCAGAAGCCCCTTAAGCCTCCAACTCCACTAGAGTGACCCGACCGCTACTGTCCAGATCCCTCCTGACACCATCCACCCTCCTCGACAGCTCCATTTCTTGCAGAAGAAATACATCTGTCGCAACCTCCATTATTAGATTTCTGAATCCTTGCCATTTTCAGGGCGTTACAATCCCCTAACGTTCCACGATAGGAGCTTCATTTAAGAATACATGCGCTCCTCTTCTCAGGCGAAAGCGAGGTTCCCCTCTCCCCTGGCTCAAAAAACCTTCCTCTTCCCCTACAGCAACTTTTGAGAGGCTCCTCACTGGCCCATCTCCCACCCCTTCTCGCAAAAGAGCCTCCTCCCCAACTTCAAAACTCGATGGGCACCTCTCGAAGAGGCCACCGCCGCACACACGTTCTGGACGTCCAAGAGCACTAGAGGGTCTCCCGCCTTTGCTGCCAGAGCTTTGCGCTTCCCAACCTCTTCCCTTTCAACCGAAGAATAAATCCCGCAGGCCGGTCCAATGCCATTTTGCCCAGGACTTATCTGCGGAAATCCCTCGAATCCTCTACACATGAACGACCCATTCGGGTCTGCCGAAGTCGGGTTGGCAACTCGGAGCATCACCAGCGAGCGCGAACAAGCCATGTCGAGGAGTCGGACCCCCGAGTGGTCACTTCTGGGGAGACCAATCAGTAAAGGCTTTAAAAGCACCGGTTCACTTGGACCATCGAGTTCACGTGGCACTTCAAAATCAGAAGGACCCACGCCAGCAGAAGTCAAATCGTTGATTGGAAAAAGGACTGACGTTGTACATGAAACCCTTTCGCCGCACATCACACCAAACTGAATTGGCAGGAATGCGAGGGGTCGTCCAAAAATCTGAAGCATCCCGTCCTTGGAGCCGACCCGTCGCTTGACCAAGAGTGTCGATGGTAGCCGTCAGAGGATCCTTCACCACTTGGATCTCCGATCGATGCGTCGTGCTACGGTACAAGGAAGTCTGCATCGCCATTGATAACTCTAGGTGCACTAACATCCCCACCGCACAAACCTCCCACCCACTCCAAATGGTTCGAGTTGAGGCCCCTCACCTGTAGAATAGGCTCCGATGGTTCCCCTGGGAGGCGTCCACTGCTCTCGATCCCGACCACCACATCAATACCATCCAGCAGAGCTCGAACCATCGACAGGCTTCGCCCACCAAAAGGAAGGCCCCTCACTCAAATGCGATCACAATCATTCCATCGCCATCCCGTTGTCTACGCCACCGCAGTTGCGCACAACCCTCCCTCGACCAACGCAGTAACTCTTCTGCTTCGACCCTCGAAAGTCCCCTCGACAACACACTCTAAGGGCTTGTCTGGATAATATCCCCGTGGAACTTCCCACTGAGACTTCCCCCACATCAGAAGTTCCTAGGAACAACGCCTCCATGTCTCCTCCCTCTCCAATTAGCAATCCTGAGAACTGATCCCTCGTGCATGTCAACGGGCACAATCTACTCTTGTGCGCAAGGTGGCTACAAAGAAAGCACCTGACCGGTTCCCAGCATTGACGTGCCCAATGTCCCAAGGAGCCACAACGATAACAACGCCGCCCGAACGGATTTACGAATAGTTCTCGTCGCGCTTCTCTCAACCCACGTCACCGCTAAATGCACCTCCGTGGGAGAACCCCCAGCCAGCCCGCATCGGCGAAGGGGCTCTCTCTCATCTCTCCCATTATACCTTGAAGCATCCTTACCCACATGTCATACAATTGTTATATTTTATTGACTATTTTGTACACACAGGTCATGTACAAATAAATATCGTCATGTTTACACTTATAACCCTATTTGTGTGTGTTATAAAATATGAAGAATGCGGAAGCGATTGATAAATAGAGCATAAACAAGAAAGATAGACATGGAACACCATGATTTTACGTGGAACCCTACTCTGTGAGGAGCGGGATAAAACCACGGGAGAAGCTCTCAAAGGGGCATGCTATGCATTGCTTTTTCTCAATGAGTACAGGAGGTCTGGGGCTCCTTATATAGCCTCTCCAGAGCCTCCAAGTCCCACCACTGGTCCATGGACTAAACAACTAGGTGGGGTAAATGGATCTTCTCCAGGATCCATTTACCCTGCTACAATTCATGACATATAGGACTAATACTCCAACACTCCCCCTCAAGCTGGAGCATGCAATGCTCAGCTTGGACAAACAGAAAGATACTCAACTCAACGCTACAAGACACTACGGACAATATCAACCCAATGCGCACATTGCTGCAGTCGAGGACGTTGCTTCTCATGCCGTGCATGTGAGGAGGACAAACGGGCTGGAGTGTGAGTCAACTGAAGACTCGGAACCTGACCATCGAGTCTGAACTTGCGCCTGAAGTCTCCTCGTCGGAGAACTGGGTCTCGCCCATCTGGCTCAGAGAATGGTGCACTGCTCTGGTGTACCTATGATACCACATGAAAACCCTTGCCCTCAAGGGAATGATCCTCTACTCTGGAGTCCCTATGGCTCACATGAAAACTCTGGCCTGACAACTAGAAGAATGATGGGGACCTCTGACAATGATGGCAACATATGCTCATCTGACAATGACCGCACACCCGTGCGTGTCTGAAACTGGAGACTCGGAAACAATGATCGCCGAGTCTGAACAACTGTAGAGTCTGATCAACTGGCTGGTCTGGAAACTGTCATCTGAATCTGGAATCTGGATCATGAACAGACCTGTGACTCTACACATATACTCCCCCTTTCTCCCATACTTGTCGGAAAACATGGATATCGACAAAGTTGGGAGAAGACAATATAGAAGGGGAAAAACAAAACATACTTGTGGCTTCTTCTTCTTTTTATTTTTTTTAAGCCGTCTGATTTTTCTCTCTCTCTTTTTTTGTTTAAGTCGTTTCCTTTTTTTACGGCTTTTCATCGTCATGTTCATCATTTTTTTCAATGCGTACGGCTTTTCTTCTTTTTTTTTTATGTACGCACCTCTCTTTTTTTTTGAAATGCGTACGGTTTTTTTTGTACGCGGCCTTTTTTTTTAATCTAAAGAAAACTCGGCCCACATGGCCTTGACAACAAATTTTTTTTGCAATCACTCTTGGCCCACTTGGGCCTAAATATTCCCCTTCTCCTTTTTTTTAAACCTGAACAACCCAATTGGGCTCTCGCACCTCCCTCTTTTTTTTCACCAAAGGGCCCTCTTGGGGCTTACAAATAAGCTCTTTTTTTAACCATGTAACCCTAGGGTTCTGCGAACCCCTTCGTTTCTTGAAGAGCCGCCACCGCCATGTTGGGAGATCTGGAGTTCTCGCGCTGCGTTGGGGAGGAGCTTGGTGGGAGCGGCTCATGTTGTGTCACTGGTGGAACATGGGTGGGAACAGAGGGCTGAGTTGCTGGACCGATACTAGGCGCCGCTTGCGCCTGGAGCTCGTGAGCGCCTGGGGTTCGCGCCACAAGGGAGGTCTGGCAGGGAGGAGCGCGCGAGAAAGGGGCCCGTGCAGGTGCAAGTCGCCGCCAAGGTCGGGACTGTGCCTTTGCGGGGATCCGCAAGACGAGGAGCGCCATCGTGCGAAGTGTGGCTGCGCGATCAGTGCACGTGTATCTGGAGGGAGGCTCGCGCGCGCGGGGGAAGAGGACGGGGGCGTCGCCTGTGGGAAGCAGGTGCCGCAACTTCGCGCCGCGGATGAAAAGGGGTCTGCCTGATGGGTTGGTCTGCTCTGGAGCATGGGATCTGAAGACCGATGCCGCCCGTGACCTGAGAAGACACAGCAAGGGCAGCGCAGCGCCGCCTACGTGGGTCTTGCGCGACTGCTCGAGGGGGCTCCTTCGCCTGCAGGAGTTGAAGAGGCGCGCGTGATGGGGCTCTCCGCCTGCGTGACAGGATAGAGGGAGGTGGAGCACCTTCAACGCTTGGCGATGCGCCCTGGAAGGTTGCGTATGCCTGGAAGAATGCGCCTTAGAGGGGATGATCAGACTGCCGCCTCGACAAATTTCAGAACTTGAACATGATTACGGTTTCAAAAAGAAACCCTAAAACTTGAACCATACATGATAATAAGAATAAATCTCCAAGAACAAAAGATCAAATCTCAAATAATAACAATGACCATAAAATCCTCGAGAATCGACCCGCTCTGATACCATGTTATAAAATATGAAGAATGCGGAAGCGATTGATAAACAGAGCATAAACAAGAAAGATAGACATGGAACACCATGATTTTACGTGGAACCCTACTCTGTGAGGAGCGGGATAAAACCACGGGAGAAGCTCTCAAAGGGGCATGCTATGCATTGCTTTTTCTCAATGAGTACAGGAGGTCTGGGGCTCCTTATATAGCCTCTCCAGAGCCTCCAAGTCCCACCACTGGTCCATGGACTAAACAACTAGGTGGGGTAAATGGATCTTCTCCAGGATCCATTTACCCTGCTACAATTCATGACATATAGGACTAATACTCCAACAGTGTGTGTGGAAAGGAATGGGAGGGATCGATATTATTGAGAATGAACCTAACCTTGTTTGTACAAGGCTAAGAATTAGGGATGAGTACATGGGATAGAAAAATACAATACTACCCCTTGAAGGTTTGCAATTTTCATGTACTCTAGTGCTTCCTCTCAAATTGGAGCATGGCTCGTGACATCATTTAAAGAGGCTCTATTGGTCTACAGAAGGAACAGTAAAAGTTTGCATAAATCCTTTTTGGACGAGATCCCTTGTGAAATTACAATCAACCTTTATATGTCTACTTCTCTTATAAACATGAGGTTGTTTATTATGTGCATGGAAGTGACATTGTTTGCACCTCAACTCCATCACTTGTCTGGTGGAAAATAAAGATTGGTAAGCACAACTCGAACCCGTTGCATTTTTGATGTTGAACAGATCATTACCCTATATTTTCTCTTTACACTTGTACAAGTTACTAATGTTCGTTTCTTGCTAGTGACTGTGACACTTGCCCCAATGTAAGTGCAGAACCCCGTAGTGGACTTCCTATCTTCAAGGCACCCTACATAATGTGTATCACAATATATTGTCATATCTAATGACTCTGTTGTGAAGATTAGTCCCATTTTGAGGGCAACTTTAATGTAGTGAAAGGAAATCATGGTCGCGTTAAATGCAGCTATATCTGTTCATGAACTGACTAAGTTTCTCCACTGCGAGGGAGATCTCATGTTTGGAGATTATGAGATAGAGGAGCTTTCCCACTAACCGACGATATTGTCTCTAATCTCATAAGCTTGTCCTCTTTGTACATGGGAGCCTTACGATCCATTTGAGTCTAGGTCGATTTGATGTAATCATACGTGTCTCCTGCAAAAGATCAGCTTATTTCCTTCGTAAGAGAACTAGTCCTCTGCAGCTTTGGGGTACCTCTAGCTCAAGGAAATATCTTAACTATCATATATTCTTGATCATGACGTGATCTGCAAGCATTTGCTTCATCTCTTTATCCCCTGATGGTCATCGCCAGTCATGATTATGATATTAACATAGACCAATATAGCTATTGTCTATCTATACTCTAGTAGATAGTGGATGATTTGAGGATGATCTAGCAAAGTTCTTATTCTCTAGCACCATCAGAAGCTTCTGGAGCCATGCCTTGGGATTCTGCTAGAAGTCACAACTGACCCTCTTCAGTAAGAAAATTTTATGACACTCCGGTCAAAAGATTGAATCTCAATGGTTGTATATATATGACCTTCTCAAAGTCTATAAAAGAACCAAAATTTCACATCCAACTGGTATAAAGACCAATAATTATGCACATTAACGACGAGAAGGATCTAACGAGTCAAAAGTCGAGCACCCCATAAGATGAAGCATTTGGCAACGAGTTGTATCTTGCGGCTCGGAACCATTCTATCCGAACTCCCTAGTGTGGTTCTGCCAAGGTCCTTCTGAACACCCACTTTGAGCAAACTGCCCTTCAACCCTAGGGTGGTTCTACCAAGGTCCATGTGCTCATTGGTATTGGAAACCATCTCCTCGTTCATGGCCTTCGTTTACTGAGGTTAAAGAGGGTCAGAGTATGTGACATTGATATCTATATTGTAGATAAGTCTTGTGCAAACTGTCATTGGATATCATTAAGATGGGCTAAGGATATCACCTTGGAAAGAGGATGCAATGTTCAACTGCAAAGCTTTTTGAAAAACAATCAGAATTACAAGGTATCTTAGACCATCTATCTCATCAGTATTCGTGTCACTAGTAACAATGTTAGACTGAAAATTTTTAGGATCACGCATATTCTCAGGTGATGACTTGGTCAATGGTTTAGGAGGAGGGTTCCTATGGCATTTATGCTATATCCTTAATAATTGTCATTTGATACTAGAAGATCTGTAAGTAATGGTATAAAAGAGACCCGAGGGTAATGTCTCAAGCATTTCCTTTGTAGGATCAATCCAAGTTGGCTCCATTGTAAGATCAGTCCGGTTTGGCTCCATGCAATAGAGAATAATGGAATAGCCTCGAAAAAGGACACATTTGCATTTGCATAATGTCGACTACTATTGGGATGAAAATATCGATACCTTTTCTTAATTCTTGTATATCGTAAGTAAATACACTTGGTTGCTCATAGGGCAACCTTGTCCCTTACAATCTCAAGAGGTTGCTCAAAGGCAACACATCCAAACACCTCGAGAGAGACATAACAAATACCAAATGATCATGGTATAAGATCTGAAGAGAAAGCTTCTTATTAATCACAAAGGAAGATGATTAATCATATGGAAAGTTATGACCACTGCATTTGCTTAATAGGATGAGAGAACTTTCGCCTAGATAAGAAGAATCTTGATGATATTAAGTATATCTTGTTGGTTGTGTTGCACAAGTTGTAAGATACACACAAGAGGCTTGATGAACACTCCCTAAAGAGATGTCAAGATTTCTCGAAATCATGTAGAGCAAAAAATCTCGGGCATTATCAAATTGAACAATTTTTACATTGTAATCAAATTATGTCTTATTTCATTAATAAGCAAATAATCATTTTGGATTATTCTTTTTAAGAAGTACCCCTCTCAAGCAGGTAAAATCATCTATAATCACTAATAATAGTAGTGACTCTGACGGTCTAAAATTCAACTAGGCCCCTAAACAACCATATAAATGAGATCAAATGTTTAGGAAGGTGGGTGAGCCAAAGCAAGAAAGGAACTCCAATAATGCTTCCAAAGCCGATAAACCTCACACTCTGGTCTAGTAGTGGGTGTCAATTGTTGTGGTAGGTGTTGAAGTTTGCCGATGGATGGATAGTCCACATGTTAATGGCATAAAGATGTTGAAGTGGCAGATGACACACAAAAAACAATAGCAACAACAAGCAAAGATTGAAGAAGTGGTATAGGTTATCCTCTTTATGTTCCTGACCAATCGTTTTCCCTATTACAATATCCTAGAAAGTCAAAGACATCGTGTTAAAAACAACTTTGCCAGTGCATAGCCTTGCAAATCTGACTGAGAGATCACAGATAAATTGGAAAATACGGAACCCACAACACATTAGAGAGGCTGAGAGTGGGGGTAATAGTAACTTTCCCTTGTGGTTACCAACAACAACATGGACACTCCTACTTATGGGGAAATGTTCGACCCAGTTAAATTGCTTCTTGTCTCCTCACAAGTGGTGTGAGAAGTCGGATTCTATTAACCAACCAAACTCAATAGAATAGATGGAGTAGCATGCATACTAAAATGGTTGTAGAAGATGATGTAGATGTACTAGCTACAATTGTCATCTCTAGTCGTGTGTCAGTGAAGGTGAACAAAGTCTGAGGGAAATGTCCGAACATTTTGGCTAGATTGGTATGAGAAAAGGCCATAGTTTGTCCTTTTGACGTCATTCATGCATTGGGGGGTGTCCGTATTTAGTCCAGCGTACCTCCTCGATGTGGCATGTCCTACCATGGATGCTCCACGGAAACGTAAAATACAAAATGTAGGGTCAAAAAATAAGAAAAAGACTTAGATTTCAGCGGTTTACTACATGAAAGGAACAAGATGAAACATGAGAAAAAAGTCTCTAAGCATGGGTGCTAAACGATTTAAATATCTTTGAATCCACCATATTTCAATTCTTTAGAAACTTCAAATTCGAACTTGAAACGAATTTTAAAGGAATGTGTTAACTTGAATTCAGATTCGGTTCATTTTGAGTTTTGAGCATGTTGAACATGCGAGCCCACGACGAGCCATTAACACAATAAATGTTATTGCAAATATCATTCCGTGATCTGAAATGAAGAATAATTAATTTACGTAATAGGTCCCTTAGTACAATTAGGGTGATGTACCATGGCCATCTTAATGATCATACAACTGTTGATTCAATTGTTGAATCATAAAGGCTGGTGTTTGGATGGATATCTAAAGAGTTAGATTGAAGATTTACCAAGCACTGTCAAATGATTATTAAGAGATGATCTCCAGCCTGAGAAGGAGATGACAATCCTTTCTCCAACTGATATCTAACCAACATTTGATGCAGGTCCTTTGCATAGGAATAGAGATTCGGAGGTGTTAAATAAGTTAGGTCAAAGAGTTGACTTAACGAGATCGAGATAACCAAAGTCCTATGTCGTATGCTGTCACGATATAGGCGCGCATCCTCTGATCGGAGACAGATGTGTTACTATATGTCTGAGTATGTACATTTGGTAGACCAAGAGGTTGATGACCTAACCAAGATCTATACACCGACGTGTTGGTGTATATGTAAGGGCATATGAGTAATACGATCTTTCAAATGGATCATATAGGTTCATTACTGAACCGAAAGACATGAGCTTACTCATGAGATATTGGGAAGGATCAAATTTCATGCACAATCGTCTCGCTTTTAAAGCCTGACTGAATTTGTAAGCTTTCATTAAATGTGATTTAATTATCATGAATAATATGAATTTGATTCATATTATAAGCAGAGTTATCTAAGATAATTAAATGTGATTTAATTATCAAAGATGTGAATAATGTTAATGTGATTCATATTATTTGGACATATGAAAATGGAGATACAAGATGATTAAATGTGATTTAATTATCATGGAAATGAATAATATGGATAGCACTATCCATATTAATCATATATATTATAAATGTCATTTATAATATATTAGAGAGAGCCCATTGTAATTTATATTTGTTGATTAATTATTGATGTGAATTGGATTCACATTGGATAATTAATTGTAAATGTAATTTACATTTTATTTTTGGTTGCGAACGTGGTTTACAAATTTCCAATGGCATAATTGCATTGTTCTCACCATAATTGAGAATTATTATTGCAAGGTAACGTTGGAATGAGATAATGTAATCTCATTGGAAAAGAGATTGCCATCCACCAAAGGTGGTGAAAGGCCACCAAGTCCCAATGGGATTGGTGGTGGTCCCCCCTTTATTAATAGATGATTATCTCCTTCCAATTATCTTCTAGGTAATTAATTTGATTTGAAATTAATTTATATTGATTTATCAATATATATTAATTTAAATTAAATTAATTATTGTCATGTTTTTGTAACAAAATCATGGCCATTAGAAGAAACACAAATCAATCTCATCCATTGGATTTGTGTCCACATGGATTGGGATCCATGGAGTCTCAAAATACTATATAAGAAGAGGCAACCCTAGCTTTTCGAAACACAATGGAAATATGCCCTCTTCCATTATCTCTCTACACGCCAAGTCTCTCTCCCTCTCTCTCTCTCTTGTGTACGTCCACCTTGATGCCCTAGTAGAGAGTCGCCTTCGTCGCAGCATCGTCGTTATGCTGTCGGATTGTTTGCTCGTGGATCTTCATCTCCATCGACCTCGCTCGTGAAGAAGACATCGTATCTCGTGTGACGAGATCAGAAGATTCGTCGCTTGGATCATCAACATGTATTGCGAGGAGCACGTGTCTCATTAATGCGGCTTGCAAGCGTCTCTTCTGACGGATTGGACTTGAGACAGGAGGTCTCTTCCCTTAGAGACTCGATCGCAACCACGTTTTAAGAGGTAAACCTAATACTTGTTTGTGGTTTAGATGAAACGATCCGAGAAGTGTTCTTGGATCATGTGGTTTCATTATATTAAAAGTTTTAAATTCCACTGCCTGGATCAACTAGTGAGACTGGTCGTTCTCGATTGCATACGATGCGATTCTCATGCATCCCTGATGCGCTTAGGATTTTTCCATATCCTTAAAGTGGTATTAGGGCCAAGTTGGAGGTTTTGGATATGATCCATAAACCTATGATGATTTGGACACTTTTTGATTGTGTGGAATTTTATCGCATTTTGTTCACACAGCCATGTTTGTGTGTTTTTTCTTCCCTGTTTAAGTGTTTAAACACAAAATTATCATTTGGATAATGCTCTCCATCAAATAAGGAAATCGTGGGATTTGAGTTTGCATGATTTGGAATCTGATTGCTCAAGTTATGATCATTTAATAAACATGTATCCATTGATTCGGGGGTGGTGAATCTTGGCGTACTTAAAGAGCTAATTACAGTTTTAAAACACCTAGAAATGTGTGCAAATCACTTGGATTCTGTTATAAATCAAATTAGCAAACTTATTTTGCTTGATTTAGATTTAAATTGATTGAATATGCTAACTTTAGTAAGTAGGAGTCACTGCTGGAAATTACATATCATGAACCATGTGATTGTCATTCAAATTAAATTAATGGAAATTTAGGTTAATTTCCTTAGATAATTATTGATGAATATTTGCGAAATATTTAAATATGATGTTTATTTTTTTGAATGACATTGACCATAACCAACTTGATTATGATCTAGATTACAATTGGTTACATGAACCTTCCAACTAACATTGGTGCTTGAATATGATTGGGGATTTGTTTAGCAAATCTCCTTATAATATTATAAAAAAATATTTTGATTGTTATTATATGATATAACTTTGGTTGAAAGACCGATTATCATCTCAAGTACAAAGTGAGCAATTGGCATTATCCTGCCATGAGGCAGATATGGTGTCTAGTCGGGGAGCGTTGGGGTAGCAGGTTGTTCTGTGAGTGGTGGTCCATAACTTTGTCATGGACACAAGTAAGTTGGAATATAGCACCAAAGAGTGTTGCTTTATTAGGAAAATAAAGGATGGTTTTTGATACCTACTTTATGACTTTGAGATTCTTAAAAGATTTCATATCTGAGAATGCGATTCTTAGAGAATGACTTTCTTGAGGGTCAAGATGAAAATGAAGTGAAGGAACTCATTTAATCTTGAGAAGATAATGAGACTCTTGAAATCGGAAACTAAAAGGATAATTAATGATGAAACACTCATACCTCTTCAAAATTAGTTTGAGGATGGATTTCATGTGTCAGTTAAATCTGACAATGATCTGACTTCATATGATGAAGCTTCTGAAGATCATGACATGGAAAGATGGATGTTACCAATAAGTCTAAAGTATACTTCATATACAAGTGTTGTATATGGACCCTCGAGGATCCACCTATTTAGGTAAGACTTGTTAAGGTATAAATGGATCTTCAAGAGAAAGAGGGAACCTGATGAGAAGGTAGGAACCTTCAAAGCACGACTCGTAGTCATTAGCTACACAACGAAGAAAGGACATCGTTTGCGATGAGACTTGCTCTTCAGTGACCATGCTTAAACCCATCAGAATATTGTCAAATATAGCTATACAACTTGACTATGACGTCTTCAAGATGAACGCCAATATTGCATTTCTCTATGAATATCTCTCCTGGGATATTCATATGAAGTAGCCCCATGGCTTCATTGATGAGGAAAGTAAGGTGTGCAAGCTAAAGAACTCCATCTATGAACTCAAATAAGCTTCTTGTAATTGGAACATCAGATTTGATGAAATAATAATGGTTATGATTTGATTTCAGATAGAATCTTGATGAACCGTATGAAGCTAAGTAGGAGTGCCATTGTGTTCATCATGTTAAATGTAGATGATTTCCTAATCATTCGGAGTGATATAAGGATGATAAGTCTTTTATAGTCTGGCTCTTCGATACCTTGAGATATGATCTCAAGGATACCTCTTAGATCTTTAATTCAGAACTAAGATAAGAGGGTAGTGGGACCGTCACATTAGTGGGTACACCGTGAACATTTCCATTTTCAGGAAAAGTCCAAGAATGGCTTCTTTTCCTTAAAATTTGATATCGACCTATAGAAAGGGATAACACCTCAAAGAGTTGAGGATGTAAATACCAAAGTTATATGCCGTAGTACATCAACTTTGGGAAGCTCAATGTATGCTAGATATGTACAAAAGACAGATGTTTGCCATGCAGTGTAAGTAGTAAACTGTTACTAATCTTACTGTGGAGATAAAAACACTTGATTGCAATAATAACAATATCTTCAAGGATGACAAGACTTAAAGATAGTGATCTTAAAGTCTTATCTTCAAGAAATTAAGACTTTATAGATAGAGATCTAAAAGGTCTTAACTGCAGATACCTTAGGAGATAGAGAACTCCAAGAATAAGGGTATTATGATAAGGATAATAGAAATACTTGTTATAATAATTATTGAGCTATAGTGTCAAGGACACTATAACTGACAAAATTGAGTATATGTTGCATAAGATGCAATATTCGCATTGGATGCGAGCAATGTTACTAGGGGATATGCAAGTGATGTAAAAGGACTTGGCGTAATCTCTTGAGAACGGAGTAATTGATCAGCTTAGCTAGCTATTTTTCTAAATAGCATATGATTGTCACATAAGTGTGGGTTTAAAAGATTAGCCCATTAATAGCTCTTTGGGCTAGTGGGAGATTGGTGTACATGCAAGCCCACGACGAACCATTATGCAATAAATGTTATTGCAAATATCATTCCCTGATCTGAAATGAAGAGTAATTAATTTGCATAATAGGTCCCTTAGTACAATTAGGGTTATCTACCATGACCATCTTAATGTTCATACAGTTGTTGATTCAATTGTTGAATCATAGAGGCTGGTGCTTGGATTAATATACAAGGAATTAGATTGAGGATTCATCAAGCACCGTCAAATAATTATTAAGAGATGATCTCCAGCATGAGAAGGAGATGGCAATCCTTTCTTTAAAGATTGATATCTAACCAACTTGTTGATGCAGGTCCTCTGCATAGGAATAGAAATTCGGAGGTGTTAGATAAGTTAGGTCAGAGGGTTGACTTAACGAGATCGAGATAACCAAAGTCCTATGTCGTATGCTGTCACGATATAGGCACGCATCCTCTGATCGGAGATAGATGTGTTACTATGTATCAGAGTATGTATATTTGGCAGACCAATAGGTTGATGTCTGAGATTCGGAGGTGCATTGGTGTTCATGTAAGGGCATATGAGTAACACGATCTCTCAAAGGGATCATAAAGGTTCATTACTGGACCGGAAGACATGAGGTCACTGATGAGATATTGGGAAGGATCAAATTCTGTGTATGGCCATCTCGCTTTAGAAGCTTAACTGAATTTTTAAGGTTTGATATATGCTTTTGGAAATATATGATCAACACCTAGGTACGATACATGCTTTTGCAAAGTATATGATCGATACCAATTCTCGATGATCAAATGAGAAACTTAATGATAAAATCATTAAGAAGATAATCTAAATAGATCTAAAACTTCGGGTTTATTCTAGATCTTCCTGTATGCAGGATGTACATGTATTAGGAATACCTAAGGATGATGTGATCATAAACGATTGTTAACCATGACGCTTCCATTATGAGAGAGTGATGAAACAGATATGGATTTTAGTGACTCCTCTCAATAGAGAAGTAATCTTGGTCCAAATATTGGACAATGATCTGACTGTGATTCAGATGCAATACGAAGATTAGATTTACGGTCTTGATTTAATCAAGCATCCGCAAGATCTGGATTTGAGATGTGATCTCAATATCGAAGTCACTATATGTGGAACATATTATCGTCATGTCCTTATCTCCAAGTATCCACAGAGAAAGCGTATTATCCTTGAAAGAGTTCAAGGATAATTTCACTGTTGATATATGTATTCAAGCATTGAGAAAATTGATAATTAAATGTGATTTAATTATCATGAATAATATGAATTTGATTCATATTATAAGGAGAGTTATCTAAGATAATTAAATGTGATTTAATTATCAAAGATGTGAATAATGTGATTGTGATTCATGTTATTTGGACACGTGAGAATGGTGATCCAATATAATTAAATATGATTTAATTATCATGAATATGTATAATGTGGATAACACTATCCATATTAATCATGTATTTTGCTGAGGTGGTGGACTCGCTGGCTTTAGAGAATCTGGTCGCGAGTGGTACTATTTACACTTGGAGAAGCAGTAGTTCCCGTTCTCGGATTGATCGCTTCTTGGCTTCTAGGAAGATGATGGAGATGTTCCCTTGTTGCTCGGTTTCCTCTCGGCCCCGTTCTTTTTCGGACCATTCGCCTATTCTCTGGGACTCCGGTGAGGCCCCTTCGGTGCGGGGACTCTTTAGATATGAGAAGTGCTGGGTTCAGGAGGCGAGCTTCAAGGATATTGTGTCTTTGCACTTGACTCAATCGCACTTTCTGGGGTTTGCAGCTTCCAGGTTGAATCAGAAGCTCGTGTCGCTGCAGAAAAAGCTTGCTCTGTTCAAGAGGGATTCGAGGTTGGCGAGAGTCGCGGCCAGGGTTGAGGCAGAGGATGTTATTGCGAAGTTTGATGTTGTTGAGAATGAAAGGGAGCTGATGCCTGACGAGCTTCGTGAACGTTCTCTTGCGCGGAAGCGTGTTGCAGCGGAGGACAAGAAGCGGGGTTCAGAATGGCGGCAGAGGTCGAGGTTGAAATGGATCAAAGAAGGTGATGCAAATACGGCTTTCTTTCATCGTGTGGCTAGTGGAAGGAAGCGTAACAATGTGATGCGTTCTATTTCCATAAATGGGACGAGGTTTGTGGGGGACAGAGAGATGGGGGGTGCAATTGTTGATCACTTCAAAAGCTTCACGGCGAGACGCTCCCCGAGGACATGGTGGTGGCTGGGGCAGGGGGCCCCATCCATTTCTGATGTGGATTGCTAGATGTTGACTCGGGCGATCTCCTTGGAAGAAACTAAAGCTACCGTATGGGATTTGAATGACGATGGGTCCCGGGCCCCGATGGATTCTCTGTGGCGTTCTATCGAGATTTTTGGGAGGTGGTGGGCGAAGATGTTTTCGAGGATGTTACCGAGTTCTGCAGTGGGAATGCGGGTTTTGATCGGATTAATAGGGTCATCTTGTTGCTTATTCCTAAGTCCTCAGTGGCGGAGCGTATTGAGGATTTCCGTCCCATCTCGATATCCAATGCCATCTATCTGATTGTCGCTAAGGTGTTGGCTCGTCGCCTTGCTCAAGCCCTTGACTCGATTGTTTCTCCGGTTTAGGCAGCCTTTATTCGGGGCAGGCAGATATCTGATTGCATTGCGATGGCTTCGAATTAATCGCCGATTGGAAGAACACTGGAAGACAGGGAGTGTTGTGGAAGATCGATTTCTCCAAAGCGTATGACAGCCTTGAATGGAGTTTTTTGTGGTCGGTTCTGAGAAGACATGGGTTCCCTTAGCTTTGGATTTCGTGGATGCGACGGTGCGTGACCACCGTGTCTTTCTCTGTTTTGGTGAATGGTCGTTTAGAGGAGGGGCTATTTCCAGCCTAGAAGGGGGCTGCGCCAGGGGTGCCCCCTTGCCCCTCTTCTGTTCGTCGTGGTCGCTGATGTCTTGGCTCGTATGGTTGACCGTGTCATTGATGCTGGGCTCTAAAAGGGATTCACTACGGGCATCCTTTCCGTGCCCTTGCTTCAATTTGCCGATGACACCATTTGCTTCATAGAGGGAGGATTATCTGAGGTCTACGGCATGGCGGTGACCCTTGATCTATTTAGTGAGATGTCGGGTCTGTATATGAATGGGAGCAAATCCAAGGTTATTCCTTTTGGGATGACGGAGGCGCTGGCGATCGAGTGCGGTCGGATTTTGGGGTCTCCTCCGGGAGAGCTACCTATTGGGTACCTTGGTCTGTCGCTGGTGGTCGGGAGGGCCAGGATTAGGGATTGGCTTCCGGTCGTCGAAAGGGTGGAGGCGCGCCTTGCTGGTTGGCGTTTCGAAGGGGGGCTGGCTTATTCTTCTCAAAGCGGTGCTCTCCTCTATCCCGGTGTTCTTATTGTCGAATCGTCGTATGCCGGTGGGGATCCGCAGGCATCTTGAAAGATGTATACGTAGGTTTCTGTGGGGAAGAAATGGTGAGTCGGGGGGTGGGGTTCATCTCGTGGCGTGGGATGAGGTCTCTAGGGGTAAGCATGAAGGGGGTTTGGGCGTGAGGCGCTTGGAGCTTGTTAATGATGCTTTCTTTCTCAAGTGGGCGAGTAGGGTCTGGGGTCAGGGAGGTAATTTCTTTACTGGCATCTTGCAGGAGATCCATGGGGAGGGAAGGGCGGGGGAGGAGCGGATTGGGGTGATTGGTGCTCAAACCCCGTTTTGGCGTGGTGTGCAGGAGGTCTTCGAAAGGAATAGATCGTTGTTTAAGCCTGTGCTGGGGAATGGAGAATCTTTTAAATTCTGGAAAGACAATTGGATGGGAGGGGGTCCCTTGAATGTGCGTTTCCCGCGGTTGTTTGCACTGGCGGCTAACAAGGATGCCTCAGTCGCCTCTTGCTGGGCGGATGGGTGTTGGTGTCCGCGCTTCATGGCGAACTTCTCGGATCAAAGGCTTGATGACTTTATCTCCCTTTTGGATGCCCTCGTTGTCGCCGGTAGGCCTTCCTATGGGCGGGACCACTGGGCCTGGAAGGACGACCCCTTCACGACGCGGAAGGCCTATGGGGCGTTGGCTCAGCCGTCGCTGGTGCGATCTGACGTCTTGGTGTGTGATTGTTGGTTCTTCTGGGGGCTATGGTTACCTGTGCGCCTTGGCTTCTTCTTATGGCTTTTCCGCAGAAGGAGGCCCTTGACAAGGGATCGTTGTGCTAGATTCTTGGCCAATGTCTCCAACTTATGTGTGCTTTGGGATTCGGAGGTGGAAACCTTGGAACATTTATTCTTCGAGTGCCCCACGGTCAGAGGGGTTTGGGAGGAGCCAGATGTGGATTGGGTGAGAACGGATGACTTGATGGCCTTCTGCGGCTCGTTGGTGCTCAACAGAAACAGAGATAGAAGGGAAATATTGCTTCCATTTGCGAGGCTTTGGTCGATTTGGCTTGGGAGAAATGAGGCCCTCTTCTCAGGCCAACGATTTTACAAGGAAAACGTGTTGATTCGCTGTGCGAGATTGGTGGAGGAGTGGGATACGGTTTAGGCCTCAGCTTGTTTTTGTTTTGTAGGGGGCTTTGTTGCCCCCTTTGTACAGTTTTTACTTGTTTCTTGTACACTCTTTTTCCTTTCCTTTTTATCTAATATATTGGGGTGAACACCGCTGAGTGTCTCCCCCTTGTTTTGACTTCAAAAAAAATAATCATGTATATATATATATATATATTATAAATGTGATTTATAATATATCAGAGAGATCTTATTGTAATTTATATTTGTTGATTAATTATTGATGTGAATTGGATTCACATTGAATAATTAATTGTAAATGTAATTTACATTTTATTTTGGTTGTGAATGTGATTCACAAATTTCCAATGGCATGATTGCCATGGTCTCAAGATAATTGAGAATTATTATTGTGAGATAATGTTAGAATGAGATAATGTAATCTCATTGGAAAAGAGATTGCCATCCAATAAAGGTGGTGGACGGCCACCAAGTCCCAATGGGATTGGGTTGCCGTCTCCCCTTGATTACTAGATGATTATCTCCTTCCAATTATCCCCAAGATAATTGATTTGATTGAAAATTAATTTATATTGATTTATCAATATATATATATATTAAATTAAATTAAATATTGTTGTGTTTTCACAACAAGATCATGGACATTGAAATAAACAAAAATTAATCTCATCTATTGGATTTGTGTGCCCATGGATACGGATCCATATACTCCCAAAATACTATATAAGAAGAAGCAACCCTAGCTCTTCGAAACACAATGGAAATATGCTCTCTTCCCTTTCCTCTCTACATGTCAAGTCTCTCCCTCTCTCTTGTGACCGTCTACCTTGATGCAAGGGTTTAAATATCGGTTTCAGATATTGTATCAATACAATGTCGATACGATATTTCATCGGCATTTCGACGACATTTCGCCCATATCGATCATCATTTCTTAAGAAATGACTGAAAGCTGCCCTCATATCGCCATTTTGCTCGAAATTTCAGTTCCTTGTCGAACCGAAATTTCGCGAAATCTGGTACCTTGCCTTGATGCCCTAGAAGAGAGTCGCCTTCGCCGCAACATCGTCGTTATGATGTTGGATTGTTTACTCGTGGATTTCCATCTTCTTCGGTCCTTTTTGCTCGTGAAGAAGACATTGGATATCGTGTGATGAGATCAGGAGATTCGTCGCTTGGATCGTCAACATGGATTGCGAGGAGCACACATCTCATCAACGTGCTCGCAAACGTCTCCTCCATCAGATCGGACTTGAGACAAGAGATCTCTTCCTTTAGTTAGTCGATCGCAACCACACTTTAAGAGGTAAACCTAATACTTGTTTGTGATTTAGATGAAACAATCCGAGAAATGTTGTTGGATCATGTGGTTTCATCAGATAATATTTTTTAAGTCCGCTTCCCAGAGCAACTAGTGCGACTAGTTGCTCCCGATCGCATACGATGCAATTCTCACGCTTCTATGATGCGTTAAGGATTTTTCCATATCCTTCAAAACATTCAAATTCATTCTTTCTATTTTGAATTTTGATATTTTATATAATGTTTTAAAGTTTATGTAAATTATTTTATGTAAAGTATAGTATAAATTTAAGGATTTTATTTTATAGTTCTATTTTTGAATGTGTTGAAATAGTTATGTTGTTGGGCCTCTATGAGGGAGTTTAGTCTCACATGGATGAGTGGTGGGACTTGGGTATATTAGTGGAGCTATATAAGGAGCCCCACACCCCACACAACCTTTGGGAAACTTCAATAGAAGATCCGACCATTTGAGGCCTTCTCTTATGGTTTCATTCTGATCTTTAAGGAGTAGGGTTCCACGTAAAATCCAGTGTGTTCACCGTTCCATATTTTTATTTTCTTGTTCTGATTTCCGCTTCGGCAATATTTATTTTTCAATGTGGTATCAGAGCCAGTAGATTCTAAGGTTTATTTGTAAAGTTTTTTTTGGATTTGTTCTTGAAGTTCTATATCATTAAGTTTATGTTCATTTATTTTCGAAATCAGATCAGAATTCAAGAGGTTGTTTCGGTTTTCTACATTGTAGCAAACTATTCTACATCTTAGAGGTATTACCGCAATGTGGCGGATAGGGTTCGCTCATGGAACCCCAGATTCATTCCTTCTCGCGCATATCACTCCAACAATGACACTTCTCCCCAATTCGTGCTACAGGTTGGGTGCATGCACACCTCTAGGCAACACATACAACTCGCGCATCATCAAGGCATCACACTTCCAGACAGTGTTGCAGAAGACGGTATTCGGTATTCAGTCGGAGGGGTCACTGAATAGAGAATAATCGGTATTCGGGCGACTATTCGGAATTATTCGGTTTTGTATTTTTTAATATAAAAATTATTTATAATACATATATTCTTATATTTTTATATTATATGGTCATTATTTAACATGAATCCAAGATAAAAGTACCAATCAATATAATAAACATATAGAAGTTGACATTCGTGGCGATACCATGGTAAAATGTAACCCATAAATATTGAAAATTGAAAATAAAAAAATAAAAATATGAAGAGTCAAACTCCAGTCGGCCTCATAGTCGGGCCAGTCGGCCGACTATTCGGTCGGGCCGACTATTGCCCGACTGGAGGTTTATTCAGTCGAGTACCCCACCGCACCTCATAATCGGACCGACTATTCGGGATAGTCGGCCGACTATTGCAACACTGCTTCCAGATCATGTCGAAGCAAAAAAAGGGCTCGACGATCTCGTCAAGCTCCTGGCAACATCCTCCATCTTTGTTCAAGCTCCCAGGCGATCATCTCCTTCGGCATCAGATTTCTTCATATCCTCCAATGCGAGTGATCCTCCATATCAGAGCTTCAGGCAACTCCAGATCGAAGCACCTCCACTTGTTCAACGCCACCTTGCGCGCTCCGATTCCAATCTAGAAGAGGCGATGGCACATCCAACCACTCCTCCCATCATCGGGACTTCTTGAGGCGGAACCCATGATAAAGACTCGATACGGAGAGATACATTGGGACTCCTGAGTAGAGATCCCATTATCTGAATCAGTGTAGGAGAGGCCTAGATCGAGGCTCTCGTTGTTAAAGACCCATTACAACAGCTTCACGATTGAAGTCCTTTTCAGATCCTCATATGGTGGTAGCGCTCGAAGTGATTTTTGTTGAAGTGATCTAGAGCATTCAAGAGCCCAACAACAAAGATGGAGATTCCACATATCACAAGCGTGAGGAGATGCAACATATATATGTACTTGGCTTATGTATTGTATTGTCCAAATTGAGCATTTCATGCTCTAGTTTGAGGGAGAGTGTTGAGATAGTTGTGTTGTTGGACCTCTATGAGGGGATTGTTTAGTCCCACATGGATGAGTGGTGGGACTTGATCATATTGGTGGGGCTACATAAGGAGCCCCATACCCCATTTAACTTTTGAAAAACTTCAATAGAATATCCGGCCCATTGAGGCCTTTTCTGTGATTTCATCCCGCTCCTTAGGGAGTAGAAGTACACATAAAATCCATAGTGTTCAATTACGAGAGTCGTCGATATTTAAAACTTAAAGCCATGAATCATAAATGATTTTCGATATGCAAAGAAGCAACACACATGGTGGTAGGATGGCTTGTAGATTTCTCACATAATGATCACGATCCTCTTGACAATGATAGCAATCATCGTGGATTGTCATGTAAGGATAACTTGCATAATAAGAAGGCAGAGGAGAGATTACTCGATGGGAAACCATGATAGATGCCAAATAGTTACTCGACGTATCGTGGCCATCATTCTCTTATGCAATGAGAAAGATTGCCACGGTCTACCCTGCAATTATTATCATTGTTTAAAAAGGCTAGCCTCATGGTGGTCGAGGCAATGCATGTCCTTTTAGCCTTGAGGCGGATGCCCCAGGTTGTTCTGTCAAGGCGTATGCCTCGGGGGACTTAGGCGATCCTGTGGTGGTGAGGTATGCACCTCTGATGCATTATGTTTTTCTTCCTTTTTTTCTTCTTACACCTCAAAAACTTCAGTCATCTTACCATTACATTTCTGTTAGTGTTTCTTACCAAAAAGAGAGCTGTAATTGTGGCCTTTTAAACAAAATAAATTCCCAATCGAACTATCAAATGAAGATCCTTTGTAAAAAAACATATAATATGATGTACAATATGTATGAGTTAGAAAATAAACTTTAAGGATTCCACTCAACCTCTACATTAACCATACATATTTTTCAAAGAATTTAAGAAAAGCATCTAACCATTTTCATTATGAGAGATTTAAATGTCATATATCCAAGCTATAATATCCGAGATGTTATTCGGCTTTGACATTTGTAGAGATATATTTATGTTTCTATATTGTTTTCTCAGTTTACTTTATGGATGCCTATCTTATGTAATTTACCCATAGGTATCTTCTCTATATAAGAGAGCCCTAAGATTTGTGGAATAAACAACTCTTATTTTTTTTCTCCAACACGGTATCAGAGCGGCGGTCGTAGGCCAGAGCTCTTGTACTCGAGAAAATCCTAAAGCCCACCCGTCAGCCCTTCTCTCTCGTGTGTCGTCGCCGTCGCCGACCTCTCTCAGGTTTTGTTGCCCGCCGCCGCCAGCCTTCTCTCTCTCTCTTTCTGGCATCGTCGCCTGCCACCGGCCTTCTTTTCTACTGTCGTCGTCGACCCTCTCTTCCAACAGTTCCGCTGCACTCCCCTCTCTCTTCTGTTGTTCCACCGCGCCTCACATACCTTCTTTTATAGCGCGCAACACCGTCGAGAGAGGGGACCCTCCTTCGGCACATGTGTGTGTATGCGTTGTCGTGCGATTCTCCACGGCTCTCTTCTCCGCTTGCGTCGAGGTCCGCTCGTGTTGATGGATTTGGTTGCATTCTAAGTCTATACATGCAATCAAATCCCTATATGTTTGTGTATACGTATTTCTATCGGTCTACAAAACCCTATTTTCCTTCATCCGGAAATATGTCAGAGAACAAAATCAGTATCCCCCCCACATGCGCTTTCAGAGGTCCAACGCCAATTATTATGATGGACGAGACGAATTACAAGGTATGGGCTATGCAGTTCATGAGCCTCATGAAGTCTATGGGTAAGAAACATATTCTTACCGATGAAGAGTCGGTTGAGAAAACCAGGGTCAATGCCTCGTGGGAGACAAATGGTGCTTATGAACATGTCTGTTTATCTGGTACATTAACACCATATATCGCCAATGATGTGTTATATAAATCCACCACTAAGGTGATGTGGGATATCCTCGCAGCCATCTATTCATAAGCGAGGAATGAGAGAGATTCTGCAACTAAAACATGCTATATTTACTGTCAAGTAGAACAAATGGCTTCTTCATTCCCTATATACTTCCATGCGTGGAATGTTTGAGAAGCTCCATAGTTTTATGGCTCTTACGACTACTCCTGAGGAACAGAAGACCTACAAGAATGCCACCATGATTGGTGTATTCCTCGCAATACTTAATCCAGAGTATAAGGCAGCTCGTTCACAAAAACTGGCAGATGCTACTATTCCTCCCATGGAGGAAGCTTTTCGCAGACTAATCCGAATCAATGTCTCATCACCTGCTTCTACTCAGACTTCTTCTGCGATGCCAGTCTCCCACGGTAGGGGCGGCTCCTCCTAGTTTCGCGGTTGTGGACCTCATAGTAGAAGAGGTCGTATTCGTCAGCCCTGCACTTTCTGGTCATTGTCCAGGGCACATAGAGGATACTTGCTACTCCAAGCATGGTTTTCTTGCATCAGCTCATGTAACAGAGCAGGTCGAGTTTCCTGCAACTCCGTCTTCGGATCCGAGGTTTGATGACCTAGTAGCTTGATTGAGGGACATTATACATCTTGCTAGTCTCATTGCTTCCTTGCCTGCTCCGGGAGGCCACGTGGATGTCGCTACTCTGCCTCTGCAAATACCTCATCCCTGTCAATACCTCATGTAGCATATATGCTCTTACTACTTATCATGGATATGATATTACATAATGGATTATTGATTAACTTCGAGGCGACATATCACTTGTGTGGATACAGAGATCAGCTTGCAGCTTACAGATAGGCTCCTCCAGGGAGAACTGTTGTCATAGCTGATAGAACTCATTGCTCGATCATAGGACATGGGAAGATTGGTTTGGCATCTTCGATGCATCTACAGAATGTGTTGCATGCACCTGACTTTTCTATGAATTTATTATTTATTAGTCAGATTACGAAGGATTTGCATTGTTGGTCTATTTTTGACCCATCGTCTCTTGTATTTCATGACATTCTTACGGGCATGGTGATTGGTTGTGGTTGTGAGCAGGACGACCTCTATCGACTGATCTGAACTCCTTATGTTGGACTATCCTCTTATTCTACAGGACCTGACTCACCTTTCCTGTGGCACCTACTCTTTGGTCACCTTTCCCTTCAGAAGATGCATCAAGTTCTCCCTCAGATCTCACCTCGCTCATCCTTCCAATGCGAGGCATGTCAGTTGGGAAAGCATCATCGGTATGCTTTGCCCAGTCGTCAAAGTCAGAGCAGTAGCTCCCTTTTTGAGTTCTTTCTTGTTGACATTTGAGGTCCTAGTCATGTTCCTGATCACCAAGGACCCATGTTTTACCTTGTTGCTGTTGATGATTTTTCTCATATGTCGTGGGTTTATTGTATAATAAATCCAAAGCTGTGAATGTGATTGCAACTTTTACCAATGAAGTGCAGAATGTTTTTTCTTCTTCAGTCAAATTTGTGAGAACTGATGATCAAGGTTTAAAAAAGCGTGAAGCGGTCTGAGGCTTTTTCTCTAAAATTGAGTCGAGGCGTATTTCTCGAGGCAGTTGAGGCATAAGCCTCAATTTTTTAAAAATGATATAAAATAAAAGCAAAATACATTAGAAAAGCATATAATAACAAAAATAATTTCACTGGTAAGAGATACAATACATAAGCGATTATTCTAAGATTCACGACTAACGATCTTATAATAACTATTATAACATTCACAACTTTATATTAATGCCAAAAATGTTGATGTGTCAGCTCTTTGTGGCTAATGTAATGTATGTCGCAGATATTGATAAGAAAATTTTCCAAACTATACTAGATGGACCCATATATCATGAAAGTAAGCCATGGCTCTTAATATAGTATATTGCTAAAGATTTGGTGAGAAAGATGCTGACCATGGAGCCAACAACATTCAAACTTGCAACTAATATAAAATACTTATTATAATTCTAACTCAAATGTATGCAATAGAACTAGTATGTGCAGATGCATGATAAAATGAACATGATATATACAAGATCATATAATTTTGTTTGTTTCAAGCTATCTCTTCTCTTTGCATGGAGCTACATATAGAAATATGCAAAGTTTAACATGAAAACAAAAACACAAACATTAAAAAAAATGCTTAGGGAAAAAATAGGGTCATGTGCAAAGCTAAAAAAAACCTCATGCTCGAGGTTTACGCCTCCGTCTCGTCTCGAGCGCCTCACGCCTCGAGCGCCTCACGAAGAGGTGAGGCGTACGCACCGACAATATGTCTCGAGGCGTACGCCTCGAGGCACTTTAGGCTCGCCTCACCTCGAGGCGTACGCCTCAGCGCCTCGAGGCGACGCTTTTTAAAACTATGCTGATAATGCATTGGAATTATGTACTCGTGCACTCTCACAATTCTTTTCATCTCATGCTATTTTTTATCAGACATCATGCCTACACTTCTCAACAGAATGTTGTTGCGGAAATAAAGCAATGCCATTTATTTGATGATACTCAAACTCTTTTGATCCAGAGTTGTGTCCCGCATTCGTTTTGTGTTGATGTGGTTCTTACGGCTTGTTATCTTGTGAATCGGATGCCCTCGTCTATATTGGGTGAGAAAATTCCTTTCTCCCTGGTTTTTCCACACAAGGAATTATTTTCACTCACTCCTCGTGTTTTTGGTTATGTTGCCTTCGTCCATCAGTTGTCTCTAGGTGTTGACAAGCTTTCACGTAGAGCTGTCAAATGTGTTTTTGTTCGGTACCACAGGACGCGGAAGGGATATAGATGTCATGATCCATTGCGCAGGAAATATTATGTTAGCGCTGATGTGACATTTTTTGAGTCGATGATATATTTTCCTTCTACAATAGGTTAACTTCATCAGATTAAAATGATGAGGTGTACATGCCACCTCCTCCTATGAGCCCATCACCACATCTACCTCTGTCACCATCTCCATCACCTTATTCTATACCGCCACATCCCATAGTTACAAATTTGCCCTTGCCATGATACTATACTCGTAGGCCTGCTCCTACTCATGGTCATCGTCCATCATCCAACATGCCTCAGGTTTGTCCTGAATATAGTGTTTCTAACGATGGATTCGAAGATGTGTCTGAGCAGGAACCTTTACAGGAGGATGAGCGTACAGATTGAAGAGATTCTTGATGACCTAGATGTACCTATTACACTTTGGAACTAGAATTGTCCATGTGCCTCATATCATCTTGCTTCTCAGGTTTCCTTTGATTGCTTGTCAGGGGACTTCAGGAGATTCGTTGTTGCTCTATATGTCGTGGAAATCCTACAGAATTACCAGGAGGCCTTGAGAGAATCAGTGGCATCTAGTCATGGAAGAAGAGATGGTTGCACTACAGTCGCGCGGTACATGAAGTTTGGTCCCCGCTCCCAATGGGGTGTCAATTATCAGTTGCAAATGGGTGTTTACAATAAAATACCATGCAGATGGGAGTCTTGATCATTAAAAGGCTAGATTGGTTGCTCGAGGATTTACTCGGACTTATGGGGTGGATTATCTTGATGCATTTTCCCATGTTGCTCACCACTCCACTCTACGAGTTCTTTCAGTTGTAGTGTTACGTGATTGGCCTTTATTTCAGCTTGATATTAAAAATGTATTTTTGTATGGTTATCTTCAGGAAGAAGTCTACATGCAATAACCCACGGTGTTTGCTGCTGAGGGGGAGTGTCAGCATGTTTGTAGACTTCACAAGGCAATATATAGCCCGAGGTACAGTTGTTAGTATGTTCTATGTTGATGACATACTTATTACAGGAGATAGTGTACAGGGGATCATGAGAGCAAAGGAATTCTTGGGTCGACAATTTGTTACCAAGAATCTTGGCACCCTATGGTATTTCCTGGGATTAGAGTTTGCCAGGAATCAGCAGGGTCTCGTGATGACTCAAAGGAAGTATGTTACATACATGATAGTTGAGATAGGCATGATTAGGTGTCGACATGCTACTATTCCTATGGATCCCAACATGAGGCTATACGATGGTTATACAAATGAGGTAGACAGAAGAAGATGCAGAGAATTGTGGCAAAACCTTTCTATGTTACTATCACTAGGCTAGATATCTCCTTTATTGTTAGTCAGGTTAGTCAGTTCATGGAGCAGCTCCGACTGGTACACATGGATGCATTATATATGATCTTGAGGTACCTAAAATCATCTTCAGGTGAAGGATTACTATTCAGGAAAGGTGCAACTCTTCTATTGCAGCATGTGTAGATGCATGTTATGTAGGACGTCCTAAGGACTTGAAGTCTACCTCAGGCTTCGTTGTATTTGTTGGCAGCTCTCTAGTTTCCCGGAAGAGTAAGAAGCAACCTGTGTTTTTCAGGTCAAGTTCTGAATTAGAATATAAAACTATGGCACAAGCGAGCACAGAGATAATGTGGGTCCGAGCGGTGCTAGTAGACTTATATATCGATGTACCTCTTCATATGCAGTTACAATGTGATAATCAAGCTGCCTTATTTATTGCAAACAATAATGCCTTTCACGAGAGAACTAAACATATTGAAGTAGACTGCCACTATACATGGGACATGATCCAGAAAGGCTTTATCTCTACTTCTCATATTAGTTCAGGAGATCAAACTGCAGATATTTTCACCAAGACCTTGCTCAGGGGACCGTTTCAGAATTGTTCATCCAAGTTGAGCATAATTGACATTTATGCTCCATCTTGAGGGGGAGTGTAGAGATATATTTATGTTTCTTTGTTGTTTTCTCAGTTTACTTTATGTATGTCTATCTTATGTAATTTACCCATAGGTCTGTCCTCTGTATAAAAGAGGCCAAGGGTTCATGGAATAAACAACTCTTATTCTTTTCCCAACAATATTAAAGAATTATATTATAATCATTTCATTACTTTAGTATATAAGAATTATGTTATGATTTAATTATCTTAAATTTATATCATATTTTTGGTTAAATTGTTTTTTTAAATAAGGTTGTTTAAATTGCGATTTGGAAAAAATGAGGCTTACGCCTCGACCACCTCGAGGCTACGCGTCGCTGCTTTGTAATACTTTCCTTTGACTTTCAAATGGATTTTCTTATCACAAAAAACAATATCTCACGTAGGATTGAATCATAAGCCTTCTTCAAATCAATAAAAAAATATGGGGGTTCTTCCTTTTAGCTCTATTAACAGTGAATATTTATATTTGTAACTTAGTGTTATACTTATACATGCATGTAAGTATGCATGTATGCATGCAAGATTTGAAAAAAACGAAAGACGGAATGGGCCGGCTTCATGGGATATGAGATGAAGCTTAACCTCAAGACGGTCGAGATGTAAGCATGTCTCGAGGCTAAGCCTTAGTTTCCAAAAAAATAAATTCAACCAAATATAATGTATTGTAATTAAGAAATTATGCTATAACACAAATCTTCAACAATTTAAATCAAGTAAAGGATTTTTAATGCAATTCATCATTGTTCGTAAAGGAGAAAATATTACTTCTAGTTCTAGAGTTAAACACAAGACAAAATACCAAGTGGAAAATATATTAAGTTCCGGTTTAAATGTCTAATCTAGTCCAAAAAATGAAAAATTGGAATATTCAAGACATGCTAGACTCCCAAAGATCTTCTACTCGTTGCTCTGGGTCTGAACTCTAAGATTTGCAACAAGACTATCATCCTCTAATCAACTAATGTTGGTTGGATCATCTAATGAACCATCCATGTACTTTAATTGCCTCATTGGCATCCTCATCATTGACTTCATCGCCATTATGAACCTCATCCTCATCAACATCAATCGTAGCTACCTATATTGTATGGTATCATTGTTTCTTTTTTTCGAGAAATGATGGGATGGACCTCCATTAGATACCTATCCAAAAAAATATATTGTACAATATCATTGTTAATTATGTTGTTTTTTATACTAACCAAATAAGTTAAAACCCACCTTTGCATTTCTTTGTCTCCATCCTACAAGAACCATCTTGTGCATGCTCACAGCATGAGCGATATCAGATCTTGTGCATACAATAACATACATAAGACTCCCAAACACATGATGTGTTCCTTTTTATTTGATTGAGGTGTGAAAGAGACGGAGAGATGAAGACCCGCAACGGATGGAGTACCTAGAGGCTTGGTTGTAGACATCTCAAATCTCATTAGAACTTTCTCGATGTAGTTCTTTTGAGATAAAAAAGCTTCTATTATGCACGATCCTTAATGATCTTCATCTCCAAAGTCTTCTTCGATGCACAAAGGTCCTTCATGTCAAACTCTGACCTAAGGAGCTTCTTTAGATCAACTATGGTACTCTTCTTCTTTACAACAATCCGCATGTCATCAATGTCCAATAATAGATAGATGAAGGGCATGCCCTCCACATTGTTGTGGTAACCACAACAATCATATGGGCTCCTATTGAACCCATGATCAATCGTGAAGCTGTCAAACTTCTTGTATCAGTTTTTGGAGACTACTTAAGCCCATACAAGGATTTCTTCAATCTGTACATATGATCTTCCTTGCCCTGAAATGCAAATCTCGAGAGGAGTATTTGCGTCAAACTCTTGATATGCTTCATCTTCACAAGACCGAAACTACAATACCACTCATTAACTACTATTATTATCGACCATGCGCGTAAATATAATTGATTATTCTTTTGGCTTTTTTGTAAACAAATACATGAAAAGGCAATTTCGAAATATCTTTTAACATTAAATCATTGAAGCAGGCATTGCTTGGAGTCCAATATAATTGTTTTCTCTTCTCCATCAATAATCTTATAATTGCCTTGTAGTTTAAGGCATTATCAGTTATAACTATTATAACGATGCCTTCACCGACCTCCTCAACTACCTCATTAAGTATAGAAAAAGTAATTGTGTACCCTTTGTTTTATCGGATGCATCTGCGGACTTCAAGAACCAAGTTCTCTTCGTATTGTTTACCATGAAAATTGATAAGTGAATGACCATTTATATCCGTTCAACCATCGGACATAATGATACAACTTGTCTCTGTCCAGAAGGCCTTTATGTCATCCATCAGATTGCCAATGATCTTCACTTCTTCGTTTAGTATACACTAGGGAGCATACCCGCGCTTCGCGGCGGGATCAGACGGCAACAGAGAAATTTAATAAATACTCAAAGTTTAATAGTAAATAAATTTAATAATGTAATTAGTAAAAATGTAAGTTGGAGATGTTGATTTTTAAAATAAAATTGTATTGAACTCATATGAATAGAGCTTAAGTAAAATTTTTGGGAAGCATATAATGGGTGCAAGAAAGTGTGAATATGCATCAAGTCAAAAAGTGAAGCAAACAATTTATATTGGGATTTGTCTACTTATTTTGATAATAAAAGTACTCATTCGACATATAAATGTATGTTAAATCTTGTGTAAGTAAAAAAATACAGTTAAACTAATGAAACTTTAGCAACTGAATAATAATTAGCATAAGTTATTTATTCACAAAATAATAGATCAATAAAGTTTAAATCATGAAAATCTCGTGAGATATAATCAAGTGTACCACGCGAAAAATAAATCAAAATGTGTACATATATTATATTTTAAAATTACTTCTTATTTATAATTTAAGTTATTTTCAAAATACATTATTATTATAATACTAAAACTTATGTCACCTTTCCTGTTTATTTTTTTAAAGGTACATAGTTATTGACTTTTTTAATTGTATTAAATATTAAATTATTTCTACTATGTAATATGTATATACTGATTCAAAATTAGTTTATTCTGCAGGATCAAAGAATCTATTACTATAAAATTATTATATATGAATGATGTCAAAAGTAATTTTAAAAAATTACAATTATTTTCCAAAGTAATAGATTTAAAATTAAAATAGCAGATTTTAAAAAATTATAATATTTATTCAAAGTTTATAAAGAATGTAAATAGTATATGCTTTTTCTCTTTATTTAATTAACAAATTAATATATTTCTAAATTTAGAAAGAGGAAATGAGAGTTGTAAAATTTGATTTATTGGAGAGAGAGAGAGAGGAAAAGGGCGGAGAGAGAATATGAAGAGAGAGAGTGGGAAGGGAGAAAAATATGAGAAAGGGGAAGAAATCGAGTGTGGAGAGAGGAGGAAGGGAGATACATCGTTTGAAATAGAGAGAGAGAGAGAGAGAAACGAGGAAAAGAGGGAGAAAGAGAGATCGAGGGGAAGAAAGTGGAGAGAGAGAGAGAGAAAGAGAAAAGGGAAAGAGAGAGTGGTGGATAGAGAAACTTATTGGAGAGAGAGAGAGAGAAGGGAGAGAGATATCAAGTGGGGACTGGCAGAGAATGGGAAGTGGGGGGGGGGACGAGAAGGAGATGTAAAGAAGAGAGAATGGATGCCACATGGCACAAAGATAGGAGAAAGTCACTACTAATGTCTTCTACTCACATGTTGTTTCCCCTCCGAAATGTACAAATCGAATGAAGCATTGTTTGGAATGATAGAGTATTTGCATAATTGAAAGCCAGTCTATTCGCATAGAAAAATCTTCCAATATCACGACAAAAACGACTTATGTCCTTCCAAACAACGTTTGCTGTTGTATGTTGCTTTTCACAGATGTTGCTGGTCCCAGTTGTGGGACCTCACAAATCGGATGCACCAACAAACAAGTCCATAAGATCATTTACTTGCTCCACACGGTTATATCCGGTTAATATTAGATTGCCATTACTTCCCCGAGCATCTTGCATTTCATAAGCGCCCACTCTACAAATCTCTTCCATTTCTTCAATTATTCTTCTATTTTTCTCTCTGTTCCGTTTCCTTGAAAACTTCAATTGGGACCTTTAGCATCTTTTAACATTTTCCCCTTCTTTGCAAGGTGGTGCTTGAGTCTCTCAATTCTATCAGTAATCCTCTTACTACAAAACTTGCATTGCACAGAAGATAACCTTTGTCTTTCACAGTCTCTTTCATTTGGACTTCAGCACAATATTTGCATACAGGATTGCTTAAACCTCCTTCAACATTTTTTGTGCCTCTCTTGTTTGCTTTTGGTATTTCTAAAGATAATTGGAAAAACGCAATTGCAAACGAAACATTTTAAGTTAACAAATCAAATTCAGTTTGGTTAGCAAGCAACGATTTGAAATGTGTGCTAACAATTGCCAAACGCCAATTGGCCTAAAAAGGCAAATATATTAGACTCTAATTTCCTGAATTTGAATCTCTTAAGAAAACAAAATTCCAAAATTTAAAATAAAATTGTCTTTTACAATAAAATATGAAGCACCTCTTACTTTAGATTCCAGCCCACATCAAAAGGTCTATCCCGTAACATTGTAACCATAAAACTTGTCTTGTTTCTAAGTTTAACAGAACTTGGAGACAACTTCACTTCCAAACGTGACTGGATTAGAGCTCTTGATCCAGACGCAAAGGACTCAATAAATATAGTATTTTACCATTATGTATGATAGTAAAATTGCTTAGAATCTAAAGAGATCTGCATAAAGTTTTAAATGAACACTAGCTAAGCCAAAACTCAGTTTTCTTTAAGTGATCTCATTCCTTGTCATAACATAAATGCAGAGAAAACACTTCCTAAAGTTTATTTCTAATGACGACTCGACAAGGCTACATGATGCTTTGATAATACTAATTCCACAAAAAAACCTAAATTACCATATAATTTTGCTATCATCTACATTACCATCTAATTTCACATCATTAATATCTAGTTTGGTAATTAGAGTTTAGGGTTTAGTAATTAGTGGTGGAACTAAGAAAGAACAATAGTCCTAAAAATATCACCTAGGTTGATGGAGGTGTGACACAAGAGGAAGAGGTGTTGCTGGGATAGAAGCAGGCAGTGAGGAAAGGCGGAGCAGGTATTAGTGGTGCTAGTAAAAGGTGATGCAACGTGGCGTTGGGATGAGGCGTGAGGCATGGGAAGACCATGTGTTTTTTTGCTTTAGATAGAGTAGGTTGGGGGGGGGGGGGGGGGGGATCTACCAAAAGTGAGTCACATGCAAAGCACATGACCGTAAATGAAAACACCTCAGCATAGCGTGTTGCCGTGCCTCGAACTCCCTCGAGCATCCAAGGAGATCGCCTTATAGATTCCAATTGAGATGCATGCCTTCAATCGAGATTCGATCACCTAGCCTCGAGGCATGCGCCTTAAGATGTGATTTTACAAACCATGCATGCATGTATGTACATATGTAATATATGTGTAAAAAAATATCGAATCAAATTATTATCGAAAGAATTCAGGCTAATCAGTTCTTACTCCATTTATTTCAAAATCGAATCCACAAGTCAAATTCATATTTAGTTTTATTCCGAAGCGCGCTTTTTTTGGAATTTTTATGCAACGAAATTTAATCAAATTTGGATGAATCAGTTCAATTAGTACCCCACCTCTAAGGGATAGTTATTACATTAGCTTTCTCAATGAGTACAAGGGGTTTGTGACTCTATATATAGTCCCACCACTACTCAATGTGGGCCTGGACACCCCCACTTCCACACGCATGCTTATGACTCAATTTCTCAATACTCTCAACACGAGGCAAATACCTTTTTTTTGAAAGGACAAGAAAAATTCCTTAGTAATGTTTCGGAACTACATAATTCCCTTAATGCGGAATATTTTTTCCCTTGAGTAGTGCAGCAATATCACATGATTAAAATGCGGCACTCATGTCGCATTTTCCAAATGCGGCATTCCTTATACATTTTTTATCTTAGACTTAAAAAATAAAAAAATTTGATGTCGCATTTTTTTAATGGATGTCGCATGCCCTAAATGTGACATCCGTTTATTTATTTATTTATTAAAGTCGCATTTAGGACATGCGACATCCATTTTTTATTTTTTATTTTTTATTTTTGAAGTCCAAACTTTGTAAAAGTGCGGATATCACATTTTCCAAGTGCAATATGAGTGTTGCATTTCAAACATGCAGTATTGCCGCACACTCAAGTAAAAAAACATTCTGCTTTACTCAGGTACCTATGTAGTCTTGGGACATTACTAAGGAAAATCCCTCTCAACACCCTCCTCAAGTTGGAGGATGGATTAGTCAACTTAGACAATACAACACTTAATGCATACAAGCCAATCTCTAAAACACAACTCTCAAATCAAGGGCTTTTTTGTCCATCCAGATAGGGCATTGCCCCTTTTTCTTCTTCTCATGTCAAGGGCCGGAGACCCTTTGGGGTTCTTTGTAGTGATTGTCTCTCATGCCAATCAAATACTGTCAGAGGTCACCATTGAGATAGCAAAGCTGGGTTGAAGCCCCTCCGGTGGGCAACACACATCTCATAGTAGCGTTGGGCATCGTGTTGACGAGATGGAAGCATGGAGATAATGTGTTGAGGCGTGCATGTTTTTTGCCGTTGCTAATCATGAGGTCACTTACCGAGCTGTTATTGCTTTTGAAGCCTCAAAAGATGAAGGTAGTGGCACCATCAACCTTTACCCCGAGCTTCTATGATCTTGGAACCCATAGGAATGTGAACTGGTGGAGACAATCTAGCTACAAAGATGGTTTTTGTGTGATCCATAGATATGATTTTTTAAGCGATGAACCATGAAGGAGATCCTCCAAACGATGATCTACCCAATCATATGTCACGACCTTACGTAGGATACCTCTATAAACTAGAACTTGATAATTGATATATCAATCTTGTAGAAAATACTACTCAGTTGTCTCTCTCAGTCTGATCTAGTCTGATCTCATCTGGCAGTATTGTGTTTCAATTCCTCATGATGTTGGAGGATAACAAATATATAATGACCCAAAAGAGTCATAAACCTTGAGAATGAACCTTGGAAGTTGAAAAGAACCCTCAAACATTGGGTTTTTTTGGTCTAGATAGAAACAACGGTACCCATCTTAGTAATCTGTTGTGGCCTCTTCCACAACCTCATTCAAAAGAACTTCGCCTTCTACGATCATATGACGCTACCAGGTCCGAAGTATGGGATATTGACATGTTCGGTTGCTAGGAGATTTTGAGATGACTCAATCTGATAAGCCTCCTCCAGAATGGGTGATGTAGTCATTGTAGCGCCTGTCATCATTTGGTTGTGTTGGATGGTAGAAGGATAAATTAGATTTCAAGGAACCTAGCACATATGTTACTCACATACATATGGAATGTGAGATGATGGTACACAATGCATGTGATTGCAGACGTACAGATGAGCGATGATGCCGTTGGAGGGTTTGCAGGTGGTTGTATTGACAACATTGTTAGGTGGGGCTATAAGTGACATGGTGATAACAATGCTGGCATGGCACTACAACTATGGCCAACAAAGATGATGCGGTGAAGCTGCAAGGTGGACAGCATGGGCAGTGCCACTAGGTTTAACGGTCGATATGTTGCCTCAAGGGAGTCGCATGGCATAGAGACCAAGCGTTGGCATAGGCAGCTCGTGGGTGAGTAGTGGTAGTATGTGGTGGTGCAGGCGGTTCACCGTTAGGCAATGGTAGTAGGCTTCGCCTTCGGTGGGACCGAGGTTGACAGACGATGACGAGGTTGGACCTGTGAAGGGGACAATTTTAGTGGGACCGCTGCTTTGGTATTATGGTGAAAGAATGAGAGATTGACATATTGGGAATGAATTGAACCCCTCTACAATAAGAGGTGGTTAAGGTTGGGGGAATAGACATGAATAAGAAAATACAAAACTATCCCTTAAGGGTTACAACTTTCATATGCTCTAAATTGATTTATCGAGTCAAGCTAGCAAGTTGCACATGGCTTAACTCGAATTCATTTCTAAGGTTAAGAAGTCTATCATTCGACTCAAACTCGAACTCATTAGCTATTCAAGGCCGACTCACAAGCTCATATCAAGTATTAAGTCAATTCCCGAGGTTTCTTGACAACCCTAGTACATAGTTTCCCTTCGTCAAGGCATCATTCCTGATATTTAATGCTTAGATTCATATGTTTAAGAGACTGACAATTGGAATAAAATATTGACTATTAAAAAATTGTTGGTCGAGTAATGAAGGTTATTAATCTGTTGAATGTAGGTGTCTATGGAGTCGAGTGAATCGAGTCTAGCTTAACTCTGTCTCGAGGTCGTTAAGCAGAGGCCAACTTGAGCCTGGACTCCAACGTGGTCCATCTCAACTTGAGCCTCGACTCCAACGTCGTCCATCACAAATTGTTCAACTCGAACTCAAAGTTTGAGCTTGAGTTAGCACATGAGCTCTCTACTGCTTAATCATGAAAATTTTCAAATCATGAGCCGAGGAGCCCATCTATATACTTAATCATGTGGGACTATCTCCATATCCAATTTAAAAAAGAAGAAAATTGAAGATCCTGAAAGAGTAAATATTAGGAAATCAGCAACCACATAGATACTAACCTGCATCTTTCAAACTGGTGGAGGAGCCTAATACCAACTCGGCCACCTGGAATCTAAGTACAAATACTGATAATGTATGTATATGTTATCAAGCCAACGGGTCAAGCTAGCTAATTGGGCAATGCTCAACTCGAGTTCGACTCATTAATGATGATCCCAGTTTTTCCTTGAAGTCAACTCATTAGCTCAATCAAGCTAGGCTCACAAGCCATTATCGAGCCGAGCTCGAGCTGGGCTAACTAAGGCCGAGCTTTCCCGAGGACCCTAGTTGAATGGTGCAGTTTTAATATTTTGTGCTGATTTTCCTCCACCCCAGCAAGCCCCATGCCGAATTACATTGTGAGGTTCCCCAGTTCCTCTGCCCCCACTGTGCCCCATGTGTCTCATTGACCCAGCGAATTCCCTTACCTGCTGCCCCCAGCAAACCCCTTTGCCACAACCTCTGGGACAAACTTTTACCTGCCTCGATCTCCTTCTTTGGTGACCTCTGCCATGGCATGATTCTCATTTGCATTTGTTTGATAGAGATCAAACAAGGTTTGTTGCGAGATATGCAACTGGGACACACATTATATGATGGAATTGGTTAACAGACCATGGTATAACATAAGGGGTTAAAGTGATTACTAATTTCACTATTCTGCATGGCATTCGTGTACATTTCGCAACATGATAGGCATGTCCAAGTCTGGCTAAGATTAGGTACTTTGAGGTTGAAGGTGAAAAGTTAATTATGAGCATTGTAGGAGAGGCAATGAAGAAAGAAGTTCATGTACTTGTAAAGGCTTGGATTAGTTTGGCATGCAAAGTCATGTACAACTTAATCCGGAGGATATGTGATTGATTGTTGTATGACCTTGCACATTATACAGGAATATATTTCTTTCAGATGTTTACTCTAAGTAAAATATGCTGTTAATTAGTGTCATACGGCTTGTTTTCTTTGGCATATCAGCCATGTGAATTTTACTATATACCATGTGGCGGCTTCGGTAAAGATTTTTAGTTTAATAGGCATTCTATTGCTGAGATTTGGTTGTGCTCCTTTACTCACTGTCTTGGATGAATTCTAGCACGAGGGTTTGATCACTTGTCCTATGGGTACACTTTGTTCGATGAGTTTGATATGCTCATGATGACATGCTCTTGATGACAACCTTAAAGAGGTTTTGTGGCAATTTCTTGATAGAGAAATGCAACAAATGGGATGTAGGGAAGCATTACTGGCATCAGAGGATGTTCAGTTCTCAGAGACCATGGAAATCATGTGCTATATGGGATGTGCCTAGCACATTTTTAGGAAGTGTTTGTGGTTATTTTGAACCACTCATAACTGATTATTGATTCATGGTGGAGAATAACATTTTAATAGTTTATGCAAAAAATTATTTGATGCTCGCAGAATTAATTGTAGTCCTGTTGGCGAGGTTATTCTTGAGGACTGCAGTGCAATATAATCTGTACTAGATACATGCATTAGTACATACGTAAGTGTTGGGAAAAGAGACTTCGTTGTTTATTCAGAAAACCCTAGGCTCTCTTATATAGGGAGAGACCTTAGGGTAAATTACAGAGAGGTCTATAGAAAAGAAAGAAATAACAACAAACTCCATAAAGAGATAATAACACTACTAACTATTTCTACACTCCCCCTCAAGGTGGAGCATAGATATCTATCATGCTCAGCTTGGACGAACATCTCTGAAATGGTCCTCTGAGCAGTGGCTTGGTAAATACATCTGCAGTCTGATCTCCTGAGCTCACATGTGCAGTAGATATCAATCCTCTCTGGATCAAGTCCCTAGTATAATGGCAGTCAACTTCAATATGCTTGGTCCTTTCATGAAAAGCTGGATTGTTGGCAATGAACAATGCTGCCTGATTGTCACACTGAAGCTTCATAGGTAGAGGTACCGCTACATGTAGATCTTCTAGTACTGAGCGAACCCACATCATTTCCGTACTGGCTTGAGCCATGGCCCTATACTCGGATTCGGCACTGGACCTTGCCACAACAGTTTGTTTCTTGCTTTTCCAAGAAACCAAAGAGCCTCCAACAAACACTGCAAACCCTGAGGTTGATTTTCGGTCCTTAGGACATCCTGCATAATCTGCATCTGCACATGCTGAGACAGATAAGTCCGTGCCCTTTCTGAATAGCAGCCCTGAACCTGGAGAAGACTTTAGATATCTCAGTATCATGTGTATAGCATCCATGTGAACCTGTCTTGGCTGCTCCATAAATTGACTCACCCTGCTAACTGCAAATTGAATGTCTGGGCGAGTTATGGTGATGTAGAGTAGTTTGCCCACCATCTCTCTATATCTCCTCTTATCTACTTCATCAGTATCACCATCATACAACCTCACGCTGGGATCCATAGGAATACTTGATGGTTTGCAGCCATCCATGCCCGTCTCAGTCAGGAAGTCTGTAATATACTTCCGTTGGGTCATTACCAAACCCTGTGCATTCCTTGCAAATTCTAACCCCAGAAAGTATCTCAGGGTCCCAAGATCTTTTGTAACAAATTGACGGCCAAGGAATGCCTTCGCCTTTTCTATGCCCTGTGCATCATCTCCTGTAACAAGAATATCATCCACATAGACCATAATAACAACCGTACCTGCCGATGACTTCTGGACAAACAATGAGTGATCGGCATTTGACCTCTTGAATCCTTGTTGCTCAATCAGGTTGGACAACTTCTGGAACCATGCTCTGGGGCTCTGTTTGAGGCCATATATCGCTTTGTGAAGTCTACAGACCATCTGCTTCTCCCCCTCAGCAGTAAACCCAGGTGGCTGCTGCATGTAGACTTCCTCCTGCAAGTCTCCATACAAAAATGCATTCTTGACATCTAGTTGAGATATACTCCAATCACGGACTACAGCAACAGATAAGAGAATACGAAGGGTAGAATGTCTCGCCACTGGAGAGAATGTATCCATGTAATCCACACCGTAGGTTTGCATAAACCCACGAGCGACCAAGCGTGCTTTGTACCTATCCAAGGTTCCATCTGCATGGTATTTGACTGTAAAGACCCATTTGCAGCTCACAACGGATGCATCAGAAGGTGCAGGGACCAAAGACCATGTGCCACGAGACTGCAGGGTCCTCATTTCTTCTTCCATTGCTAATCGCCAGCATTCATTCTGCAAAGCTTCCTGGTATGTCCGTGGTATATCCACGGAAGACAAAGCTGTGGCAAATCTCTGAAAATCACCTGTGAGACGGTGAAAAGAAACCTGTGAAGCAAACGGATAAGCGGCACATTGCCGCTTCTGTTTCCGAATAGCAATCGGAACATCAAGATCATCATCTGCTGTACGAGATGGGCTAGTGTCGGCCTGAACTGAAGGATCCTGCACATGTACCAAACCTGACCCGTCAGTAGTAATGCCATCTGAACATACCTGAGGCGGGATGATCGGCTGCTGTGTGGTCTGAGCAGGACCTGACCGGCGCGTATAGAATTTCGGTAACGGTGATATGATAGGCCGTGGATTGGGTGGAGGTGGAGGTGGTGGTGGGGGTGGTGGAGGTGGTGCTGGCGTGGAGACAGACACAGGGGAAGACTCAGGTGTACTCAATGTAGGTGGTGGAGGAACATAGATCTCATCAGTGGTAGTGGATGGTACCATTCTGTCACCTGCAGGAGAGAAATACATGACAGACTCAAAGAAAGTGACATCGGCACTCACAAAGTATCTCTTAGTTGTGGGATCATAACACCGGTAGCCCTTCTGAATTCTGGAATAACCAACAAAAACGCACTTGACTGCTCTAGGAGAGAGTTTGTCAAGTCCGGGAGATAGACGATGCACAAAAGCAACAGTGCCAAAGACACGTGGAGTTAGTGAGAATAACTCCTTATCTGGAAAAATAATGGACATAGGTATCTTTTCACCAAGGACTGAGGATGGCATACGGTTGACCAGATAACAAGCAGTAAGGACAGCATCGCCCCAGAAAGAAATAGGGGCACAACTCTGAATCAACAATGTACGAGTAATATCTAAGAGATGGCGATGCTTCCTTTCCGCGACACCATTTTGTTGTGAGGTATATGCACAAGTGGTTTGGTGAATAATGCCCTTTGATGACAGGAATTGTGACAGTAAGCGTGTACAAAATTCAAGGGCATTATCAGTCCGAACATATTTGACATTTGCAGAAAAGACATTTAACACTTCATTAATCAAGTTTTTGATCACATTTCCTGCTTCAGATTTATTTTTCAAAAGAAAGACCCATGACACACGAGAGAAATCATCCACTACCACAAGATAAAACCTGTGTCCCTGATGATCGGGAACACGACTTGGACCCCATATATCTATATGTAACAACTCAAAAGGGGAGCTACTGCTCCGACTCAGACGACGTGGGAAGCTCGACCTGTGATGCGTTCCCAACTGACACGCTTCACATTGAAACAAAGAACTAGGAGAGATCTGAGGCAGAAGATGGCGCATTTTCTGAAGTGGAAGGTGACCAAATCGGAGGTGCCAAATGTACGGAGAGACTGGTCCAGTAGAATGAGAGGAGACACCAGCATATGAATCCCGGACCAGCCGATATAAACCATTCTGCTCAGAGCCACAGCCAATCACCTTGCCCGTGAGTATGTCCTGAAAAATGAGAGAAGACGGGTCAAATATGGCACGACAGTTCAAATCCTTCGTAATCTGACTAATAGATAGCAAATTCATTGAGAACTCAGGAGCATGCAGAACATTCTGTAAATGCAAAGTGGAGGACAGGAAAACCTCCCCCTGTCCAATAAGGGGCGAATGGGTACCATCTGCTATCTGCACTGAACGTCCGGGAGGAATGTCCCTATAGGCCTGTAATCTACCTCTATCTCGGCAGAGATGATGTGTGGCTCCAGAATCAATAATCCAGTCGGATATATCATGAGATGTAATAGATCTACCTGAGGAGCTTGCGGCTGCGGAAGAACTGGCAGAGGCAGTGGCAGCTATATCTGAGGAACCACCAGGCGAATCACCAGAAGCATGTGGCATAATCTCTCGGAGACGGGCGACAAGTTCGTCAAATCGACTATCTGCAGTAGAAGTCAGTGGAGACTGAGAGTGCTCTGCAATACGTGCTGATGCTGGAAATCCATGCTTCGAATAGCATGTCTCCTCCGAGTGTCCTGTGCGACGACAATAGGAGCATGTCTGACTCAAGCGACCACCCCTCCCCTGGGGTCCACGGCCACGTCCACGACCACGGCCAGATGGTGGTCCACCTCTCCCACGCGAGACTGCCATCGTTGAAGGAGGTGGAGTAGAAGAGCTGGAGGAGACTGGAATGCGGCTAAGCCGTCTGTAAACATCCTCAACTGGAGGAATAACTGCATCAGCGAGAATCTGAGATCGAGCTGCATCGTACTCTGGGTCAAGGGCCGCAAGAAGAACACCAACCATGGTGGCGTTTCGAAACGCCTTCTGCTGCTCAGGAGTTGCAGTCAGAGGGATGATACTATATAACTTCTCGAACATCCCTCTTAGGGATGTATAAAGAGAATGGAGAGGTCTGCCGCTCTGCTTCATTGTGAATATGTCGTGCTGAAGCTGCAACATCTTCGTCTCATTTCGCACTTGCGAATATGTGGCGGCAAGAATTTCCCACATTACCTTAGCAGTGGGCTGATGGAGGACGTCGTTGGCAATCTCCGTCGTTAAGGTGCCAGACAACCAGACCTTTGCATAGGAATCATCAGCCTCCCATGAGGCATAAATCCCAGTCTTCTCTGCAGACTCATCCTCGGTAAGAATATGTTTCTTACCATTCGACTTCATAAGGCTCATGAACTGCATAGCCCAGAGCTCGTAGTTAGACCCATCCATCTTGACTATTGGCGCAGGACCTTTGAATGCGCCGGTGGAGGGCATATCAACTTTTGATTCTGACATACTATCGCTTGGAGAAGAACTAGGATATGTAGACGTGATGCTGGATGTCTACAAAAACTGCATCGGATTTGAGTGCGTATGTAGACGTTACGCACTCAAATCCATAGAATGGATGTGGAAGAAACTAGGGCACGCCTAACAAGAGGCTGACAGCCCTTTCAGCGGCTAGGAGCCGCTAGAAGACCTTGTGCTTGTTGCTGTTCACGCACCCAGAGGCCGTGCGCGGGCAGCAGAGGGAGATGCCTCCTATTGGCGGAGGCCGCTGGGGGCTGAGATCCCCTTCGGCGGCTGGCAGGGGCTATTGGCGGGGGCCGCTAGAGGGTGGGATCCAACCACGGCGATAGAAGGCTGCCGCTGGAGATGGAGAAGGAGAAGGCGGCGGCGAGAGAGGGATGCCGCTGGAGAGAGAAGCGGCGGGAGGGCGGCGATTCCGAGAAGAGGGAGGCGGGTGGGGAAGGGGCGGCGGGAGGGAGGAGAGCCCTAGGGTGGCTCTGATACCATGTTGGGAAAAGAGACTTCGTTGTTTATTCAGAAAACCCTAGGCTCTCTTATATAGGGAGAGACCTTAGGGTAAATTACAGAGAGGTCTATAGAAAAGAAAGAAATAACAACAAACTCCATAAAGAGATAATAACACTACTAACTATTTCTATAGTAAGCTTATGACTTTTCTATGCAGTTGTTTATGACATTATTTTCTGTCTTTTCAGATAATATGTACTGTAAAAGAGCATATTCTTGAAGGTGGTCCCAAACGTCTTCCTTTCACCATCCCTCCCCTTGTGTTTTCAGCCCTTAAGGTTTGTGTTTCTACTATTAACCTTCTCTCTTCACAGAAATATATAAATACCAAGTTTTTTCTTTCATGGCTTTTTTAACATGTAATCGTTGCGATCATGATAGATTGAGCAAGTGTCTTTCTTTTATACAATATTTTTAGGAATATCATGTTGATGGTTTACCTGCAGTTAGTCAGGCGATTACAAAATCAAGACGGAGATATGGTTGGAGAAAAGGTTCCAGCTACACCGAAGAAAATATTTCAGATTTTGCATGAGGTTAGCTTTATTCAGATTGTAGGTAGCATGAGGTTTGTTTGCAATCTTTACTGCCCTCGCTTATTATCTGGCATCTTATAAAAGTATGTCACAAATGATGGGTTCATGCATATCCATTAGTCTTTCAAAGTTCCTTGATGGTATAACCCTCAGCTTCATGTTCAGTGTTTGCGTGCAATTGAGCAATGATTTCATGAAATTATATTAAGATATTAGATCCACATGGATTTTTTCAATGCATACTAAAGTAGTCAACAGACTGTCGTGATCTGCAAATCCCCATCCGTACAGCTAGTTATAGTGGAGTTCTACTGGATGAAATTTTCTTTATTTTGTTACCTAACATTAGATACTGTCCATTTTCCAACCGGAAATGCTTTTAACACTGTTAAGTAGGGGCAACCCGTGAGTTCAGATGCAAAGCATTTCCTTGCAAGAATTTTTTTTGGTTTGAATTTAATATGAAAATTTCTATTGAAATTCGATGTTAAGAAACTCTTCAATTCATTTTTTAGCCTTTTGAATTATCTACCAAATAGTTTTTGACCATATGTGATTATCTATCAGATAATCGAAGCTTTGGCTTCAGTCCCATCACCAGAGCTGGCTTTAAGGTTGTATCTACAATGTGCAGAGGTATGTCTAATTTGGCTGTGTCAAGCTCCTTTTCTCAATCTGAAGTTCTGAGCAACAAGAGATTACATGATTATCCAGGCTGCAAATGATTGTGATCTTGAACCTGTTGCATATGAGTTTTTCACGCAGGCCTTCGTACTTTATGAAGAAGAAGTTTCTGTGAGTAAATGGAATCCAAAAACTTTGTTCTAGTTTCTCTGTTGATTGCAAACATCTTTTTTTTATGTGACGTCTAATTTTAGTAGTTTTTGATGTGGCATACTAAGGTGTACTTTATCTGGTCCAGGATTCTAAAGCACAGGTCACTGCCATACACTTGATTATAGGCACTCTTCAAAGGACAAGCGTATTTGGTGTAGAAAACAGAGACACATTAACGCACAAAGCCACTGGGGTAGCAACTTATAGATTTCTGTTTTTGTAATTGGTTAGTTACACTTCTAACCAATTTAATATGCAGTATTCCGCAAGACTGTTGAAGAAGCCAGATCAGTGCAGGGCAGTTTATGCGTGTTCTCATCTCTTTTGGATTGATGACCAAGACGGCATTAAAGATGGAGAGAGGTTCGTCTTGGTCGTGTTTTCTATTTAGTTTTTATTCATCTGAAACAAACTTCGCTGATTTTCCTATTAATCTTTTGTTTAGATATCTTTATCCAACTGTGTTTGAATTGTGGAGTAATATAATGCCAATTTGCAATGTTATTTATAGTTTCACAGTTATCACTCTATTGTGTAGCTGATATTGTCTGTTTACACTTTAAACGAGGATGTTTCCGAGTGTCGCAAATTCTTAGAATAATTTTTGAAGTGTGCTAACACATGCATACACTTGTTGGTATTTCCCACGTTACTTTGGGATGTGAAATCAAACTTAAATTGACTTGACCTTTTTGGAAATTGTGCTCGTTATATGCTTCTGCTATAACAAGTGAAGGGCAAAAAAAAACAAAAACAACCGTCTTTTTCTAATTTAATTGGGGTTGGCTATATGGATTTGTTGCAACCAAACCAATCTAATATGGGTTGTAATCCGGGCATAGAAAGGAAAAATACATCTGGAGTTGTTTACGTCATTTCCTTTGGGAATTGTTGTATGACTAGTGAATGGATAGGCTGACTTCATTTTTCTGACTGCATTTTGCTTTATTTTTTTGAGCTGGATGATAGGTGAACACCCTAGGTAGGTACTCACCCATAAATTATATAAATCTGAAAATCTTTAATACAAACACCAAGAATCAAAAGCAGATATTACGTGAGATAAAATGGTCTCCACATAGAGGCACTCTCCACAGAAAAAACAGAGAACTCGTAGCTAGCCACAAGTGACTTAGCATAGTATATGTTTTCTATTCCTTGTAATATTTGTTCTTTTGGCCCCTTCCTCATGCACAAGTGACCTATTTTCTGTATTTGTGTTGTCCTCACAGAGTACTTCTTTGTCTTAAACGTGCGCTGAGGATCGCAAATGCTGCCCAACAAATGGCCAGTGCCACGAGGGGTAGCGGTGGTCCTGTTGCATTATATGTTGAGATACTTAACAAGTATGTATAATGAGCGTGAAAGGAAACTGTCATTTGTCAAACATAACTTTTGTGACCTCTCCTTTTTTAGGTATCTCTACTTTTTTGAGAAAGGTAATCCCCAGGTTACTAGCTCCTCCATTCAGAGCCTGATTGAGCTTATCAAGACAGAGTTGCAGAATGAAAGCACGACATCAGATCCGGCTTCTGACTCTTTCTTTGCCAGCACTTTGCGTTATGTTCAATTTCAGAAACAGAAGGGTGGGCAGTTAGGCGAGAAATACGAGTCGATCAAAGCCTGAAATCGCTGCTTATGAGTAGATCAAAGCCTGAAATTGTTGCTCGAGTGATTATGAAGTTTCCAGCAAACATGCACGGGTTTATGAAAACGGTTTTTGTGGCAGTGCACAGAAGAACTAGAGTTCATATGATTTTGTGGTTCTGCAGAAGACTTCCTTTGTGATTTATAGTTCTCTTGTACATTACGGATATTCTTTCCAATTGCTTTGACAACTAATCTCGTGTTCTTCATAGTACATTGCTCAGATCTTTGATTAGTTTTTAGTCCGTGTAACGTTAGTGTTTTCGCCCTTTTCTCCTGGGATCCATTTAGTTAAATTTCTACAGTAGGCTTAGGTGCTTGTTATGTAATAAGCTAAATGTCTTCTATCTTTATTTTGTTTTCAGATGACATTTTGAGTTGATAATTCTATCAATAAGTTTGGGATTGACTTTCTGGAGATTCTGACAGTCGTCTGAATCAGGTCATTTGTTTTCGTTCCTACCTCTTTATATTGGCCTCTAATGCAGAGCTGGTGGACATGGCTGCATTCGGGTTATCGTAGAGGAGCACTTTTAGGCCAAGAAACAAGCGATGACAGCAACTTGAGAGGAAAAGATGCATTTCTTTCTGAGTATGTTGGTATGGTTTTGAATGCCCATAGAGGGTACACATATTTGAGGTTGTTTGTCTCTGTTGAGAATTTCAAGATGCTGTAGAAGCAGTGACCTTCCAGCGAGCTCGAAGCTTGCTGCGAAGCTCAGATATTGATGATGTGCGAAAGTCCAAGGTAGCAGATGGTTACAGGCACAGAGAGATAAGTGGAGCGCTAGCATCAAGGTACCCTAACTAAACAGAAAAGACAAGGGAGCGACCGCACTAAATTTTCCTAACGAAGCAGGGGAAGTGTGAAGGTGTACATGTTGGACGTAAACAGACAAAGTTTCCTTGACAGACCTGCAAAAGAAAGTATCTGTTAATCCAAGGAGGTGTGAGTTGTCGTATTTTTCACACATTTCAGGAGGCCCCTTGGCTGTCCCCATGGTGCATACTGCATAGCTCTGGAGAGCATGAACTTGATCGTGCCTCTGCTGCTTGTCCTCAGCAACCTCACTCAACTCTCACAGCTGTGATCGTACCCGATGTCCCTGATGGGCCCGTCAGTCCCCTCCTCTGAAAATGGAGTCTGTAGTTGAGGCCATGGACCTTGTTTCTCCGTGGTCCCTCCTCTCATTACGGGCTCCACTGGGGTAAGGAACTTGGCCTCGAGCCATCCTTCATCCTACTCCTGAAGAGGCGGACGGTTGTGATTCACCTGTGTTCGAACGTCACAAGAAGAATGTTGGATTACCGTTCTGCCCCTTTCCCATTGGATTTTGCACGTATGCTTTAAGGGCAACTCTTGCCCTCGCAAGGCAGGCCATGTCCCTGAGAAGCCAGTAATGGGCAATCACTTTGATTTGAATAATGCCTCCTTCGAAAGGGACCAGACATCGAACGGGGGTCTTCACACTCCATTGTAGTTTGAGGATTACTCAGAAGCCCAGATGGGTCTTCACTCCCAGCAACAGTGTGTTTAATGATTGTTGAAGTTTGCAATATATGGCTAAACATCGAGCCTTGTCGAATAACTTCTTTGAGCTCAATGTGGAAAATCATTGGCCTAGTTGAAACGAAGGTTCAGGCTGCCAAGCTTGCCTCCTTTACCTCATCCTTCACGGATGGTTGATGCTCCCTACATATCCATACTCTGTTGGGATTGATCTGTTACTCTGGAAGGAAGAAGCGTCGACCTAAGAGAGTGATAGAAGTCTGCATCATTGTTTGCTTACGGGTCTAATACTCCTTCGATATTTTGACGTTTTTATAAGGGAGAAGTATTGGTATGAGGTTTCTAAATTTATATTTGTTTTTGAAATTTCTATTTTTAATTTTTTTTACATTTTTACAACTTTTATTTTCAATTTATGAAGTTTTATTTGAATATTAAAGAGATATTTTGAAATCGTTAACTTCAAAGTTGAAAAGGAGAGGTGTCAATAAGGAAGAAACCATTTACGCCTACTATATAGGTAAGTAGAAATTTTTATAGTAAAATAAAGGTGAAATGAGGCTGAGCTTTTATTTGATATTTTTTCTGATTTTTATAGATCCTGCGGAAATTTTTATTTTTTGCCATTTTGGGACTTTAAATTTAAAAATAAAATAATTTGGTTGAATATTTTTTGTAGCCAATATATGCTAAATACATGCAAAGAATTATTCTTTTTCAATTTTCAAAATATTTAAGTATTTCTAAAAGTTGCTCTTATTATTTGATGGTTTGTTGGTTTTTTTATTTTTTAAAATAAAAAACTATTATATTTTTAAAACATTTATTTAACGGTATCTTGGAAACACTTTTTATGGTAACATTATTTTTACAAATATTTGTGTGTTTCGGGGATTTTTCATTTTTTTAATATTTTTTAACTTAGTTATAATAGTAGAAATCATAACATTTCTGGATCAAAAGGTTGTTTGCGGTAGTTAAGGTAGTTCTCTAACTAACCTAATTTTCTTAAAAATTGAAACAAAAGACGTGACTTATAAGAAAAATACAATGCATCCTATGCACACATTTAAACAAAATAAAATTCAAAATTATGTTCGATTAAAATAATTAGCACAAAATAAAAAAAATCGGAGACCTTTCTACAAGAAGAGAGGTTAGATTTAAAGCTATTAGATCCCTAGATTGGACCACCATGTAATATCCAAATTCCAATGTGGATTCTGTGTAATTTACCTCCAAGCTGAGATTTTTATTGCTAGACGACTAGCTGTTTTAGGGCCCCCGAAGTTACTTTGTGAAGCGCTGGAATGGTTTTGACTTTGACCTAGCTGATCCAGGCTATAGATTTTGAATCCATCTATAGAAGCCGGGGGAAGACACGTGTCATGAGCCTGTGACCTCGCCTTCCTCGGCATGATGTAGCTTTTGGCCGGTGTCAGCGTCTGACATTTGCTGAGAAAGCTAGACAGTCCTCACATCGACGCTATAGTCACCACATTCTTCTGGGTGATGCCTCGTCTCTCGCGTGAACTTTGAATCTACTAGCTGCTACACAGCTCGATCCATTAATAAATCTCATATTCATCAACTCAAGATTAGCATCATGAACTTATTTCCTCGATAAATATCTATCGAATAAGGATAAAATCTAACGTCTATAATGTGTGTTATTAATATTACATAATTAACATAAAAATAATCGAAAAATCATAAAAATAGAAAAATAACAAATCAGACTTGAACAAGCTGACGAAGAATAAGAAATGAAATGGGTTGAATGAAAGAAAAATAACTCGAGACCCCTAGCATGATCGAATAAGAAATAAAAAAATGAAAATCAAGAGGAAAAATCCAAAAAAAGAAGAGTATATATTGATATATATATATATAGAAAGAGAGGGAAAGTTCACAATCTTCATTAATTTTTAATAAATTCATTTTAACTTCAATCAACATGAAACTACTTTTATAATTTGTATATAAATAATCTAAACACGATAAAAATACAAAAAAGAATGTTAGGAAAAATTCAGAAAAAGAAGAAAATATATGGATATATATATAAAGAGAGAGAGAGAGTTCACAATCTTCATTAATTTTTAATAAGTTCATTTTAACTCCAATCAACATGAAACTACTTTTATAATCTGCATATAAATAGTCTAAACACAATAAAAATACAAAAAAGAATGTTAACCTACATATATGTAGAATAAACCCAACATTCTAGTTGCTAGTATGCTAGAATTAAAGCTTAATTCCTCATTTATACACATACATATAACACTTTACTTACTTTTAAATTATTGTGTGTTCAATTATCTAAAAAAATACTAATTTCGAAGGGGATATTCATGTGTGAAACTTGAATTTTTTATTCTATTTTATATAAAGTATAACAGTACATTCAGAACCTCGATATTTCATATGGAAAACTTCCTCTTTTTATGTATTTTTTCTCTTTGCTTTTATTACTTTAGGTTTTTATTGTAATATAACTAACAATAAAGAAATTAAATCAGAAATAAAACCCTTAAAATAAATATTCTATATCTGTTACAGGTGGTATAATTTCTACTTAATCTTAAAAAACAGATTTCTATAAAAGAGGGCGTACTTTATTAAGAGTATATATCTTGAAATGAAAATAGGTTTCTATAAAAGAGTACATACATTATTGAGAGTATATATCTTGAAATGGAAATCTACTCAACCGATTGAATTGGACATTTTATAGCATGATTCAAACTGGTTATAGATGCATACGCTTTGAGTTATAACCCTATTTATGTATTATCAAATGTTTTATATCTGAAATCTAATTGGTGATCACAACAAATATGTTTTAGATAGAAAGGCTTAAGTACAATAAGAGTGAAAACAATGATATACAAAATGCATAAATTGAAGGAATTCTATAGGAAAATGCATCAGAATTTGCATGATTCGAGCATATTCTCAAAAGAGGTAAAATGTTGCAATGTGGTTTATTTTTTAACCATATGCAGCATAACTTCATGACTCTCTCACAATATTTGTGTTATGAATAAATAAATTTGGTATATTTATATTTGGGAAAAGGGAAGTTAGTGCAGCCAACTAACTACACCCTGGTATTCTTCTCATTGATTTTTGATTTTTTTGAAGGAAACTTATGAGAGATTTACTTAGTTTATTGTGTGCAATATGTGTTTCAAATTTCATGCAAAACAAACACTCCTAGCATGCCCATCTAGATATGGTCAATTTCAATAATCCTGAAACCGTTAAAATATGATAGCTTTGATGGAGATGATAGAAATGTCGAATTTAGTTGAATTGGTATGATATCATGGTGATATATAGTGATTTAAATCCTCTTAAGTTTCATTTCAAAAACACAAAAAATCAATGAAAAAAATGATCGGGTGCAGCTAGTTAGCTACACCCCCGGGTGCAGCTTCCCAACCCCTTTATATTTCACAAAATTTGATATACTTGTAGAGAATAAATAAACTTGGTATATTTATATCATGTGTAATTCAACCAATACATATATATATATATAAGATAATCTACATATTGTTTCTAATATTTTCTTTCCATCCGTGTCCGGTTTTTAAGAATATGTTAATATAGTTTTTATATCCATCAATCTTGGTATCCGTTTGCGTCTCTAGATTGAAGCCAAGTGCAAGTTGTTAAAGAGGAGGAGATCTATGGATATGAAGAAAAAAAGGAGAAATGTTTGGAGAAGAAATCAGGTAGCGGGTCCATGAATCTTAGTTGTGGAGAAGTACATGTGCCAAAGCTATTGACGTGAAGCGAGATATTCCAGCAATGTCCCTTTCAGAACATTATTTCTTACGAGAAGTGTTGTTATGAACATCTACTTGTTGATATATAAGAAAGTTACATATAGAGATAAATAGGGCTGCCTTTGGGGAGCTAACATGGCTCTGTTGTCTTAATTTTTCTATTTTTATTTTTTTGAAAAATATTTACATAGATTTTCATAACTAAACTATATCCTTATATTATGTCATTCAAATTTTCGTGTGAAAGAGAGACACTTATGGCATCCATCCAGATGATGTTGATTTCAACTATTCTGCGACAGTTAAAAAATAATTGTCTAGATGAAGGTCGTCTGAGTCTCCGTTCGCATGAAACATGAATGGCATAATATCTGTGATATTAGACACGTCTTTGATGTGTTCAGGTTGATATTTTAAATCTATCAACATCACCAAATATACATTTTCAAGAAGATAAACGTATTACTTTTTTACAATCACTCCATTTGATTGAATGGCTATTGGAGGTATTTATTTTATTTTAGGAATCTCTACACTTGTAAAATTGTAACAACACTTAGTCCTTTAAGTTTGTTGTAATAACAAATGGAACACTATTTTCCTTCCACTAATATAATATACATAGGGCACAACACAAGTATAAGAATGACAGTTCAGTATTATGAATTTTGACATGTATATATTCCTTTATTTTATATAAATTTTTATTTACATTTTTAAAAAAAATAGATAGATGATAATATAAATAATTATTCAAGATCTTTTCATATAAGCATAATGAAACATTTATATCAAATAAATTGAGGAATATGAATATGGTACTTCAGCATTTCTAAAAAAATCAACTCATCTTTAGCAACCATTTGTGCGAATAATCTCATATTTCTTAGAAGTGAATTCAAGTTTATTTATGTTGTGTTTTGTTACATGCTTCAAATATAACGATCACAAATAATAGTATCCGCGTCAGAATAAAGATGTTGAGCAGCGAAAGTGTGGTGGTGGATAAGAAGAATTTTGAGGAGTGAATATAGCAAAGAAAATTTTAACTTGTAAATTTGTTATCATTAGAAACTTGAAAGTGGTGATGTTATTGATCTCTGAAAATCCTGTCGTTGCCATTGAAGTTCGTTCTTACTTGGATGCTTACTACTCACATTGTGGCGCCATTTATCCGTTGAATTCTTGGCGAGGTGACGAATCGACCAATAACCTTACAAAAGCTATGGTACAAGATGAACCCAGTCGCCATTTCCTTCGAATTGATTGCATAACGAGCTATTTATTGTAGCGATAATAGGTTGGAGCAGACTATAGCTCGTGATATAACAACACTAACTAGACATTCGAAAAAAGCATCCATCCAAATATCGATGAATCCTGCTTGACTGAACCCATGCTCGCCTAACGTATACGTAAATACATACATGCATACGTAACAGAAGCATCGCAACGAATCAATGAGCTTGCAAAGCCTAATGGTTGCTGGTAAATCATTCCCGACAAAAAAGCAACTGTTCCCAGCAAACCGGATTTATATCGCCCATATAAATACTACCGCCGCGGCCATCGATATCACCATCCCATGAAATCACCCTCACCATCATAACAGTCAAGTTCTAATGCTACCAACTACAACAACCATCCCCCCTTACACCCTGCCAAACACTGGCAAAATATCGCACATTTTTCCCATCCATGCAGACAAGCCCATTCAGTTAGTTCCCTTCCTGTTCAGAACCTTCAGCCGAACCAGCATTGCCACCGCCATCTTGCTTGGTGGCTCCGGTGTTGCGACTGAAGTCAGGGAAGCTGTTGCCTCCAGTTGCCATTGGCCCACTGCTGCCCATGGTCGTCTCACTATGAAGCATGTTGAGAGCGGCGTTCCCTGCAGAGCTCATGCCCATCTGCCCGTGGAGTGCTTGCTGCTGCTGCTGCTGCTGCATTGCAGCTAACGGCGACTGGGCGTACAGCATTGCAGACCGAGCTGCCATGAGAGATTGAGGTGTCATTTGTTGAGCCTGCTGTGTCGGCATGTAGCGAGGGCCTGATTGCATGACGGCATTAGGGGATACTGCAGCAAAGAGAACATGAAAATTATGACAAAATCTCAACTGTGAGATTAAAAATGTCATTAGATTGAAGAATATGGAAGAAAGATTGCCAGTTTAGACTGTCTTTGCAAGATTATCTGTGCATTTGTTAATCAATGGGGAAGAATACATCATTAATTCGACAAAAAGGATGAATCAACCATTAGTCATCTATTCTTGCCTCACTCTGGAAAATGATCAATTATAGAGGAAATCGTGCCACAGTTGAATCCCTTTTTTCCAATTCTAAAATAATAAGTCCGAGCGGCAGCAGTGGAAGAGTGATACTTAGAGAAAAGCGCAGAGCAATAGAACTTAGTGTTTATTTGACAAAAAAATACACTAGCAGGGAAAAGAAGCTGTTGCGAATCACGGAAGCAAACACACACAAACATGATAAAAAAAGTAAGACACAAGCACATAGATTTACAAGGTTCACCCATAATTGGGCTACGTCCTTGGACAGCGGCAATCGGTTTTCACTATGTGGAAAAAGAAGAGACTATAAAGGATCCTAAGAAGATACAGAGATGGGATGAGGATGAGGATACAGTATGTGTAGCCCCAAGACCCCTTTTTTATACTGCAACAGAAGAATACCAATTGTATTCAGCAATACATCCCAACAACTCTCAGCTAATCAAGATTCAGGAGGTGGATCAAGCATCTCAGCAATCCAACCTAATTGCTCTCAGCCAATCAGGATTTAGGAGGCGGATCAGGCATCTCCGCAATCCGGTTCAACATCTCTCAGCCAATCAGAACGAAGGACGGAGATCAATCACATCAACAATCCAACCTAACAATTGGTTAGGATTCAAGATATCAATAGAAGCCATGCCATGTCTCCACAAGTAGGGTAGAGCATTGGGGCTGACCCGACCCAACTCGAGTAAGCCCGATCCGTGCCCGCCATTTTCTCTCAGGCTTTGGGCCTAGTTGAGGCTCGGAAATTTCGAGAGAACACGACCTAGGCTCGACCCAAAGCCCACTATTTCGGGCACGGGTCCAGGTCAGGTTTGGCCCGGTTACATTATTGGGTGATTTCTTCTTGTTTTTCTAAATTTGCAATATACAAATCTGAGACATTGGGATGACTAAGCACAAGGAACTGACTTAGAGACACCAAGTACTTGTTAGCTTGTGGTGGATTTCATACGAATGAACAATGAATAAGTAAACTCCATCAGATTACGATATATGTACAGAAAGATACTTACCACAGAACATGTCTGGTGAGAATTCGAAGAGCATCAATGAAAAACTATAGTTGCATACCTCTGAAATACAACTGTGAACATTAATCCAATTTTTTAACAACCAAAATACGTGTGAGCTAGCAATCAATCTCAACAACCAACTGCCCATTTCCAACTCAAACTCAAGTCCCAACAAAGACATCCTAAGAAGCTCTGATACCATGTTAGAAAATAGAGAATGTGGAAGCGTATCAGAAATAATGATAAAGAAATTGAAGAACACACGAGATTTTTTACGTGGAACCCTCTCCCTAAGGAGCAGGATGAAACCACAGGAGAATCCCTCAAAGGGGCGTAAGCTTCATTGTTTTTTCTCAATGGATACAGGAGGCTTGGAGCTCCTTATATAGCCTCCACAGAACCTCCAAGTCCCACCCCGATAGATGTGGGACTAAACATATGGAAGGGGTAAATGGATCCTGGAGGTATCCATTTACCCATCTACAACACATGGGCACACCACCAAATATTCCAACACCCCCTCAAGCATGAGCATGCAATGCTCAGCTTTGACAAATAAAAAGAAACTCATCTCACGCTACATGACACTACAAACAATATCAACTCAATGCACACAACTGTCGACTGTTGTCGAGGACGTTACTTCTCATGTCGTGCAGGTGAGGAGGACGAACGAGCTGAAGTGTGAGTCAACTGAATCTCCTCGTCGAAGAGAATGTGCTATGAACTGCGCTTGTCAGAGTCACGGCAACTGGAAATGGGTCTCCTCGTCAGAGTACACTGGCCCACCACAATAATGTGGACAACTGCTCCATCTTTGAAAAGGGTCGAACTGAAAAGGTCGTGGAAGTGCAATCCTCGTCGGAATCCACGGTCGCTGGAGAATGGAGTATGAAAAGTCTCCTCGTTGAAGAACTGGATCTCTTCTATCTGGCACAGAGAATGGTACTCTACTCTGGAGTATCCTATGATACCGCATGAAAACCCTTGCCAACATAGCATAGGGAATGGTCCTCTACTCTGGAGTCCATATGGCTCACATGAAAACACTTGCCGATAAAACAAGAAAAGATGAGGACCACAAGAAAAGATGGCAAACACGTGCTTACCGGAAAAGACCACATATGTGTGTGAGTCTGAACTGAAGACTCGGAAACAATCGTCGAGTCTGAACAACTGTAGAGTCTGAACAATCCAGATGGTCTGGAATATTTGTCTCTGGAAAATATGAATCTGAATAGACATGTGACTCTGCATATACTCCCCATTTCTCCATACTTGTCGGAAAGTAATGGCATCGACAAAGTTGGGAGAAGACAATAACATGGGGAAAACAACATGAAAATAATAAGCCGATATACACATATATATATTTTTTCTCAGCTTTTCTTGCAAATTTTTCTTCCATTTTTTTCTCTCGGCTATTTCCATTTTTATAAAAATAGTCGTTGCAAACTTTTTTTTTGAAAATCCTTTTTTTAGGCCGTTGATTTCTTTTATAACTTTCCTTCTCACAAAATTTTTTTTTGAATTTTCTTATATGCGTATGGTTTTTTTAATTGTACACGCCATTTTCAATTTCTTTTATGACCCATCTTTTTTACTCACGGCTAACTGGGCCCTCTTCATTTCTTCTCTCTCCCCCTTTACAAAAACACAGCCCACTTGGACCGAATGCACGAAACTCCCTTGGGATTGTAACGTAGGGTTCCCTCTTGGGAACCCTAACTCTCGAATGCGCCACCCCCTTATTAGGGTTCCCATCATGGAACCCTAGAACCGGATGCTGTCGCCAATGGGGAAAGCCATCTTGATGCAGCCACTTGCCGCCTGAAGGAGTAGATCTCGATAGGGGGTCTCGCCTCGCGCCACCTGAGAGGCTGAGAGGAGATGGGTTCCGCCTCTAAGGACTGCAGGTGGAGAGAGCTCGCGTCATCAAAGGACTGCAACACGTGAAAACGATTGGATCATCGCTTGATCACGCGCAATATGGCGTGCACGGCGATGGGGAGAGATCGGTCTGGAAGGAGGAGGTGGGCTAGCTTGGAGCAGTTGGGTCACGCGCAGGAGGGCCAAGAGGCACGAGTGTTCGATGTGGGCTTGCACCGCAAGGAGCAACGCACAATGCACCGCTAAGATAGAGCTGGAGGAGGGCGCAATGCGGGCTAGGGTTTCGCCGGGGGTGCCTCTGTTCGGTTCAGATTTGCGCCTCCAGATCTGGAAGGAATGGAAAATCGTCGCCTCGCAAAAGTTCTGGGATCGCCTGGGTGGCCTGCACGTGCTGGAGACCAAGAAGCCGAGGTGGTGTAGCGCCAACTCAAGAAAAGGAACAATCGAGTTTTGAACCATATATGAACAAAAAAATATCTTCAAGAATAACTCAAAATCGACTCTCAAATGGATTACAAGATATAATTGAAGAACATGATGAAATCCTCGAGAATCGACCCGCTCTGATACCATGTTAGAAAATAGAGAATGCAGAAGCGTATCAGAAATAATAATAAAGAAATTGAAGAATAGACGGGATTTTTTACGTTGAATCCTACTTCCTAAGGAGCGGGATGAAACCACGATAGAAGCACTCAAAGGGGCGTATGCTTCTTTGCTTTTTCTCAATGGATTCAGGAGGTCTGGGGCTCCTTATATAGCCTCCACAGAACCTCCAAGTCCCATCACTGGCAGATGTGGGACTAAACATAGGGATGGGGTAAATGGATCCTGGAGGTATCCATTTATCCATCTACAACACATGAGCGCATCACCAAATACTCCAACAGAGAACAATGAAAACAATGGGACCTCGGGCCTGTCAGATTTTTCGGGCTATTGCGGGTCCGGGTTGGGCCCGGCCCGATTGCCAATTTTCGAGGAAATGAAGGCCTCGATCTGGCCCATAAAACCATCGAGTCCGGGCCAGGTCCAGGTTTTGGTGGGTCGGGTCCGTGCTAGCTCGATCGTATGTTCCACCCTATCCATAAGAATCAACATAGATTGGCTATAGTAAGCGAATGATCGTGCATTTCCAAAGGCCTACCCAGAAGAAAGATCATTGCTTCATATGTTTCTAGAGCCACCCATTCTCATTGATCTCTCACAAATACCGTGATCATACATGCAAGTCTAGCTCACATGCAATTGTGGAACATCTTCCCCGATCTCTGTTGGTGTATAATGCGAGTCGACGGAACAATCTCTCAAGATGGAAAATGAAGTCGGGAAGCTAAGTTGGCAAATTCACGCAAACTGCCCCAACCCATTGTTCCGGCTTCTTCCCACTCTCGATCAGGTAGGAACCATGAAATCTGCTCGAGGCCGGACAACTGAAACTGATGTTGTGACCAGCTTCAAGCTTGTATATACTAGTAGGAATGGCACGAAGGAATAAGATAACGGGAAAAGGCTAAGGGCCTGGGCTTCAAAAAAAAAGGCTAAGGGCCTGGAGCAGGATTTAGAAATGCAAATGAGCGTGCAGGATATTAAATCCCCAACTTTTCCATCTTCGTCTTCAAAAAAAATTAGATGAGGGCTCCTGCAGCATACTCTCGATTCTCAAACACTCAATGGAAGAGTTAGTACAACAATGTATTAGTACAACAATGTAGGTCACGGTTAGAAAGAATGTGAATGATTTGGAGAGAAGAGAGCATGAGAGAGAGTGGAGATGTGCAAAATGAGATGGCTTGTCTATTCTTTGTGGTTTAGAATCACAAAGTTTGATATCCGACCCCCCCCCCAACCCCCACATGCTTCAAAGAACAATTTTCGTTATGTTGACCTTGAACAGGAAGTATGCATGTCTCAACCTCCTGGTTACTCCGTTGAGAGAGGTGTCTTTTTAGATTGCGAAGGGATATATCTAACAAGAAGCAAAGTATATGTGCCTGGCTTCATAGATTGCGCTCAAAGATTTCATTTTTGGGGTTCAACAAACCCTCCTCAGACCACTCTTCATTGTTATTTTGGTTGTATATGTTGATAACATTGATTCTCACTAGAGTTGCTGATCAGGATGCATGCAGATTGTTCAACAAATTTTTTATCGTTGAAGGCCTAGGTTCACTGTAATAATTCAAGGGACTGTAGTCACACACCACTCTAAGGAAATTACATTTTTCAATGCAAAATTTCCCTTCACATCTTAAAGGAAGCTGGGTTACTTGGTTGCGAGCCCTCTTCCATTCTTGATGAATCTCAAGAACGTGCCACCCAGGTGATTCCTTATTTGAAGACACCATGAAATGTGCAAGTCTTGTTGGTAAACTCCTTGATCTTACAGTTTACAAACCTAATATATATCATATGTTGTTAACTGGACAAGTCAGTATGGAAAAGCCTAGATAAAACCCAAGGAATAGAATCTTCCATATTTTAGATACTTAAAGGACTCCTTGGAAAATGCACTTTCCTTGTCATATATGGACACCTAAATCTGATGGAGATTACTGGATATGCTACCCTTGTTTGTAGCAATCTTGTCAGTATTGTAGTTGTCAGCTTCAATATAACAGTAGAATACAGAAAAGCAACACAGACTATTTGTAAGATCACTTGCTTAGCGACACAAGGGGGTCCTAGCAGCGCAAAAGGTAATCGGGCGACGCTAGCGGAGGGTGGGCAGTGCTCCAGGCAGTGTGCGAAATTGCAGCAGGGGGGCACGGAGGTGCAGCGGGTAACACGGGGGCACTGTTTTCTACGTGTGTGGCGGTAGCCCACACATGGTGGCATGGTGGCGCTCTTGTTGTTGTCCACGTGTGTTGTCGACGGCGGCGATGCCGCTACTGCTACCCACATGTAGCGGCGTGGTGCTGCGACGACGAGGGAAAGCCTGCGATAGCGGTGACAGCGTCAAGGCGGAGGGTTGGTGGTAGGGTGAGGGATCTAGGTTAGGGCTCCGGTCTAGGACCATTGCTTCAATACCATGTGGAGATGAAAGAATGAAATTGCATTATAGAGAGGCCCTAGGGTACTTTTATATAAGAGAGAAACCGACTGGACAAATTACAAGAAAAAGATCAGAGAAGAAATTACATAAACAATACAACAACAACAAAGCCTTTTCCCACAATAAAATAGAAAATAAATAACATCTCAACAGCTCTAAGGAATATTTTCAATGAAACCCTCCCACTCAAAGTATTTAATTCAAAATGAAAATTGGGCACAACATGAGAGAGAACTTATGCCATTCAAAAGGTACTGTTATAAAATATGAAGAATGCAGAAGCGAATGATAAACAGAGCATAAAGAAGAAATATAAAACATGGAACACAAGATTTAACGTGGAACCCTTCTCCGTGAGGAGCGGGATGAAACCAGGGGAGAAGCCCTCAAAGGGCATATGCTTCATTGCTTTTTCTCAATGAGTACAGGAGGTCTGGAGCTCCTTATATAGTCTCTCCAGAGCCTCCAAGTCCCACCACTGGACGGTGTGGGACTAAACATTGGATGGGGTAAATAGATCTTCTCCATGATCCATTTACCCTGTTACAACTCAATGGGCGCACCACCAAATACTCTAACACTCCCCATCAAGCTGGAGCATGCAATGCTCAGCTTGGACAAACAGAAAGAAACTCAACTCAACGCTACAAGACACTACGGACAATATCAACCCAACGCGCACAATGTTGCAGTCGAGGACGTTGCTTCTCATGCCGTGCAGGTGAGGAGGACAAACGGGCTGGAGTGTGAGTCTGCTGAATCTCCTCGTCGGAGACTATGTGCTCTGAACTGCGCATGTCAGAGTCACTGCAACTGAAATGAGTCTCCTCGTCGGAGTACTCTGGCCCGCCACAATAATGTGGACAACTGCTCCATCTCTGAAAAGGGCCGAACTGAAAAGGTCGTGGCTGTGCAATCCTCGTCAGAGTTCACGATCGCTGGAGAATGGAGTATGAAATAAGTCTCCTCGTCGGAGAACTGGGTCTCTCCCATCTGGCTCAGAGAATGGTGCACTGCTCTGGTGTACCTATGATACCACATGAAAACCTTTGCCAACATGGCATAAGGAATGGTCCTCTACTCTAGAGTCTCTATGGCTCACATGAAAACTCTGGCCTGACAACAAGAATGATGGGGAGCACGAACAAATGATGGCAACATATGCTCATCTGAAAATGACCGCAATCATATGCGTGTCTGAAACTGAGGATTCGGGATCAATCGTCGAGTCTGAATAACTGAATCTGTAGATTCTGAACAATGTGCACTGGCCTGGAATATGAGGGTCTGACATTTGGAGCATCTGAATAGACTTGTGACTCTACATATACTCCCCCTTTCTCCCATACTTGTCGGAACATGAACATCGACAAAGTTGGGAGAAGACAAGATAAATAGGAGGTAAACAACAACATGAAACTTGCGGCTGTCATTTTTTTTCTTTTTTTTAAGCCGTCACCTCTTTTTTTCGTAAGCCGCTCCAACATTTTTTTACGGCATTCCCAAAAGCATTTTTTTTAAAACTTGCGTACGGCTCTTTACTTTGTACGCGCCTCTTTCTCTCTCTCTTTTCTCTTTTTTTTCTCAAACTACTTGCATACGATTTTTTTTATACAAACTGGTCCAACAGGACCCTCCCCTTAACTTTTTTTTTAAACTAACGCTCAACATGGGCCGAAATATCTGCAGCCACCCCCTCTATTTCTAGGGTTCCCACGAAGGGACCCTTTCTCAAAATACCCCATCGGGTTCCTGTACTTGTCGTCGCCCGAAGGAGAAGATCGCCCGATGGGGCTTCGGATGGTGGTGTTGCCTTGGGCGCTGGAGATAAGAGAAGGAGAGGAGGACGCGCCTGCCGCCTGGAGTCGAAAGGGGAGCGCGCCTGTGGGTTGCGCCATGGTTGCTCCTCCACCTGGGTCGCGCGCGTGCGTTGGAGAGGGCTCGGAGGAGGCCTCCTGTAGATGAGTACGCGTGGAGGGGCCGCTGCCTGGGTGCGCATGTTGCGCGTAGGCAGCTGGAGCGTCGCGTGGGCGCGACGAACTGGGAACTGTGGTGCCTGGGCGCGCGATGCAGATGGGAGAGATGTACGCCGCCGATAATGGAGAGATATGTGATGGAGGTGCCGCCAAACGCCATTGAGCAGTCGCGCACACATAAAGGTGGTGCGTGCTCTGCAGAAGGAGTTGTTCTGCCTTGACATGTGATTTTGAACATGGATATGCCGCCGACAGGAGGCTCGCGGCTGCCTTCCCTAATCTTCACAGAGATTAAGGTTTCTGTCGAAACCTGGACGAGCGTCGCTCTGAGATCTGAGGGGATCGGATGGGGTTCGCGCGCAGATGAGGCCCTGCGCAGGGGATACCGCCAGGAGAAGATCTCCGCCTGGCCTAGAGGGCATGCCATCTTGGCGAGAATCACGCAGCCAGAATAATAAGCGCCTCTGATGATTGCACGCTTGGGAGGACTGGAGATGTTGCCAGGGCTGGAGATGAACCAGAAGACTGCACGAGATCGCATCCTGGACTGAATCCAGAACGTCGAACAAGGGTTCCAGTACCCAAAAACAATTGTCTAACATCTTCGGTGCTTGAAAGATTCGATCGATCTTCACGAACACCAGATCTAGGGTTTCAGAAAACCCTAGAACAAGAACTTTTGACCAACAATAATCTCGAACAAAACAATCTTCAGGAACAACAATCGAATCTCGAACATAAAGAAAATATAATGAAAAAAATCCGAGAATCGACCCGCTCTGATACCATGTTATAAAATATGAAGAATGCGGAAGCGAATGATAAACAGAGCATAAAGAAGAAATATAAAACATGGAACACAAGATTTAACGCGGAACCCTTCTCCGTGAGGAGCGGGATGAAACCGCGGGAGAAGCACTCAAAGGGGCATATGCTTCATTGCTTTTTCTCAATGAGTACAGGAGGTCTGGGGCTCCTTATATAGCCTCTCCAGAGCCTCCAAGTCCCACCACTAGACGATGTGGGACTAAACACTGATGGGGTAAATGGATCTTCTCCATGATCCATTTACCATGTTACAACTCAATGGGCGCACCACCAAATACTCTAACAGGTACAAAATTTGCAACTAGGCACCTCTATCAAAAACATTACAAAAGAAACACGGGGGACGACAAAAGACTGACAATTTATGGAATTAAATTATGGCAATTCGTCAAGCATGCAACCAAACATTGGGCAATTCATCTAGAAATGAATTTTTCGAAGTGGTAGAGAGTTTACGCAACACAAAATTAGGAATTAGGGCACAATTAAGGGTTATGTTAAATTAGGGTTTGTTGTCAACTTGAATTTTGCCCAATTAAAGTTTTAAATTAATTAAGGTTAGAGTTAGTTTTAGTTTTCAAAGTTTTAAATTAATTAAGGTTAGAGTTAGTTTTAGTTTTCATCCAATTTGAGTATCTTGCCATTTCTAATTTTTTATTTAAAATAATGAGATCATACGTGATAATTGGTCGATTGGTTAAAAGAAGCAAATTAGGGTTCGTTAGGATCAGTAATTTCCTTTTTCTATTCACTTTGTATTAACATCACTCTTACATAGTTCAAGTTTTAGAAAAATTGGAGTTCCTCCATATTTCCTCTTTCTCTCCCTCTTCGCACTTTGCCACCAAAAGCTCCCATTATAAATGTGTTTTTCTACTTCCTCCTACCCCTCTTTATTTTTCAATCTTTTGAATTTTTCATTTGTATCAACGCACCGTTACTACTATAGAATGTAAAGAACCCTGCTCACCAACAATTGCTAGCATTCCCGATAATTGCAATTACAAGGCAATCATGCTCAATCGAATCTGACCACTGAGCTAATTACACCCTCAAGGACAATAAATGTTTGTAACATCCATTACGTCTACTCTGTATGCAATCGTCGCCATCAAAAATTGAGACCACCAGCCAACAATTGAAGAAAGAGGCAAGATTACCGCCATCATCTGTTACACGAGCTTTCGCCCTCTTTGATGCATTTCGACACGCAACCTTGCAAGTCAGGTAGATGTGACGCCTTTCCCAACATCCTCTCCTCAATTTCGTTGTTGACACCCCCTATGGGCATCATCACATTCATCACACATAGACGCATAAGTGGCAGAGCAAAATAATTGATCGTCCAGCATCATCACCCCAATACCTTCGACCTCTCCAATGATTAGTGCTGATTGGGGCCCCATTATGACCCCATCTAAATCAATCATCATCACCCTACCTTGAAGCATCGACACAGTTGGACATTCCCGCGTGAACATGGCTGCCCAGGCAACCAAGGTTCCTGCCACCGTATGACCAAGGCGCCAACGAGGACTGCTACCAACTAGGATACACCATATTTGCCATCTAATTTGGAAATAATAGTGTCATCACTTAACTTTAAGGTCTTATGTCGTTGATGCAATCGGAGAGAACCGTTAACTGTCTACATAGTCATTAGCCAAGAACCACGTCAAACCACTTGAGGAGGCCCTAATCAAGCCCCATCTCCATCACCCGAAGTCGACATCACCACTCGCCACAAACATTTTGGGAGACCCCAACCCCTAGACAAGATTATATCTCCTTACATAATCGTATATGCAAAGGATGGAGAAGAAATATCTTAGAGGAAATCTATAGAGCAGCCCCCTCTCCTAAAAGGTATTTATCTAAAGGTTAAAATTGGGATGAGTCTAAAAGGAAGGACTTATTAAGGGATATAAAATTTATGGTTTTGACCCCATGCACAAAAAAGCTATAAAAGGAGTGTTGAAAAGAATAAAAATGGGCAACAGGACTAGAGGTGCTCGGTCCCCTATATAAGGACACAGTGGTCAATAATGTTTATCGCGCTTTCCATAAACATGATCTTTTAGCCTTCTTGCACCATGACTACTCCAAACACCATGAAGCATTCATTGCAAGTGCCACACCACTTCGTCAACGACAATCAGATGAACGTTGACGGCAGTTTGGGAGGATTACAACATCAACATTAACTCACATTATGCGCCACATGTATTTTCGATCAAAGGAGTATCAAATTGACAGGTGCATGATTTCCCCTCCACTTTGCACAAGAATGAGGCATGCATGTGTCACATCCCATGATCCAACAACTCATTAGGATGAGTTTTGTGAAGTCGAAAAAGAACTAACGCAACGTGAAATTAGAGACTATGGTTAAATTAGGGTTTTCATTTCTTATGTTTCCATCCAATTCAAATCCTTCATAATTCTATTTTTATTTAAACAATTTGAGATCAATTGTGATTTCTAAAAAAGGTAAAGATAACTTATTTTTAAGTTGATATGTTTTAGAAATCCAGTTAAGATTGTTAGGATTTTGGTGATTTTAATTATTTATCCATAAATATCCATCTCTATGTAAAGAGGTTATGATGCATTATTTATAGACAAATTATCTCTCATTTCGTCTTCCCCGTCCTCTTACTTTTAAGTTGAGATGTTTTAGAAATCTAGTTAAGATTGTTAGGATTTTGGTGATTTTAATTATTTATCCATAAATATCCATCTCTATGTAAAGAGGTTATTATGCATTATTTATAGACAAATTATCTCTCATTTCGTCTTCCCCACGTGCATCTTCGTGCTTGTCTAAAAATTACAAGCTCCAACATATTCCTACTTCTATCTCCCACCCTCTTTATTAATAGGAGGTTTGGCATCTGCAACAGGTTTGAAGGTACCTTTGCAATAAGAAAGGTCTAAGCTATACATACCAATAAGGATTGATGTCGACAGATATAGCTTTTGCATAAGGATATAGAAATTCCCCATGCAGGTATCTCTAAGGGATAGGTCGATAAGAAATCTGAATAGAAGATAAGTATGAAATGATGATACTGCATGTAGGTTATGTGGAATGACCGTCCTTTGGCTTTAAAAAAACTCAGTTGTGGATTATGTGAGAAAGTTCTAGATCATCTTTTCTCCGCATGTACTACCTTCAGAAAAGTTAGGGAGCCAAGAATGATCTTAGTCAAGGCACTTTGATTTGTCTCCATTATGCGGGAAATTTGAAGAACGAATAAGATTAAAGGCTACTGGTTTGTTTCCATTACGTGGGAAATTTGGAAGGAACAAAATGTGATTAAAGGCTACCAACGCTTCCATTAAGAATGTCATTTTAGGGAGCATTTTTCTTCAAAGATTGCTTACAACTTTTTTTGCATTTAAGAAATTTGAAGGACTACCTACTTAGACTTGTTTTGCAAGTATACATGAATGCCACAACCAAGAATAATACATATAAATTTTTACTAGTTGAACTAATACAATTTTCTTCACCTCTCTGGCAAGATTGCTCACAACCCTTTTTTGCATTTAAGATATTTGGAGGACTACCTTTCTGGACTTGTTTTGCAAGTATACATGAATGCCACAGCCAAGAACACCACACAAATTTTTACTAGTAAAACTAACACATTGAGCTACTCATTTTCTACCCTCATTTATTTGCCTCATTGTAGCTGTCGTTGCTTACCCCCAGGTTCAGCTCCCAGGACTACTTGCAAAACGCTTTATGGGTACTTACAAAAGTGACAAAAAAGTTTAAAAAAAATGTGCCAAAAAGCAAAACGAAATTCACAATATAGCACATAGGATATTCAATCTTTAATTGCAAGCTCGTTTGACTAAAAAACTAAAGATCGTGTGAGCTCCTATACGCATCAATATATCCATCAACTCTAGTAGTAGATAGCATGTCAATGAAAACAGATGTTTTTCTTTCAATGCGACTCTTAATACAAAATTCAAAATAGAAGGAAAAATCATTTGAGATCACACCTGAGACATGGTCGCCATTTGTGGTTGGGAATCTGCAATGGCAGCTAGATACATAAGATTCCTTTGAAGCTTAGCTTGGTGCCTGAAATGGCAGATAGTCCATTTAAGAAAGCTTTAAAGGCACATGATATGCGAAGAACTCCCCGTCAATCTTAACCGTGAAATATTGTACTATTATATTGTTCATTTAGTTTTCCTTGCTTTCTCTTTGTTTTACACAAAGCTAGGTTTTGTAGGAAACAAAATGGACAGCCAGTGCCTCATAAAGCTAGGATTACAACAACAACAAAGCCTTTTCACAAAGCTAGGTTTATGAGTAAAAAATCAAAATATTTATTTTCTACACGTATGTTGGTTTCAACGGAGGTGAGGTCAATCGAAGCAAGAATACAGAAAATAAGTGGATGCATTACTTGTCAATTATTTTGAGTTTGGAATTCTCAACATGTACAAGCCAATGGGCTATTTTCAAAAATTGAATCCAACATTTGTCCACATCTTGGAGCCAGAGAAGATCACACTTGAGGTGCATTTGGAAAATAGTCCACCATAGTCAATGTCACCCCCCTTTACTTATTGTCATCCATTCATCACCGTTTGGTTTTGAGTTTGATATTTTCACAAGGCTTCAAATGATGACGATAATCAGATCAAACGGCATTTGGACCCAATTCACCCACAAGCACATAATGAATTGGGATTTTATCACTTGTGCCCCTCCGAGATATCGCAATATCAGTTATGCCCCTATCTTTTTGGTAATATCAGTTGTGCCCCTCACTTCTTGCTATTTTATCACGTGTGCCCCTCGGGTTAGTGACCGTCCATCTACAGTGCAAACGGACATTAACTTTGAGGACATAAGCGGTATTAAGTTTAAAAAAAGGGTTATATGGGACACGACCATAGTCTAGAGTGGGAGGTGCTTTCAGCGTTCAAGATCTGAAGCGTAGCTATATGACATCAACATGACCTGCAACCTTTGACCGACCTGGAAACTTCGCCGCTTCAAGAACGAGGGACCTAAACATAGTCTCAAACCATTTGCGTAAAACACTAACGTGCAGAGTATCGAACACCAGTGCCAAATGCTCGGAGCTTTGTCCTTCACGCCTTCATCTGGAGTTTAGCAGCAGCGGAACCCATTCCTCTTCATCTTTGTTTATTGAAACCAAGGTGGCGGGTGGATTTGGAAGCCAAATCGACGAAGAAGAATGGGGAATGGATGTGTTGTAGGCCCTGGAAAGAAGAAGAAGAAACGATGAGTCACACTAATGCCTCGAGCAGCTGCAGGCGACGACGGCTTAAGGTAGCCGGCGGAAGAGGATGTCAGGTTTGAGGGTCTGGTGGCAGCGGAGAGGGAGAGTTTGGTTTTGCGGAGAGGATCGTCGTGCCTCCTCCTGCCCGGCCTCCCCCCGCACCCCCAAGCCCCGCCGCCCCCTGCCTGCCTGCCTCCCCGCGACCCCTGCTCCCCCTAGCTCCACCGTCCCAGGTCACCCTCCTGCCGGCCTCCTCCCCGCGACCCCTGCGTCCCCCTAGCCCCGTCGCCCCAGGTCGCCCACTGCCGGCCTCCTCCCTACGCCCCCTAGCCCCGCCGCCCCAGGTCGCCCCCCCCCCCACCCCCAGGTCGCCCCTAGCCTCGTCACCCTATGGCCCAAGGCGTCCATAGCACGCCGCCCCAGGTCAGCCCCCAAGGCTTTCAGCATTTAGATAAATTTTTGATCAATTGATTCATGAAAGTTCACCGAAAAATTAAATAAAATTCACCATTTGATCCGTAATGAGTGATATATCCGTGAAAATGCAAAAATTTTAAAGATCCGATGGATGCATGAAGGTGCAACTAAGAGAGAGAAATTATGAAGAGAGGAAGAAGAACAAATGGAGGAGGAAGAAGATGAAGACGATGTGTGACAATAATACCCCTCTTAACTGCACCAAGGTTTGAAAAAACCATGGTTAAGTCAACTCATTGACGGCCAATCTGACGGAAGGGCACAAGTGATGACGGAGCAAGAAGTGAGGGGCACAACTGATATTACCAAAAAGATAGGGGCATAACTGATATTGCGATATCTCGGAGGGGCACAAGTGATAAAATTCCTAATGAATTTTGGTTCATCGGATAGAAGGGAAAATAAAGGGAACACCTAAATGTAATAAACCTGTAATCACTAAATAGAATAGTTTTAAGTCACCATCTGCCCATATAGAAAGTTAAATTAGATGGATATGCAGACGCTTTACATATCTTTCTGACCGCACTAGGTCATTACCCTCTGAAGAAATTTCCATTGCCCTTTCTTTTAAAGTCAGAGGATGACTGATTTTAGTCATGCAAAGATAACACGATATAAAATGCCATAATAGTGGCAGAACATTACCACCTTACATTGCTTAAAAACATATGAATCCATTTCCCAGAAATATTATATAAAATGAATCAGAACACGCTCCAATTTGCATTGTGAAGCTGGTGATTTTGGATTTTTTTTGGTTAAAACCCCTCGAAGCACTTTATTTTATTTTATTTTTGAAAAGCTTAATGTAGTCATTTTACTAAGCACCCAGCCCCCCCCCCCCAAAAAAACAGCTTAACCCTCTTTTTTTACATACACAAGAGCCAAATTCAATCACTGGAATCCTATGGAGGACAGGTGTCCATGTAGGAGCCTGGAAAGAAAATTTTTGAACCTCCAGAACAGCAAGATGATTTCCTGGACCGTATAGCCATGGCACTGACATTAAAGAGGTGGATGGGCAGGTTTTCTTTTGTGCCACATGAACGAAAACATCGAGGGAGAGAGAGAGAAGCTATAAAGAAAAAACAAACACGTTGTAGCTATAACCCCCTCCAAGGGTTTATACACTAGTTTTTCTTTCTTTTGTGTAAACCTAACCATAGGCCTTTTTTATATAGAGCCATAGGACCATCTCTACCGACAGGCAGCGCAGCCCTGCCTCTTCACCGCCGGGCCCCCTTGCCACTGCCCTCAGTTGCCAAGATACGTCATGTTTGTTGGGGATAATCTTGTCACTTGACAAAGTAATAAGCAGACAGTGGTCTCCAGATTCGATACGGAAGCAAAATACAGAGCAGTAGCTCAAGCCACCTGTGAGACCGTGTGGCTTATCTTTTTCCTACCAAAACTTGGCATGTCAGTCACTACTCCCGTATCCTTATACTGCGACAACAAGTCTGTCACGTATATCACCACCAATCCAGTTTTCCATAAGCGGACAAAATACATTGAAGTTAATTGACATTCCATTCGTGAAGCAGTACGAAGAGAACGAATCAGCACTCCACACGTCTCCAATGAACTTTGACTTGCAGACATCTTCACAAAGGCCCTTTCAAGGAAGCGCCTCATGTACTTAGTGTCCAAGTTGGACATGATCGACAGATCGGCTCCAACATGAGGGGGAGTATTGGAGTTATTATATTTATGTTTTATGTTCCATAACTCTTAAGGGTACTTATGTGTTTTTCCACTCGTGTTCTCTAAAGTTTTCTCTCTATATAAAAGACCCTAGAGCCTTACGAAATAAACAACTCATTCTCTTTTCTCCACGGGTCTTTTTAGACAAAAGAGATCGAACACCTAAGAAGCACTCCCCTAGGATTTCTATTAATTAAATAGAAATTACAGAGTCTACGACTCAAAGAATGAGGATGCGCAATCAGGTACATTTTCCACATTCAGACAATCATCACGAAAAATCACGCCACTCCCAGCATGCCATATAGATCAAATCTAGTCTATTATAGCTTTGACACGTCTGTAGGCACCCCAACATAGGTAAGAGATTCCCAGAACCATTCAAAGATGAAGTGTCTGCCCAAGGGCAAGAGGCCTCACATCAGAACCCCCTCACATGCTCACAAGTGAGGAAGATATGCTCCAACTCCTTCAAGTGACATGCATGGTTTCAGATATCGTGATATATCGAAAACATATCGTCGATATATACGGGTATCGCCAAAGGACCAAGATTGATACTGATATGGTGATATGAGCACCTTTTTCAGTCCTTCCTTCACAAATGAGCGTCAACATGGATGATATTTCGGCGATTATATCGTCGGAATTTTGTACCGACATGGGACCGATATGGATATTGATATCAATATTTAAACCCTTGGGGACTGGCGCAAAACGAGCAATGCATATCCACCTCTGACATGAAGGAAGACCGCCAAATCCACATCATAGGTGACCCCAATGCATGAACCAAAAGAAAAACTTGACCCTCGATGAGACTTTGAAGGAGCAAATTACATTGCAATCTCGCTTGAAGTCCGTCGTGGCAGGAGGTAAATGACCCGTTAAGCCCAGTACACCATATTGAATGAGAAAAAGCCATCCCTCCACTCTCAGTGGTCCCTGAGAGTGGAGCGACACCCAACCTTACCCAGGAACTCCAAGAGCTAGGAGAAATCCAACAAGAGTTGATCTGACATACCATTACCAATGTGGGAAACCACGCATCGGCAACATGAAGAGGCGAGGGACCTAATGCAGAAGGTGTCATCTCCCAACCAATCATAATTCTAAAAGTGAAAGGAAGAACCATCCCCCAGAACAACTAAGAGGTTAGACACAACCTCCAAGAGGATGGAACATAGCCCCTTAATGGGATGGGCACTCGATGCACAAGGGGAGCATCAAGCGGGAGAGGCCCCCAACTACAACTACAAATCAAGATTTGTGTACTTCATAGAGCCATAATTGTAGGCTTTATTAATCCATATTTACAAGATTTACAAGGTCATCAATGGTCTAAAGAAAGGATACGAAGTTTGGTTCAACAAGTTACATCAACCGCAAGAGATTGAACAATGCAATTTATGAGATACAGTGACATCAATATTGTTGTTGGGAAAAAAATAACGAAAGATAATGATTTCATGAACCCTAGGCTCTCTTATATAGAGGAGAGACCTATGGGTAAATTACATAAGATAGACAAAAGAAGTAGAATATTAAGAAAACAATACAGAAAGATAAATATATCTCTACACTCCCCCTCAAGATGGAACATAGATGTCAATCATGCTCAGCTTGAATGCACATTTCTGAAAGGAGCCTCTGAGCAACGCCTTAGAGAAAATATCTGCAGTTTGATCCCCATAGCTAACTTGAGAGGTAGCGATAAAATCTTTCTTAATCATACCCTTTATATAGTGACAATCTACTTCAATATGTTTGATTTCTCTCATGGAATGCAGGACCGTTTGCAATGAACACGCATGCCCGGTTATCACATTGTAGTTGCATAGGAATAGGTACATCTATGTGTAAATCTGCTAGAACTGCTCGGACCCACATCATTTTTCCAGTGGCTTGTACCATACTCGGCGCCGGACCTGGCAACTACAGTTTCCTTCTTACTCTTCCAGGAGATAAGAGAGTTACCTACAAAGACTGCAAAAGATGAAGCGGACTTTCTATCCTTTGGACATCTTGCATACTCAGTATCAGTGCATGCACTATGCAGAGACCGTAAGTGTTGTCCCTTTTCTGAATAATAATCATTCACCTGTCGAAGACTTTAGTTACCTCAAGATCATATATATAGCTTCCATGTGTACCAGTCGGGGTTGTTCCATAAATTGACTCACTCGGCTAACTGCAAATGAGATATCCGGCAAAGGAGTGTCCCAACTATTTCTTTGTATCGATTCCTGTCCACTTCCGATGTATCATCATCATATAGCCACATACTAGGATCCATAGGGAACGTAGCATGTCGACATCCAATCACTACCGTCTCAACCAGCATATCTGTCACATACTTTTTTTTGACACTCCAAAAAGGGGGATACACCCGTAGGTCACAGAAATACAGTAAGGTACCAAGCTCCTTGGTAACGAACTATTGGCCCATAAATTCCTTAGCCCTTTGTATCCCCTGCATGTCATCACCAGATGACAGAAGCTCCCTCGATAATTGCAACCAAGCTCCAGGTACCACGTGACTGTAAGGCAACCATCTCTTCCTCCATAGTTAATCGCCACCGACTATCTTTCAAAGCATCCTGATAATTCCGTAGAATGTCCACCGCAGACAGTGCAACTGCAAATTTCTTGAAATCCCCAGTTAATCGATCAAATTAGACCATGGATGCTAACGGATATGATGCACAACTTCATTTTCATTTCCGAAGCGCAATAGGCAAGTTCAGATCATCAACCTCCACGTTCGTCCCCTGTAAAGGACCCTGCTCAAGCAGATTATCAGACCCGTCGTTAGAAACTATGTATTCAGAACATACCTCATACGTGCTAGAAGATGACCAGTGACCATGAGCAGAAGCAGGTCGGCAAGTATAGTGATGCGGCAACGGTGGGACACGGACAATGGGGGTTGAGGGAATAGAATGAGGTGAAGGTGGCAGTGACGGTGGTCATGATGGTGGTGGTGAAGGAGGTGGAGACAATGGTGATGATGGGGGTGGTGGCATGTAGATTTCATCATCGTGGTCTGAAGAAGTCAACATATCACTTGTACGAGAAAAGTACATCATAGACTCGAAAAAGGTGCCATCATCACTAACACAATACTTTCTGTACATTGTGTCATGGATTTCATAACATCTATACCCATTTTGTGTCCTGGAGTACCCGACAAAAAACACACTTAACTGCTTTAGGAGAGACTTTGTCAAGACACAGGGGCAACTGGTGGACAAAGGCGACCTAGCCAAACATGCGAGGAGTAAGCGAAAACAATTCTTTCTCAGGAAATGCAAGAGAAAGGAACTTTCTCACCCATGACCGACGAGATCATGCGATTAATAAGATGGCATGTCGTAAGAACAACATCACCCCAAAAAGAGTGTGGAACACGACTCTGAATAAGAAGAGTTCCGATAACATCATTCAAATGGCGATGCTTCCTCTCTGCAACGTCATTTTGCTGAGAAGTATAAGCACATGATGTTTGATGAATAATACCACGAGTTGAGAAATAATTGGAAAGAGTATGAATACAGAACTCCAAAGCATTATCAAACCTCACATATTTCACAGACGAATAAATTATAAAACACATTATGCACTTCATTGATAAAGTTCTCGATAACATTTCCAGCTTCAGGCGCTTCCCTTTGACTATCTTGGTATTCCTCTTTCGGTGGGGCGTTCCCGTTCTGCGGATTGGCGGGTTATCACGGAGCGGATGGAGGCGCACCTTGCGGGCTGGAGGGCCGCCTTGCTGTCTCGTGGTGGCCGCCTTATCCTTCTCAAGTCCGTGCTTTCTTCTATTCCGGTTTACTTCCTCTCGGTGCATAGGTTACCTGTGGGGATCCGACTGCGTCTGGAGAGATGTATGCGGCGCTTCTTATGGGGTCGTAAGGACGGAGGCGGTCGGGGGATGCACCTTGTCGCTTGGGATGTGGTGACCATGCCTAAGCGTTGCGGTGGGCTAGGTGTTCGGAGGCCGGACCTGGTTAACGACGCTCTAATTCTCAAATGGGTGAGTAGAATATGGGGCAAGGATGAATCATTTTTCAGCAACGTCCTTCGCGTGTTTCTTGGCAGGGACTGGTTCGGGCTGATGCGGGGGGCCTTGCAATCTCATTCTTCAATTTTCTGGCGCAGCGTCTCGTCTACCTTGCGGCGCAATCTTGCGTTATTCTCCCCGGTTCTTGGGACGGGGGAATCCTTCAAGTTCTGGATGGATGACTGGATGGGGGGAGGTCCTCTTCAGGTGCGCTTCCCGCGTTTGTTTGCGCTCGCTTCGAATCGGCTCGCATCTGCCGCGGAGTGCTGGTCCGACGGTTGTTGGTGCCCTCGGTTCTCGGGGAACTTATCTGATCAGAGGGTGTCGGAGTTCGCATCGATGATGGATGCTCTTAATTCCGTGGATTCGCCGTCCTTGCAGCGGGATCATTGGCGTTGGTTTGACGAGACTTTCTCCACTCGCAAGGCATACAGGACCCTTCTCGCCCCCTCGCCTCCTTTGTCTTCGCCTCTTGTGCGCGACTGTGCCTTCTTTTGGGATCTGCGCCTGCCTCAGCGCATTGCTTTTTTCTTATGGGTTCTCCGTCAACAGCGTTTAATGACCCGGGATCGTTGCACCAAGCTATTCCCCCAGTCTAACGTTGCTTGCCATCTTTACGGTCTTCACGACGAGACTGCTGATCATCTCTTCTTTCACTGTTCCTTGATTGCGGGGGTATGGGACGACATTTACTGGGCTCGTGCGGACAATATTGAAGATTTGTGTCAGATCCTTTGGTCGAACAGGTCGAGGCCCCGTGCTAAGATTCTGAGTCCTATTGCGCGGATGTGGTCCATTTGGCGTGCAAGGAATGATGCTATTTTCTCGGCCTTGCGATTTTATCGGGAGAACGTTATCATTTTGGCCAGTAGACTTGATAGCGATTGGTGTATTTAATTGTGCGACGGCATTGTTTGGCTGGGTGCTCTTCTTGTATTTCTCTTTCCCTTCTGCGTCTCTCTTTCCCTTCTCCCCCCTGTAAGTATTTCTCTTCTTTTCCTTTTTTAATTAATAAATTTCTGGGGCGAGCACCAACGAGTGTGTCCCCCTTTTTTGAGCCTCAAAAAAAAACATTTCCAGCTTCAGATTTATTTATTCATAAAAGGACCCATGACATATTAGAGAAATCATCACCAGCAACAAGATAAAACGTGTGTCCCTGATGATCAGGAACACGACTGGGACCCCAAATATCTATATGAAGTACTTCAAAAATGGAGCTATTGCCCCGACTCTGACGACTAGGGAAGGCAGATCGATGATGCTTTCCCAACTGACATGCCTTACATTGAAAGGACGAATGACAAGAAATCTGAGGCAGAACAAGACACATTTTCTAGAGCGGGAGATGAGCAAAGCGCAGGTGCTACGTAAAAGGTGAAATGGGTCCGGCAAAATGAGAGGAAATGCCAGCATATAGAGTTCGAACCAAGCGATAGAGATGCCCTGCTTATGGTCAGTGCCAATCACCTTGAATGTAAGGGCATGTTTGGTTACTGGGTTGGTTGGGTTGGGTTGGGATATCCTCCTGTGAATAGTAGTTGTTTGGAGAGTTGGGATGGTTGGAATGATAAGTGTGATGTAATGTGACATTTATCAGTGTTATATTAACTTTTTTGATGATTATAAATGTTTTTTATGTTAATAAGTGTATTTGAACAATGTTAAAAGCCATTATACCAAAGAAATTGTAGGGTCAATACAAGTATTCCCAACCCAGGAATGCATGGTTGGAGACAGGGATATGCCAGCATACCCCGGGGTACCCTGGCAACCAAACAGGCCCTAAGGATGTCCTGATTTACAAGAGAAAATGGGTCAAAAATAGATCGACAATGTAGATCCTTCATAATCTGACTAACGGATAAAAAATTCATAGAAAATTCAGGAGCACGCAACACATTCTACATATGCATATAGGGTGTCAAGCAAATCTCCCATTATCCAGTGATGGAGGAATGAGTCTCATCTGCTATAACCACAATCCGTCCTGGAGGGACCTGTCTGTACACTGTAAGTTGATCTCTGTCTCCACAAAAGTGATGTGTAGCACCGGAGTCCATAATCCATTCAATAACGTCAGATCCACAATAGCTAGTAAGTGCATAAGTACTACCTGAGGTACTAGAAGATGCAGAAGTAGCGACATCTGAGTGATTTCCCGAAACCGATGGAGAAGCATGGGGACTAGTTGGAGGTATAATTCCCCTCAATCGTGCCACCAGGTAATCAAATCTCTGATCCAAGGTGGCAGCAATCGGGGGATAAATCTGCTCAGCTACTCGAGCAGAAGCAAGAAAGCCATGCTTGGAACAGCATGTATCCTCTGTATGACCAGGCCGATGGCAGTAAGTACAGGACTGACGAATACAACCCCCCTGCCACGAGGTCCGCGTCCACGAAACTGGGAAGAGCCTCCTCTACCCCAGGAGGCAGCCATCGCTGAAGAAGTCTAACTTGGAGCAGAAGATGGAACAGTAATCCTACTGAGTCGTCTGAACGCCTCTTTTATAGGAGGAATGGCATCATCCGCTAGGATCTGTGATCAAGCTACCTCATATTCGGGGTCTAACGCTGCAAGGAAGACACCAACCATAGTAGGACTCCGATATGTCTTTTGTTGCTCAGGAGTAGATGTGAGGGGCATAAAATTGTGTATCTTCCCAAACATCTGACGCAGGGATGTATACAAAGAATGTAGTGGCTGTCCATTCTGCTTGATAGTGAAAATATCATGTTGTAACTGGAGTATCTTTGTCTCATTCCTCGTCTGCAAATAACTTGTTGCGAGGATATCCCACATTGCCTTGGCAGTGGGTGAATATAGCACATTGTTGGCAATCTCAATCATCAAAGTACCAGACAACCAGACTTTCGCATACACGTCATCCGTCTCCCACGACGCATTAACCTCAGTCTTCTCCATCGACTCCTCTTCGCTAAGAATGTGTTTGTTACCGTTAGAAAATAGAAATGCAGAAGCGATTTGACAAACAGAGCAATAAATAGAAATATGAAACTTGAAAAACAAGATTTTACATGGAACCCTACTCCCTAAGGAGCGGGATGAAACCACAGGAGACCTCAAAGGATCATATGCTTTGTTGCTCTTTCTCAATGGATGCAGGAGGTCTGGGTCTCCTTATATAGCCTTCACATAGCCTCCAAGTCCCACCACTGGTAGATGTGGGACTAAATACATGGATATGGTAAATGGATCTTGGAGATATCCATTTACCCACAACATACGAGGTGCACAACCAAATACTCCAACACTCCCCCTCAAGTTAGAGCATGCAATACTCAGATTGGACAAACAGAAGGAAACACAACGCACGCTACATGACACTACAGACAATATCAACTCAACGCGTACAACTGTCGGTTGTTTTCGAAGACATTGTTTCTCATGTTATGCAAGTGAGGAGGATGAACGGGCTGGAGTATGAGTCAATTGAATCTCCTCGTTAAAGAGCATGTGCTCTGTACTGCGCCTGTCAGAGTCACTACAACTGAAAATGAGTCTCCACCTGCAGAACTCTAGCCCGCCACAACATGTGGACAACTGCTCCATCTCTGAAACGGGTTGAACTGAAAGGACGCGGAGTACAATCCTCGTTGGAGTCCACGGTCGCTGACACGTTGGAGAATGGAGTCTGAAATGTCTCCTCGTCGAAGAACTGGGTCTCTCCATTTGGCACAAAGAACGATACTCTACTCTGGAGTCCCTATGAAACCACATGAAAACCCTAGCCAACATGGCATAGGAAATGGTCCTCTACTCTGGAGTCGCCACAAGAAAACTCTGGTCAAAACATAAAAGATGGGGACCACGACAAAAGATGGCATATATGTGCTCATCTGAAAGAGTACCGCATATATGTGTGTGTCTGAAACTAAAGACTCGAAATCTGACATCGAGTCTGAAATTGAACTGCAGAGTCTGAACTTCATATCGGTCTAGAGAATCTGACATATGAAGAAGACATGTGACTCTACATATACTCCCCCTTTCTCCCGCACTAGTCGGAATATATGCCATTGACTATGTTGGGAGAAGACAAAAAATTGGGGAGAACAAAAAAAACAACACATAAAGCCGATAATAATATTTTTTTCATCTTTCTCGAGAAATTTTTTTAATCAAAAAATTTTTTCGAAACATTTTTTAAAGTCGTTTCTCTCTTTTTTCGGCTTTTCAATTTCCCCTTTTTTTAAAGGTATATCCTTTTTCTTTTTTTAACGGCTTTTCCTCTATTTTTTTGAATCTTTTGCATACGGCTTTTTATTGTACGTGCCTTTTTTTTACTTTTCATCAAATGTTTTTGAGCTTTGCCCCCCCCCCTTTTTTTGAAACGAGCCCCCACTCCCTTTTTTTTACCACACGACAGCCCATTGGGGCCCAAAGAGACTCTTCCCTTTTATTTAACTTAGGGATTACAGTGGGATCCCTCCTTCGAAGTAGCACCTCCCCAATGGGGCATGGTCCATACGCGTCGCCGCTGGATGAAAGGGTGCAGGGAGATCCTCCTTCCAAGAGCGGTTGCACATGCGAACTGAGAAGGACGGAGCGTTGCCTTCCTTGAGCGGCTCCGCCTGAGAAGCATAACGCGCAAGGCATGGAATGTTGCCCATGCGATGGGGTTTCACCTTGATGGTCGTCGCCTGCAGAAGGAAGAAGTGCGGGAGGATGTTGCCGCCTTGGCAGATGAGCCTCCCGCCTGGATGTTGTTGGTTTGCTCCTGTACGCTCCGCCTGGAGCACCTGTGTGATTCGCCTGAGTATGAGAGGTGCAAGGCAATGGGACTTATCCCCTGGAGATCTGTGCAACTAGAGAGTTCACGAGGGCTCCGCTTTGGGAGGTCACGTGACCTCTGCCAAAAGTCTGGGAGTCGCACGCCTGGAGCAGCGATGGGTTCCGTCGCTGAGGACACCGCCTAGAACCAAGAGGAGAGTTGCGGCCCCTGCGCGAGAAGGGCGATTTTCTACGCCGCCACTGCTGGAGCGCACGAGGAGGCATCGCGGGATGCGCGCAAGGAGGGTGTGCCCCTTCCTGGCGTTCGATCTCGCGCCGCCAACGCGAGAGATACGAGGAATCTGAATCTCCTGGGGGCCAGATCTTCACGAACAAAGTGTAAAAAAAACTCTCTTGACGATCTTCAAGAACAAGCAAGATTAGGGTTTCCACCAAAACCCTTGAAAACAAATCACAACTTTCGAATATTGAAATAATCTACAAACAATTTTCAAAATTAAATGTCGAATAAAGACATAAGAACTTGAAATCCTCGAGAATCGACCCCCTCTGATACCATGTTAGAAAATAGGAATGCGGAAGCGATTTGATAAACAGAGCATTAAATCAAGAAATATGAAATGTGAAGAACAAGATTTTACGTGGAACCCTACTCCCTAAGGAGCGGGATGAAATCACGGGAGAAGGCCTCAAAGGGTCATATGCTTCATTGCTTTTTCTTAATGGATACAGGAGGTCTGGGGCTCCTTATATAGCCTCCACAGAGCCTCCAAGTCCCACCACTGGTAGATGCAGGACTAAACACATGGATGTGGTAAATGGATCTTGAAGGTATCCATTTACCCATCTACAACATAAGAGGTGCACAACCAAATACTCCAACAGTTACCATTAGACTTCATGAGGCTCATGAACTGCATAGTCCAAAGCTCATAGTTAGTCTTGTCCATCTTGACTATAGGTGATGGACCTCTGAAGGTGCTTGTGGCGGGTACATCGACCTTTTGTTCTGACATATTGCCAGGATAGAATCATAGAAGTACTATGGTTATGTAGACCAAATGAACAAGTGTCTATGCAGACATGCGGATATTTGAATGCATATGTAGACTTATGCACTCAAATCCATTAACTCAACCGAAGGCTGGCGACGGGATAGAACGGAGGTAGCCGGTGGCTACTAAAGGTCGACGACCAAGTTGTAGGTCGCTCAAAACAGGACCCGCAAGAATGGCGGAGGTCACTGAAGCGACTGGGATGAAAGTCGTTGTGGCCGCACGGAGGAGCCGAAGGGGTAGCTAGAAGCGACTGCCCGGATGGGCGGCAACCTCGGAGAGAGAGAGAGGAGGGAGGGACGACGGGTGGGGCAGGGTTAGGTAGGTTTCGAGAGCTTCGGTCTAGGACCGTCGCTCTGACACCATGTTGGAAAAAATATCGAAAGCTTTTATTCCATGAACCTTAGGCTCTCTTATATAGAGGAGAGAATTATGGGTAAATTACATAAGATAAACAGAAGAAGTATAATATTAAGAAAACAATATAAAAACATAAATATATCTCCACAATTTCCAAAGAAAAAAGGCCCTTCAAGGCGTTATAAGGTATAGCTTATGTGTTATATTTAAGTGTGGACACGTACTAGAGTGGATGCGGGTGGGCATGTGTGTCTCAAGTATGCATGTGTGTATAAAATCTAAATTTACAATGTAGGATTAATCATACTCTATTTGTTAATACTCCAATCACATTCTCTAACTTATTTAATCTATACCCCATCAATAGTTCATCTCTAATCTCATAACACATCTCAGAGCAATCACTTAGCAACAAGTCATATATGCACTCGTAATATATCAAGCCAGTTGAGAAGGGACTTAGTATACGCAACACCTAGAAATTTGAAAGCAACTTCCTTGAATCAAAATCAAATATCCAATATACCTCGAACAAAATCAAAAATCCAATGTGTACCTTGAGCTACGCAACAGTAAATTCATGTGTTTGTGTTGCTTCTTTGCATTGCATATCCGCAACAATAATGAAGCAATGGGTTGGGGGAGCCAAAGGCATACATAGAAGCACTCGAGATGCGACTCACTCCTATCCGAAGGGAACTTAATTTTTTGGATCTAAGCCCGAGAATGACCCAAGATAGATCCGAATGAAGGCAAAAAATCCATGTAGTCAACCATACTTAATGTGGGAAAAGGTTTTGTTGTTGTTGTATAACATTCACGGGAGCATGGGTTTGGGAAGGGATCCAAGAGGAACCTTGCACTGGAGACCTAGCCAATCAAGATTACAAAAGATGTAGTTAAAAAACCCTTGGTTATTTTATCATTTTGTAGTAATCATACTAAAATAATATATATCTAACTTGATAACCTAAAATGGAACAACATACACGAAACTGAACATATTAAGTGCTCGCCTAAGCGGCGCTTAGTGCTGAGTCAGGTGCTCACCAAAGGAAAGTTTGAAGCAAAATACCTTGCCTATGGGAAGACAAATGCCAAATCTTGCCTAGGCAAGCACCTCAAGTGCTTTTGACAGTATGTCTATATCATCAGTGAAATTAATACTACAATTTTATGTTGATGACGTTATGATTGTTGGTAGTAGTTGGTGGAAAAAGTTATTCTATATTCCAAAGAACCCTAAGCTCTCTTATACAGAGAAAGACCATGGGTAAATTACGAAGGATGCAACCAAAAAAATAGAAATAACATAAACAATACAACAACTACATAATTATCTCTACACTCCCACTCAAGATAGAGCATAGATATCAATCACGCTTAGCTGGAAAGAGCACTTCAGGAATGGTCCTCTGAGCAATGGTTTGGTGAAGATGTCGGTTGTCTGCTCCCCTAAACTAACATGTGAAGTAAAAATCAGGCCCTTATGAATCATATCTCTAGCGTAGTTGCGGCTAGATTACCACATTGTAGTTGCATGGGTAGAGGTACATTTATATGCAAGTCTTCTAGTACAGCTCGAACCCACATCTTCTCCGTATCTATTTGTGCCATGGCGGCATGGCTCTATATTCATATTCAACACTAGATCTAGCCACAACTATTTGTTTCTTGCTTTTCCAAGAAACTAGAAAGCTGCCCACAGAAACTGCAAAGTCCGAAGTAGACTTTTGATCCTTAGGGCATCCTGCATAATCCGCATCCGCACAAGCCGAGATAGACAAATTCGTTTCCTTTCTAAACAACAGTCATGTGCCAGAAGACGACTTTAAATACCTTAGTATCATATATATGGCGTCCATATGTACCTGTCTCGGTTGTTCCATAAACCGGCTCCCCCGACTGACTGCAAAGGCAATATCAGGTCGAGTTATAGTAATGTACAGAAGCTTACCCACCATTTCTCTATACCTTCTTCTGTCAACTTCCTTTGTATCATTGCCATATAATTTCATGATGGGGTCCATAGGAGTAGTTGAGGGTCTACACCCAACCATGCCCATCTCAAGCATATCTATAATATATTTCCTATGGGTCATCACTAGACCCTGTGCATTCCTAGCAAATTCCAACCCCAGAAAGTATCGTAGAGTACCAAGATCTTTTGTAACAAACTGACAGCTCAAAAATGCTTTTGTCGTCTTTATCCCATGAGTATCATCTCCTGTAACCAAAATGTCATCAACATACACCATGATGACCATCGTACCTCTACGAGTTCTCTGGACGAACAACCAGTGTTCCGCATTCGGTCTCTTGAATCCTTGTTGTTGAATTAGATGCGAAAGCTTCTGAAACCACGCCCTTGGACTTTGTTTAAGACCATATATGGCCTTATGTAGTCTACACACTATATGATTTCTCCCCCTCAACAACGAACCCCGGAGGCTGCTGCATGTAGACTTCTTCCTGCGAATCACTATACAAGAACGCATTCATAACATCAAGTTGAAACAAGGGCCAATCACGTACCACAGCAACTGACAGGAGAATACGAAGAGTGGAATGACAGGCAACTGGAGAGAAGGTATACATATAATCCACGCCATATGTCTGAGTGAAACCTCGCGCCATTAGCCTTGCCTTGTAACGGTCAAGACTGCCATATGCATGATACTTAACTGTGAATACCCATTTACAGCTAACGACAAATGCTCCTGACAGAGCGGGAACCAAGCTCCATGTACCCCGTGACTGTAGGGTAGTCATTTCCTCCTCCATTGCAGAACGTCAGCAATCAATCTTCAAGACATCCTGATAATTCCGTGGTATCTCCACGGATGACAAAGCCACAGGAAACCTCTGAAAGTCCCCCATGAGACGGTGAAAAGAAACCTGAGAGGCAAGAGGATATGAAGCACAAGTGAGTTTCCGCTTCCGTATTGCAATAGGGACATCCAGATCATCAATCACAGTACTCGTCGGTTCACAATCCTCCTGCAATGATGAACCATGTACATGCACACTATCCGACCCAGCATTAGTAATAACATCTGGACATATCTTAAGCATGTTGGATGATTGACGTGCAGCATGAGCAGGACCCGACCGACTTTTATAATATTTAGGTAACATAGAGACAGGTGGTTTTGGTGGTGGTGGTGGTGGTGGGAGTGATGGTGGTGGAGAAGATGTTGGCGTGACACAGGAACGAGAATGGACGTTGGTGGACTCAAAATAGGAGGAGGAACATAGACCTCGTCATTAGATGACGATGAGGCCAACCTGTCACCTACAGGTGAGAAGTACATAACAGACTCAAAGAATGTAACATCAACACCGACAAAGTAGTTCATGTTTACAGGATCATAGCAACGGTATCCCTTCTGAGTCTGAGAGTAACCCACAAAAACACACTTGACAGCCCTAGGCGAGCCTGTCAAGTCCACGAGACAACTGATGAACAAAAGCAACAACACCAAAAACACGAGGAGTAAGAGAGAATAATTCCTTGTCTGGAAAAACAATAGAAAGAGGAATTTTCTCACCAAGTACCGAGGACGGCATACGATTCACACGATAGCAAGTTGTAAGGACGGCATCTCCCCAAAAAGAAATAGGTGCACAACTCTGGATAAGCAGGGTTCGAATAATATCAAGAAGATGCCGATGTTTTCTCTCTGCAATGCCATTTTATTGAGATGCGTATGCACATGTGGTTTGATGAATAATACATCTTGAGGAAAAAAATATGAGAGAGACCGAGTGCAAAATTCCAAAGCATTATCCGTACGAACATATTTCACATGAGAGGAAAAAACAATCTGCACTTCATCTATAAGATTTGTGATAACATCTCATGCTTCAGATTTATTCTTTAAGAGAAAAACCCACGATAAACGAGAGAAATCATCAACGACCTCAAGATAAAACATGTGTCCCTGGTGAGCAGGAACACGACTCGGACGCCAAATATTGGCATGAAGTAATTCAAAAGGGAAGCTACTGCTCTGACATTGACGACTAGGAAAGCTAGATCTATGGTGCTTTCCCAATTGACAAGCTTCACACCGGAAGGAAGAGCTTGGAAATATCTGAGGCAAGACATGACGCATCTTCTGAAGAGAAAGGTTACCAAAGCGTAGATGCCATGTATACGGAGAGATTATTCGCGATGGACCTTTGAACACGCCTATGGAGGGCATATCTACCTTGTTTTCTGATATATCATCGGAGATAAAGAACTATGGATCGTAGACCAAAATACAAGTGTCTACATAGACTTCATAGGATTTGAGTTCATATGTAGACTTTACGCACTCAAATCCATATAGACGAAGGGCAGAGCAGCTGAGAGTGGGGTTGGCTGGGGCAACGGCCAGCTGGGGTGGGGCGATTGTGGCAGGCCGGCAGGTGGTACCGACGAGACGGAGCTGTGAGGGGCCGGCTGGGGTAGGCCAGCGAGAAGAGAGGGGGCGAGGTGCCGGGTTGCGGGAGAGAAGAGAGGAGGGGCGGTGAGATGGTTGAGGTAGGCCGACGAGAGAGAGAGAGAGAGAGAGAGAGGCGACAGGCCGCGGCGTCGAGAGAGAGAGAAGGTGAAGAGGTAGGGGTTTGGCTATGATACCATATTGGTGGAAAAAGTTATTATATATTCCAAAGAATCCTAGGCTCTCTTATATAGAGAAAGTCCATGGGTAAATTACATAAGATGCAACCAAGAAAATAGAAATAGCATAAACAATACACCGACTACATAATTATCTCTACAATAATGATTCAAAAGGCATCACTATGATGAAAAATTGTGCTAAACAAGCACATCGTTACCAAAGATTTTGGCAGTTTGGATACTATCAAAATATATAGGTGATTCGCATAGCCAAAAAAGAACTTTCATGTTGCAAGAAAAGAATGGTTCTGATGACTTGTAAAGATCGATGTGTTAAGATATAGGGTGGCTTCTACTCTTACAGGATGACGTCTTATTAAATGAGAAAATTTAAGAAGATTTAGATGTTAAATGGTACAGTATCATGATAACAAGGTTACTTAATGTCACCAAGCCTGATATTGCCTTTGCAGTAAGATTGGTCAGCAACTTTATGTGAAGCATGTTCTAAGATATATCATGATTGTAACATAAGCATGGAAGGAAATTTCGCAATATATCAATGATGATATGGATACCGATATGGCGATATATCCAAGTTTTCAGGCATTTCCTTCACAAAAGATCGTCGACAATGGCGATATTTCGACGATATACCGCCGATATATCGTCGAAATATCGTATCGATATGATATCAAAATGATATCGATATGGCCTTCCCTGAACATAAGAATGAACTATTCATAAAAGGGTCCTATATGCATATAGTGAAATATGAATGCATGTTATGCTAGGAAAAAACAAGACAAGAAGACTATTATTGGATTCGCACCTTTGTTGAAGGCAAACTTGTAACATGGTATAGCAAGAAACATTGCATTGTTGTTCAATCAAGAGCAAAATCCATAAAGCTATGGCACAGACTGAGCAAAGTCCATAAAGCTATGGCACAGACTGCAACTGCATTAATATAGGTCCCATATGTTCTCATATTTTGGACAATGATATTACAACACCATTGGATATGAGATGTGATGAACATGTCATGTCCATTGCCAATAAGTATATCTTTTTTTTAAAAGGAGAAAGTGTGGCAATCCACTTTGGGACCCACATCAAAATGTATGTGTGTGTGTGTGTGTAGTTACTATGTTACAAAGTGTTACAAGTTCCAAGTTTTACATAGCGCCCTACAATGTTCAATAACAATCTCAGTGTAAAACGTATTCCCTCCAAAATGACGTCGTTTCTGGCGCACCAAATTGCTCAAACCAACGCAAAAGGAAACATGTTGCCCTTGTGCCCATATCCATAAACTGAACGAATGTCTCCCCAAAAGCTTGAACAATCCCGTCCAGCCAGCCACGAATTGTTCGCCCTGCTCCACACTTGAGTCGAGGACGGACAAGAGAAGAACAAATGCCCCGTCTCCTCCGCCGCCAAACTACATCTGTCACAAGTAACATCCCTCACTCCCAACATTTGTCCCATGTGCCCCTTGTGAGAATCATGCCAAGCTTGAACAGTCAAAGAAAAATCTCGATTCAAATCGGAACATTGCTTCTCTATATCATCAGCATGTCCACTCCAACCTCCTCCTCCATGCCCACCCATCCGCCGCGAAGAACCGGTAAGCCTTCCTCACTAAAAATCTATCATCTCCCCAAACATAATGATCTATGTCATCCGTCGGTCCCACCTATTGTGCCAGTTCCAGTTGTAAGGCCATGAAGTCATCAACCCTTTGCTCCGACAACTTCGATGAGAAAATCGGAGACCAAGCCCCCATCTCCCAAACCTTCTGCACCACCACCTCCTTATTTGTTGCCAACTGCAATAGCCACGGAAACTGCTCCCCAACTGCCACCTCCCATGTCCAATCATCCTGACAGAAACAGAAGCCTGCTCTGTTCCAAAGAATGGGTCTCAACTTCACCGCTAGCTCTAGGATATCATGCATAATGCCCCTCCACAAAGATGGCGGTAAGCGTCTCCTGCTAACCTCTAAAGACATCGATACCCAGTAAATCTTCATCATCAAACGGCAAACCAAGTCCTTCGACTTCCCCCAGATACACATTACCCACTTTGCCATTAAAACTTTGTTCATTTCTCCACCCACAGTACCCCAAAACCTCCCTTCCCTTTGACGTTCTCACCCTATTCCAGCCAACCAGATGGAGGCCCCTTCTAGCATGCCTCACATAAGACCAAAGAATCTTCTCATCAATTCTTCAATCCTCGGACGCACCCCCCAGGAAACGACCTCATAGAGCAAAATAATCGGGATGGTCGACAGCACGTGCTTCGATAGAATCAGCTTCCCACTCCTAAATAGCATCCTCGCCATCCACCCTGCCAACCTTCCCTCCAGTCTCTCCAATAGTATTCCCCAGTCCCTCGTCTTTGGCCTCCCCGCCACCAAAAGCAGCCCCAGATATGTGATCAGCAGCACAGTCGATGGGCATCCCAACGCAACCGACACACACTGCACCTCCTGAACCGAGAGTCAAAAAGGAACCACCATGAACTTCTCCCTATTGATCTGAAGCCCTAATATCGCCCCAAATATGTCCCTAATACGCGATGCCCACCGAGTCTTTTCTTCATCCGCCCCAAGGAAGATACAGTGCCATCGGCAAACTGCAAAACCTGAATGCCATGACACCTCCTCCCTCCTATATCCCGAACACCAACATCCGCTTGTTGCCATCCTTATCATCACTGCCAAAGCATCAGCCATAAAAACGAACAGCAGCGACGCCAAAGGACAACCCTTCCCGATGCATCTTTGGGGTAGGAAGAAGCCCCTTTCCATCTGCCATTAACCAGCACCGCATGCCATGACATTGACACGCATCGCTTGATTCATGAGATCCACAACATCGGAAAACCCCTCTTCTCTAATGAAGTCCATAGGAACCTCTAGTCCACACAGTCATATGCATTGGAAAAATCAACCTTCCAAAGCACACCTTTGGCCTTGCACCTCTTCAAGTCAGTCAACACCTCTGATGCCAATACCAACCCATTTGTCATAGATTTCCCAGGCACAAGCGTCGATTGCTGCGACGAAATGATTCAATTCAGCACCACCCTTAAGCGGTTTGCAAGGATTTTCGAGATAACCCAATAAGCATATTGTTAATGAGAGAACGAAGCATCAGGTGTCACTACACTTGTGATGTGCTGCAAAAACGACTCCTAGAAACTCTGTGTATGGCATCCACTTAATAGATTACAAATGTCCACATCAAACAACCTGCAGGGACCAACTTTGAACAATGCATCTCCAGGCTGAGCAGGTGTAATATCTTTGATCCATCTTGACGAAGGCACTAAAAAACATAGAGTTGGATCTCTATTTCATTATTCATGTACCATTTTTGTTATCTGTTTTGAGCATGCAAAGTCGGTTAAATAGGTCCTATGTCGAACTTTCTATGCAACTCATGGGGTGATCGAATACAACTATATTCATTTTACTAGTCAATTCAACCAACTAGTTGGTCCAACTATTTAATCAACTTTTTAAACAATGATTTATATATACTGGGATCCACAGTTTTGTATATCATTTTATATATCACTAGAATGCATGCGACCATCTACAATAATATCCTATATATACACGCTCGGACAAAGCCCAGTATAAATAGATCTACATTCAGGTGTATACATTTCATAAAATTGCTTACTAAAATACACGATACTTAAATTACTAAATTATTCAACAAATATGTAGATTGAAATTATTATAGAAAGACATAAAGTAAGAGACCTAACTTTTATTCAAATTTAGGCAATAAAGTTACGCATTACAACTTACCGCACTTTATAAGTTAACAAGTCAATACTTAACAATTACAATTTACAAAAAGTTGGTTAATCCAACTTAATATGTTGAAATATTGTCTATGTGAAGCAATAAGAAGCAAAATTGATGATAGCGAATAACATGTTACAAATTAACCAAAAAATCAATAAATAAGACAATAGTAAATCAGTAAAGCACGGATCAAGTCAAGAAAGGTGCCAGACAATGAAGAAGACATGAGCAAAAAAATGAGCAAGAGAGAAGAATGAGAGCGTAAGGTGTGAGAGAAGCAAGATCGAAGGAGAAAAAACATCATTGCAAAATTCTACCACCTCTTCAAGTCTAAAAGTCTCAAACTTGCCAAAAGTTGTGGCATGTACTCCCATTCCCATATCACTACACATTTCAAAGTATCATGAAGATGTCCCCTTCCCTCCACCCCCATTCAGCACGCATCATTGAAATGAATGTATGTTGCTAGATATGGCATCAATGTCTAGTGTTAACGCATATATTAGTTGTCTGTGTGTCTCTCTGGTATTTTTATTTTCAGATGTATGCTTTATGTAATTTACCCATAGGCTACTCTCCTATATAAGAGAGCCTAGGGCTTATGGAATAAACATCTCTTTCTTTTTTCCCAACATGATATCAGAGCGATGGTCCTAGACCGGAGTTCTCGAAACTCTAACCCTACCCCACCCGCGAGCCCCTCTCTCTCATCGCTGGTGCCGTCAGCGCTTCTGCTCCGCTGTTGCGCCTCCGCCGGTGCCCACGCTCTTGCGCGCCTTCACGCGCCTGTGCGCGTAGGTCTGCGCATGTGCGCGCGCCTTCACGCGCCTGTGCGCGTAGGCCTGCGCCTGTGCGCGCAACTTCACGCGCGGCTGTGCGCCTGTGCGTAACTTCACGGTGCACGTTTTCGTGAGGTCAGAGGGCATCAAGGAGCCCTAAGCATGTGCGAAGCCCTAAAGAGCACACCGTCACCTACATGGGTTTAGTTGTTTGAGGTCTACACAAGCAACTAAACCCGTCTATGTCATTGTAGACAAATCTTATCTTCAGTCAATCGCTCCAGTCTTCAGTTTCCAGTATGTCAGAAAGCAAGGCGGATATCCCATCCATTGGCGCCTTCCGTGGTCCGGTCTATCGTCAAAATGGACGGCACAAACTATGAATTGTGGGCGATGCAGTTCATGAGCATGATGAAGTCAACAGGTAAGAAGCATATTCTTATCGAACCAGAGCCTGCTGAGAAGACTGGAGCCAATGCCTCTTGGGAGGCCGATGACGCATACGCCAAAGTTTGGCTATCTGGTACGTTGGCAATTGAGATTGCCAATGACATTCTACATCAACCCACGGCCAAGGATATGTGGGACATTCTGGCGGCAACATATTCGCAGGCAAAGAACGAGACAAAGATTCTACAACTCCAGCATGACATATTCACAATAAAGCAGAATGGTCGCCCTCTACATTCACTCTACACATCCCTGAGAGGGATGTTCGAGAAGCTCTACAGCTTCATGCCTCTGACAGCCACGCCATAACAGCAGAAGACATATCGGAATGCGACTATGGTGGGCGTGTTCCTTGCTGCACTTGATCCAGAGTATGAGGCGGCACGATCCCAGATCTTGGCCGACTCTACTATTCCTCCCATGGAGGAAGCCTTCCATAGACTGAGCCGGATCACCGTTCCTTCCACGGCCACGAATCAGAATACTTCAGCCATGGCCGCCAACAGGGGTCGCGGATTTCATCAGCAGACCCGTGGACGTGGACCTCGTGGCAGAGGAGGAGGCCGCACTCGGCCAACATGTACTTATTGTCATCGCGTTGGACACAATGAAGACACATGCTACTCGAAGCATGGATTTCCTGCATCTGCACGAGTCGCTGAGCGGATAGAGCCTCCATCTGCTGCTACTTTGGATCAGTGGTTCGATGATCTAGTTGCCCGTCTAAGGGGCATTATTCCCCCATCTGGCCCAACACCTACTGCTGAGAGTCAATCTGATGTTGCTGCTTCTGCTTCTGCGTCTACCAGTGCTTCAGGTAGCATACTTGCACTTACCAGTAGTAGATCAGATACATTACCGTGGATTATGGACTCGGGCGCTACACATCATCTATGTGGCGATCAGAGTTTACTTACAGGATATTCTCAGATTCCTCCAGGCCGAACAGTGGTCATTGCCAATGGTACACATTCTCTCATCACCGGTCAGGGGGAGATTAGACTGGCATCTTCTATGCAGCTCAAGAATGTGCTACATGCACCTGACTTTTCAATGAATTTGTTGTCAATCAGTCAGATTACGAAGGATTTACAATGTCAGGCAATTTTTGATCCATCTTCTCTTATTTTTCAGGACATCCGTACGGGCAACGTGATTGGTCGTGGCTATGAGCAAGGAGGCCTCTACCGCCTAAATCAGACTCCATTCGCTGGAACCTCATCCCTTCCCACTGGACCGGTATCTCCTTTACTGTGGCATCTGCGCTTTGGGCATCTACCGCTTCAGAAGTTGCGTCGTGTGTTACCCCAAGGTCTTCCTCACACATCTATCCAAAGTGAGGCTTGTCAGTTGGGAAAGCATCACAGGTCTACCTTTCCCAGTCGTCCAGGTCAGAGTAGTACCTCCAAGTTTGAGTTATTTCATATTGATATTTGGGGTCCGAGTCGTGTACCTGATCATCAGGGACACAGATTTTATATAGTTATTATGGATGACTTCTCTCGTGTGTCATGGGTATTTTTGATGAAAATAAATCTGAAGCATGCGATATTATTATCCATTTTCTGAATGAAATTCAAAATGTTTTCTCCACATCTGTGAAGATTCTAAGAAGCGATAATGCCCTAGAACTGTGCACTCATGTCCTAGCCAACTACTACTCCTCAAAAGGAATTATACATCAAACATCCTGTGCTTATACCTCTCAACAAAATGGGATTGCTGAAAGGAAACATCCCACCTGCTAGATGTCACAAGATCACTTCTTATACAGAGTCATGTTCCTTATTCTTACTGGGGTGACGCGGTTCTCACTGCATGTTACCTAATTAACCGTATGTCGTCCTCTGTCTTGGATGAACAGATTCCTTTTTCCATTATCTATCCTAGGAAGGATCTGTTTTCCCTTACTCCCCGTGTGTTTGGTTCAGTTGCCTTTGTCCACCAGTTGTCTATCGGTATTGACAAGCTCTCTCCTAGGGCTGTCAAGTGTGTGTTTGTTGGGTACTCCAGAACTCAAAAGGGGTACAAGTGTTTTGATCCTTTGCGTAGGCAGTATATGGTCAGTGCAGATGTTACATTTTTTGAATCCGTAATTTATTTTTCATCTTCATGTGATCAGCAGCTACCTACACTGACTACCGACGCCATATACATGACACAACCACCTCCAGCACCGTCACCACCATCACCACCACCACCACCATCAATCCTCGTTTCACCACTACCGTTCCATTATACTTGCAGGCCTCCTCCAGCTCATGGTCATGGCTCATCTCCTAGCTCGCCTATGGTATGTACTGAAGATACTTCTCTTGATGGATCTAATGATATTTCTGAGCAGGATATGTTGCAGGGGCCAGATGAGGACACAGCTGATTTAGATGTTCCTATTGCTATACGCAAATTGAAGAGGAGCTGTGTTACATATCCATTGGCAGCTTCTGTGTCATTTGAACGACTATCTGGGGATTTCAGGAACTTTGTGGTGGCCTTGTCAGCTGTTGATATTCCACGGAATTATCAAGATGCTCTGGAGGATAGTAGATGGCGTCTAGCAATGGAGGAGGAAATGGCGGCACTTCAATCTAGGGAACTTGGAGTCTAGTTCCTATACCTCCAGATGTGACCCCGGTGAGCTGCAAGTGGGTATTTACGGTGAAGCAAAATGCAGATGGCAGCATTGACAGATACAAGGCCTGCCTTGTTGCACGTGGTTTTACACAGACATACGGGGTGGATTACCTTGATACATTCTCGCCAGTAGCCCGTCATTCCACTCTCCGGATCTTGCTGTCAGTCGTGGTCAATCGAGAGTGGTCGCTATATCAGTTGGATGTGAAGAACGTGTTCTTATATGGAGACCTGCAGGAGGAAGTCTATATGCAACAACCACCCGGTTTTGCTATTGAGGGGGAGTGTTCCAAGGTGTGCAGACTTCATAAGGCTATCTATGGCCTTAAGCAGAGCCCCAGAGCATGGTTTCAAAAGCTCTCAGACCTCTTTGAAAAACAGGGATACAAACGCTCCAATGCTGATCATTCCTTGTTTGTACAGAAGACTTCAAGAGGTATTATTGCAATTATGGTTTACGTAGATGACATCTTAATTACAGGAGATAATGAGCAAGGCATAAAGCAGGCGAAAGAGAAGCTGGGGAGCGAATTTGTCACTAAGGATCTTGGAGTCCTTAGATATTTTCTGGGGCTGGAATTTGCTAGAAATCCGTATGGATTAGTAATGTCGCAGAGGAAATATGTTACGGAGCTGTTGAGTGAAACAGGTATGCTTGGGTGTTGGCCTGCTACGACACCAATGGACCCCAGCATGAAGCTCTATGATGATGACACAGAGGAGTTGGACAGGAGAAGATACAGAGAACTGGTAGGCAAACTGTTGTATGTCATGATCACTAGGCCCGATATATCCTTTGCAGTGAGTCGTGTGAGCCAGTTCATGGAGCAACCACGTCAGGTTCATATGGATGCCATACATATGATATTTAGATACCTCAAATCATCTCCAGGTGCAGGTTTGCTATTCAAGAAGGGAATGGGGATTTCTATCTCAGCATGTGCGGATGCAGACTATGCAGGTTGTCCCAAGGACAGGAAGTCCACCTCGGGGTTTGCAGTCTATGTTGGAGAATCTCTAATCTCATGGAGGAGCAAGAAACAGACGGTGGTAGCCAGATCTAGTGTTGAATCCGAATATAGGGCTATGGCCCAGGCTAGCACAGAGATGATGTGGGTGAAGGCTGTACTTACAGATCTATGTCTAGATGTACCACTTCCTATGAACTTAGAATGTGATAATCAGGCAGCCTTGTTCATTGCAAACAATCCAGCTTTCCAAGAGCGGACAAAGCATATTGAGGTTGACTGTCACTTCATACGTGACATGATTCAGAAGGGGTTCACTGCTACATAGCATATCACCTCAAGGAATCAAACTGCCGATGTGTTCACCAAGGCATTACTACGAGGCCCATTCTAGAAGTGTGCGTCCAAGTTGAGCATGATTGATATCTATGCTCCATCTTGAGGGTGAGTGTTAACGCATATATTAGTTGTCCGTGTGTCTCTCTGGTATTTTTATTTTCAGTTGTATGCTTTATGTAATTTACCCATAGGCTACTCTCCTATATAAGAGAGCCTAGGGCTTATGGAATAAACATCTCTTTCTTTTTTCCCAACATCTAGGAATAAGGGTACTCTAGCAAAGTCAAAACGAGAAATATCGGAGAGAAAACACGCATGTATTCATCATACGTATCTAAGGAAAACTAGCTTGTAACCTTAACTGAAAAAATGGAAAACATGGACAAGTTTGAATCAACAAAAATCGTTCGAGAATATATCTAATTCTGTGCAATAAATTTACAAGATATCTCAAACAATATCACCTTCAATTAATTCTTGAAAACATCTGAGGGATATGCATCAATATAGTATAGCAATACCATGAAATTTTACATGATAAGACTACAAATAAGAAGCAATAGCATGAAGCATAAAAAGATGACAACCTACCCCACCATTTATGTATGCTACCATAAAATCAGATGCTGCGAATTCACAACACAGACCTTGCTTCTAATATTTGAGGGAGAATGGGTTCGATAATATTTAAATGACCTCTTTCTCAATTCAGTACATAAAAGGGAAAGAATATATCAAGAGCCGTGTAAATTCCCTTACCCAATAAACTATCTATACTTCTACAAGAAAGATCAATTTTTTTGAGTTTGCCCCTCAAAGCGAACATCCGTTTTCATTTGACGTTAACATTTCAATCACTGTTTAGACCAACGTCACATTGTATGTATTTAAACCCCATATAGACTCTATGTTCCCTGTCAAAATGCCGGCACCATGTCTGAAAAAATTGATGATGCAAACAAAATAAAAGTTCCAAGTTCTAGATCTTCAAATGCCATTTTTTACCACGTATACATGAAATGAACGAAAGGAGGATTTATAAAGAGTCATCAATTAAAGTGGATGACATAAATATGAGGAATAAGAATGTTGTAGGCACTAGAAAGTAAAACTAATATAATGGCATACTCACGCAGCGCATTCTTCCACTTTCCCAGAACTTTGATTTTCAAGAATGGCCAGAATTAGCTGTTTGTTTTCATCCAGATACTGGAAAAAGATTACAAATGAAAGCAAGCCTTTGGTTAATGAAAAGAAACATCTTGTGTAAAAAATGAAGCAATATGGAAAAAGGCCCACAATTGCACAATTGAAAAATGTGGCTAACAAAATGACAGTACATCGCTGATTGACAGCCATCCAATTTTAGCTACTAAGAAGCGCAGAAAGCACACTAAACAGCCAATCCTCTACTATATGCACTTAAAAAGAATATCTTCTCAAGCCTCCTATAGAAGTTCCACGTTAAACAACTTAGTAACCACATCACAACTAGGTAATTATTTTCGTCAATAAAAACTTGCCAGGTGAATAAAGATCCAATCCTCTAGTATATGCACTCCACTTAAAAGGGATATCTTCACAAACACTATAGAAGTTCCAAATTAAACAACTTACTAAATAAATTGTGTCTAGGTACCTTTTTTAGGATAAAAAGGGAGAGCACAGGATGTGGTGCACACCCCATGTCTAGGTATTTACTAATAATCGTGGGAACTAGTCCGATGGATACAGAGCCCTTACATGACTGTGCCAAGCTCAAATAAATAGTGTTGCATTTTTTTTGAGATGTAAAGAGAATGAAACTAATATACCGTGCAATCATTCTTCATCTTCCAAAATAAATATTTTTCAGTTCAGATGCATGTTAAGTACATAGCATGCTTATATTTTCGAAAAAACTGAAGACAGAATACTGACAACAATACTTTTTTAAAGTTAAAAAGGGCGTCGATCCGAGTGGGCGCAAATCCCATTTATACAACATGTCAAAAAATTACATATCCACAAAGAGAATGATCAAAAAGAATTTCAGCATGCTCGTTGTTAGAAATCGTCACCTTCCTAGCAAGCCGGGTAGTCCAAATCATGGCACAGAGCAGTAATTATGTGACCAAGAGCTAGCACCCCCAAAAGATTCCTAAAACCACCCGTTTTTTCTTGACGAGTCCACCCAATCGATGTCCATGTTCCTCCATACTTTGACAGCCCACTCGCAGGTGAAAGTTAAAGATTTATATCTTATGCACCCTCTGCACATAATAAACAATCCATGTCTGTGGTTCTTAGCAGCTTGATCATGTGAACTTTCTTGGCATCATCTCTCTTCTAAAAAGCCAAAAGAAAACATTTACCCATGATGGTATCTTCAGCTCCCAGATCAATTTGCAGTCTCATGTTAAATCACATGGGTCAAAACCAAAGTAGTTGATACCTGATAGAGCCTTATAAGCCCTCCTGACAAGAAAATTCCCATCACACCAAAGTGGTTGATACTTGATAGAGCCCTATAAGCCCTCCTGACAAGAAAATTCCCATCACACCAAATTCAATAGCCCATCCCAACTGATGGGCTCTCTTTCAAGTCCAAGCCCTCCAATCACGCCAAGGAAATCATGCATTCTTTGCTCTAAGAATGCAGAGGCAAAAGAAGGCGCCCGTACCATTAGACCATGCATCAGCCACGCTATATCCTGACTATCCACTAGAATGTATAATCTAGATAAACGACCACAAAGAGCATCATCCTCAATGGAATCATCCTTCAATGTTTTGAACGAGCGTCAACTTAAACGACGGGCCTCATCAGCTTATATACTTTAAGAGGAACACTGCAAATCCCCCTCCAGAAACTTGATTGCGATTGAATGGTACTCATCTCCACAACTAGGCTACGCCAAAAACTGTAGATGCATCTAACTCCGTATCCACAAAATCCACTTGGTTAGAAGTGCCTTGTTCATCTCATCAATTCTGGACACTCCATGTCCCCATTATCAACTGGCATCAACACGACCTCTATTCCACAAGCAAGTTCCAATAAGATTACTTCACCATGGTCAAAAATAACTTACGGGAAACCACATCATCACTCCTTTCCCCTTTAACTTTCTAGTAAGAATTTCTCCACCTTAAAAGATTTCTCGATCCCTTATCCACAATCGCATGGGGAAGGTCTCTCGTGAAGCATCGTTCGGAAAAATGCTGCTTCTTTCTAGAAGGGTGCCTTTTTTTCAAAAGAGCTCCCTTCTAACAAGTGAATGGGAGCTTTTCTTTGCAAGAAACCAAATTTTTCACAAGAATTTGCGCCTATTACAAGTGATTGGTGAGTATGACTTCTTCTTAAAGAAAACAAAAAAGGCAAGACGGGGCTGTCAGTGCATTTTTTTTTTCCCCACGTCATAACAGAAAACATACTTATGGACATTCGGAAGCTGGGCTTGTACACTTCAAAAACAAACTTATGAAATACAGAAAAGGCATAACACGATTTCACCAATCTTATAACATATACTAAGAACAAAAAAGAAATGAAGACAAAACTGCAAAAAATAAAGGAAACAGTAGCTGTTTTCCATTTATATCCAAAGACCGTTGCCATCATAATATCTGCTAGCTGCGTACGTGATCTCCTCCTATAAAGAAGTGTTTCCCAAATTAAAAGATCACATAACGGATTGACAGTGTATGTGGTGCATGTAAACTTAAAACATCTCATTGATCAAGGTATAGCAACATCTGTGAGGGAACGGCAGTAAGCTAGTTCCACATGTCCCCCCCTTCAAACCACATGACGCACACAGCGCCGACGAGAGTGCCAGCCGAATAAACAAGAAAAGGGACAAAAACAACTAAATGAAAAAGGAAAACAAGCTCCTCTTGGCAACTCCACGTAACCAAACACGATATAGCAGAAGCACACATATAAAGAAACTGAATCAACACAATAAACACTTTGACAGAGAAGAGATTGCAACCCAAAAATCCATCAACAACACAAAGCGCAGAAAAGGGTTCTCTTTTAACAGTCCAAACATGTGGAAGAAACGATCTTCAACACAAAGAACATGGGGATCAAACCCCAATAAAAACAAAAGGAACCAAACTTGCAACAGTAAACCCCTAAAACTCCCTACTACTCCCATCAGCAACACAAGTTACACAATCAAAAAAACCCAAAAAGATGAACCAGCTTCAACAGAAACCCCAACTTGCACCCTTTCCCCGATAATAGCACAAAACAGCATCAAAGAATCCAGCAAAAGCTATCCAACAGGTGAGATGCCCAAAAGGAGAGGTCTAAGAATAGACAGAAAATAATAATAGAAAGAAAAGGAGAGGGAACAACCCTGGCTCTCCTACGGCCTCTATAGGGCAAATAGCACCAGACCCACCAAACCATTTCCATGTGACCCCCCACCCCCCCCCCCCGGTCATCCAGTAGTGGTAGTGGTAGCAGTACCAGCAGCATTAAACAAATTAAAGATCCTACCTGCTGGATAATATCAGTGGTGACGTTGTTGGGAGATGCATAGGCTGCCATCATGGGCTGCATCTGCATGAAGTGCTGCTGCTGCATATCTCGCTCTTTCTCTCTCAGTATCTCTCTCTCTAAGATCACTGGTGCGATTCTGAGAGGAGACTGATCCCTGTCTTTCTTTTGGAGCTTTTAAACTCCCTTCCCCTCTGCTGGGTTTTGTAGGGGGTTTGGGGATCCGATCACCGCCGACATGCGGAGGGCGGAGGCGGAGGGCGGTGACGGGATGCGTGGAAAATCCCTCGCAGTGGCTTTCTATTTCGAGGCGCTCACGACACCTGTGGAGAGAGTTGCCGAGCGTCACGTGATCGGAAGGGGGCCCGCGACTGGGCTCTGGGGAGGGCCTGTCACGTGACGTCCCTAGTTCCGTGGACCCCGGTCAACGAGCTCTGCTTTGAAACGGGGGAGTGCTGCTTGTGGGCCCTCCTTGGGGGGAGGGGCCGTGGTAATCACTGATCATGGTGTGCAATTTGGGGTGACTATTTGGTATGCTCCAAATCCAAATCATCTTGGTATCTAATAGCTTGGAATATTTTTTGAATTGAAGAAGTTGAACCACCATCACATGCAGCTTCATCCCTCCACATCATGATTTGCTCAAAGCATGAACAAACGAGAAACAAGCATAGTTGTATGAACATGGGACTAGTATTCGATAAATCGAGAGGTTTGATGCTCTGATTACTTCGTTGTATATGTTGTAATGTTGTAATCTCCATCAGAGGAAAGGAGGATATGGAGTATATAGGGAACACTTTATTAGGAGTATAGCGACTTGAGAGGAGGCATTATTTTCTATATGCTACTCTTCTTTTCTCTAGAATAGGTGGTGTCTGAGAGTGAGGGCTGGCATGGAATTATCATTTTGAGAAGGGAGATCTCGTGACGATGGAGTTTCTTGTGACGGCTTATATTTGTGGAACATGTTTAAACATTTTTTCCACTTCGATACATCTAATCTTTGCACGTTTTTTTTGAGCGATGCATGTGACTGATTAATTAATGTGTGCATTGACTCAATAAACTTAAAGGATATACTAGTCTAGTAGACCATGTTATTTCTATTGATAGGCTTTACACTTCCAATGACATGTGTCTGATTTCATATTTTAGGAAGGCAAGGTAAGCAGTAATGAAAGTAATTTATGTTCCTCGGTAGTGGTCGATTGATAACCAATCGATTTAAACGTAGCAATTAACTAGTTAGTTAAGTTCCTCGCTCAAGTGACTATTGTTCTTTCGGTGATGTTGCTACGTTTGAGGCATCTGATAACCGTCCTTAGTGGATTTTAACTGATTATTATATTTCAAGTAGTCGATTGGAGGTTCAAGTTTGTTGGGCACATCTACCTAACCGCAAGACTAATTGTTCAATCAATCGAATAGTTAGTGAAAAATGACTATTTCTTAAGTGTTTCATTCATTGATTGTTTTTCCTTAAATTATCTCGATATTAATTTATTACCTCTTCCAAACTCCTAACTCGTGCTCTTGTATGTAATTCATCACTTGGAATCATCGTTTATAAATTCTTTCACATCCATTTCACCAATAATATAGAACCTCATATATTAATAAGTATGACTGGTTCTTTTATCCAAATCAATTTCATGCTTAGATCTTGGATCTATATCTCCCCATCAAAAATCGTTAGCAAATCGGTACTGGCTAGTCTAATTCATGGTTAAATTGATAAGTTATAACGAGATTCTAGCAAAATACAAATGAGTGGTTGATTGATGAAGATACTCTATCTGATTTCACTTGATTTAGTTGGTATTTGTACTAAATCAATAGGGAATGACCTTGGTGTAATAAAAACCTTTACTGGCTTAATATTTTATCTCAAAGAATTCCTAATTTTCACGCAATTAATTTTTGAATTGAATGTAAGTGTGTATTTGACGAGTCGTAGAATGCCCTTTATTAAAGTCGTGGACTATCGTTCGCTAAATTATGAATGTGTCATTTCGTTGTAGGCGGGTAATCGGAATCGGTCAAGAAATAACCACACAAAATTTAGTCAATTTTAATCAATGTGGTTTTATATTTATTTTACTTGGTCAAGTCCTAAAGGTCGAACACAAGGAGGCAAAGGAACAACCTAGAATTTTATCTATCAAAGTTCGTGCATGATTTTCGAGGCAGACTTTTTTGTAATTTTTTAATGTAATTTGGGATGCAAAATGCAATTTTTGACAGATTTTAAGGACGAGAAAATGAATATCAATCAAGTGATGTCCGAAAAATATGAAACTTGGCCACGATGACAAGAATAATGAAATGAGTGCACTATACATTTTTTTAATTTTTGGATGTCGATTAATTTTTGTGAATTTTTAAATGTAAATGGTGTGAATCCCAATATTTAATTATAATAAATATTAAAGCTAATTATTTTTAAGGGGTAAAATTATCCAAGATCTATCATTAGGTGATTGATCTCAGAAAAATCTGAAACCTCAAAAATACAAGATTCAATACCTATTAAAAATTAAAGTATGCAAAATAATTTTGAAAGGACAAACGATGCATGCAAATGCAATTCTTTTAGGGCACAATGTGCTAAATAGCTAATTTTACAAGTTGTGAATTTTTCGGCATTTTTTAGAGCAACGATTAATTAGTTATGAATTTCAGAGCACAAAATTAGGCAAAATATGTAATTTTCCACAGAACAATTAATTGTTTATTAACGACGGATCACAAAAATATCAAACATACGTCATAATGTAGAGAATTAGTTGTAGAACACAATGCAAATTTTTGATGAATAAAATAGTGCAATGTAGAGGTTCAAAATGATAAAGGAATATAGGTGTATTAATGTAATGATGATAATAAAAATAAATATGAAAGTGCAATCGAGGGACCAACGTGTAATTACCTAGAAAGTTGAGGATGTTTTTGCAAAATTACAATAAGGTAGCACGTGACCTCTGGTTGAGGGGTTGTTGTGCGATTAGGGGAAATGCTCAGGGGATTCTTGCCATTTTTCCACGTGGTCACGTGCCCAGCACGTGATCCGTGGGTGGCTGAGGTCATTACCCCAACGCACGTGTCGCGTACGTAGGGGCCTCGGGTCTCACGCCCGGCGGCTGGAGCGACGGAGGAGGTGGAGGAGGGGGGTCGATGCTTTGTGATGACCGTACGTCGAAGCACAGTGAAGCGCGGAGTGGCGAAGCTTCACGGCGAGGCGGAGGTTTGCGTCCAGAACTGAGGTTGTGGCTGGAAGCTATCGGCGGTCGTTGGAGTTGACGATGGTGATCAAGGGCCGTTGGTGGTTGTCGATGGAGCTTTGGCGGCGGAGGCCTGATTGGCTCTTACGCCCGACGGTTGTCGAAGAAGATGGTGAAGGCGGAGTCAGGGCAGAGGAGATGCGTAGCTCCTGGGGACATCTTTGAAGATGGTGGCTCGAGTCGAAGATGATGTGTGATCTGTTGTTTGGCCATGAAGTTTGGAAGCACAATAGCGAGGTGGTGTTTTCGTCGGCGTGAACGTGGTTGTCGAGGTGATGGTGGATTGAGTAGATGAAGCTCTGAACGTATATGGCACAACGGAGAGAACTCAGGTTGAAGGTGTATTATGGAAGTTGGAGGCTGGAGAAGCGTCGTCGTTAGCGGTGGAATCTTGTAGAATGTTGAAGGTTAAAGATGGCGTCTACTCAACGGAGGAGGGCCGGAGCTAGGCATTAAAGGAGGAGGTCACCTCTGCAACGAGGGTTGGGCCTCGGATCTCGCCGCTAGGAAAGGACGGGTTGTCACCTCGGCGCTCGATGAAGAAGCAATCGACGGATGGGTTGTTCGAGGGCGGCGGAGGCATTTTTATAGGAGAAGGGGCATCACTGGAGATGGCAGTCGGTCGGGTGTGGATCTGATGGGATTTTGACAAGGTACGACGAGGGAGAGATGCGTGGGTGGAGGAGATCATGGAGGCGGCCGTGATTTGCGGAGATGACCAGGATGGGCAGCCCCTTTTGGAGACGGCGGCAGAGCAAAAGAGGAAGGGGCGGAGCGGATTGGGAACGAAGGGGGATTGAGGACGACGTACAGCGGCCGTCTGATCGGCGGTAATCGGAAGGCCATGATCTTGCAACGTGGTGGCATGAGAAAAAGGCTGGCCACGCACGTACGTGGCATGTACGCGGGAGGCACGTGCTACGCATGTGAGGTGGTTTTAAATTTTTTATAAAAATGAAAAATAGAAATCCAAAAAATGGGTGACACGTGGCGGCTCCAGGAGCGGCCACGTGTTATCCACAAAAAAATCGGAAAATAAAGACTTTGATAAATATCTAAAAAATAGTAAATAACCTCGGATCGAAAAAGTTTCTTCACAAAAACTGCTCGTCTCGATGGGATCTACAACTTTCATGAATGGACCAAAACTAAAATCAATCAATTACACAAAGTGATATTTTGAGCTACTCTATGTACATAGAATACCTTGATTTTTGGGTTATATAATTTTTTTGTCATTTTTAAATCAGATAAAAATCTAGAAAAAATATGATAAAATCAAATATAAATATTTACATATTAATTTATTTTTTATTTTTATTAATTAATAAAAAGAAGAAATAAATAAAACACAAAAAAGATAATTTTTGTACAGACAATTAGTGAAGTCTCGGACTCAGTTAGTTTCTTTGATTTTAAACTCAATTTTGATTCGGATTTTTACGCATTTTAATAAAACTTTAATCAAAGAATATAAATGAAAAGAAATAAAATAAAATAATTTAATTATGTACATAAAATAATAGTGCAAAAACTGCTAAAATACAAAATGTACAAAAGAGGTCCAAAATCCAATCTACACATATGAACTCTGATTCACTTGAACTTGGTCTTGTTTTGAAGGTAATTGAATGTACATTAGTTCAAAAGTGAGTAAAACGGACAGTGAAAGGGGAAGATATGAAGGTTTTAGCTCGGGAATCCTAGAAGTAGGGTTTGGGTTTTTGGTCCACTTATTTATGTTAGTGATTTTCTTCGTATTTTCATTTATTATTCTTGTTAGTGATATGTACACAGTGGAGGTGGTTTTGGGTCAATTGGAGTTAGCATGAATGAGTTAAAATCAGGGAAGTTAGGCTATTTACAAGTCAATTTTGGTTGGGATTGTTGGCTTCTTGATTTGTGTAAAAATAAGTGTTAAAATGCAATTCTTATCAAAACATGCATGGATGATAATTATGCAGAATAAATGAAGATTGCCAGTATATATTAGGGATTTGAGCTTAATTAATTAGTTTTAGAGTGATGAATCTTAGATTCATCAGTATTCTGCCTTACTTATTAACAATGTAGTATACAAAGAATGAGATGCCCATTTTCTTATGTCCTAATCAACCCTTTTTCTTATAAATAAGAGGTAGGAGAGTAGTCTCCTCTCTCCATCCTCGATTTTCGTACACACCCTCTTCACAGAGTATCCCCTCTCCAATGGACAATAAGACGAAGGAAAGAAATTACATGTAGTCCACATGTTAGTATTGTAATTCGATAGCAATATGGTTGAGGCAAGGAGTAAGTAGTCTTTATTATGTTGAAGCTGAAGAAGACCCTCATATTGGTATAGCTTGAGTTACACCGTTGGACGTGGAATATCGAGAACTGAAAGTGGATCTAGGTGGGGTTTCAATGTTTATTTCTTTTAGGGTTTGTTCTTATTTTCTTTGAGGATTTTACATGTATTATAAGTGAATGTAAACTTAGCGAGATTGATGTGTTTTGGAGTTGAATACATGTTTTCATCTCGTATCTCATGATCGAAAAGTGTGACTTTGCCTTACACCTCATTGGGGTTGAAGCTTGTTTTGATCTTCCCTATCGATATAAAAGACTTTCATTTATTTCTTGATAGCCCTGCTAAAAAGTTGGATGTCCAATGCATGATCATCCAACATCCTTTAGCTTTATTTTAAGGTCAAATATGTAAATCTAGTTGTGCACTCTCTTTTTTTTTTTGAAAAAGGTCATGTTTGATCATCTAAAATAAGGGGTACCAAGTGCCTTAAACCCAAACGTGCCCACATCGCCACACAGTTTTTGTACATATATGATCTAAGACTTGGGGGACACCACCCCCTGATAGATCAGTTCTCCACCATTCTTATTTGGAAGGAGTTATTGTTCATTGTAGCAAGTGATAAAGAGCATGCAATCAAAAATGACCATACTAAAAGTTATAATTACAAAATTTTTGATGTGGTTGGTTTGTTTAAGTTACTTGGGCAAGTCCCAAGGTTGGTCTCATGGAGGTAATATGATGGTCTAGAATTAGATTTTAAAATAATTCACGTTTATTTTTCAAGAGATCAACTTTTTATAGGGGTTTGGATTCTTTTGTAAATTTTTATGAAATTTAAAACAAAATATGTAATTAATTTAAGAAAAAGCGAAGAATGGCTTTTTATTTTTTATGCAAGGAAACGAAATGTTATGCACAATATCATGAAATAAATAAATACCTATATCTTTAGAATTTTTAAAAATGATGATGAATGCAATAAGATGACCAAGATATCACTGTACACCTCAATTTGATCCCCAAGCCCCAAAGTCAATTAATTCTAGATAATATGTGATCAATAAATGTCAAATTAATTCCCAATTGATACCCTCAATTTTAGCACAAATTTACGAGCAATAAAATAGATTACAAAGAATAGATGGATCAAAGAATGACTGAATAACTTCCTCAATTTTAATTAAGTTCATTAGTATTTCAAAATGAACAATGCAACGTATCACATGATAGCGAATTACAATAACTTTAAAATGGCATCAAGAGCATCAAATCGAATCATAAATTCTCAAGGATATATATATATAATAAGAATAAATAGAATTGTTATTGAAATAACCTTCACATTGGTTTGGTTGTAATTTCTTGAAGATGGAGGAGTTCTTGTGAAATATAACCCTCAGGTGTATGTGAGGTTCCAAGGAACATAAAGGGTGCGGGTGAAATTCTCCTCACAGCATGTACGTGGAACACGTAAGTAGGAGGTCTTATGTGCAATATCCGGGAAGGGTGGGTAGGTATGTGCATGTATACCTGAGTCACGTGTGATGCACGTGGAGGAGTCGTGATTCGGCTAGAGGTATGGATCCAAAATTCTGCATGGTGGCTTCTGGCTACTTCGAGGAGAGCCGTTGCATATGGCCCGTGTCTGAGGTTTAGGGTATTTTGCATACGTTAGTTTTGAAGGGGGGGAGGGGGTGATGATCAACGATGCTTGTAGCACCTGGGAAGAAGGGAATAACCACCAACGATGTTTGTAGCACCTAGGGTTGCTCCCCCTCTTCTTCTTTGGCGTATGTCAAGGGTTGTTCTTAGCTTCAGTTATGACTTGATGCCCTGGTGGCCGTCACACAACCAGGGGTCATCGAGGTAGATGATAACGAAGAGAGTTTGATGGCCTAGAAAGAGGTGAAGCTTGGAAAGAAGTCCGATGATGGCTTGATAGCACAGATTAAGGAACGTGGGTGTGGCTCTCGTATCGTGTGGCAAAGAGGAGTTAATTTCCGCCATGATTTGGCCAGAGTAAGATGATATGTAAGAGGTAGAGGTAAAGTGTAGGGGGAGGAAGATGATCAATAGCGGTCGGTGCGATATGGAGCTTTGATGAAAACGAAGGGAGGTGGAGTTGGGTTGCGATGTGGGTGAAGAAACAAAATGAGGAGAGAAAAAAGGAAATGAAGGAAAATAAACAAAAAGGGGATATACTTGTTGATTGTCGCTTGAAGTGGAGGAGATAAATCTCAACTCCGGCCCTCGTATTCAACCACGAAAGGAGCACAGTGAGACTCTGTAGCTCGCTAAGAGTAGAAGCAGCACGAGGGTTGAATCCCTCGTGGATTACATCAGTGGAGGAGGTTATCCACTGAATTCTGCTCGTTGTTGTTGTCACAAGCCCGTACTTCTCAGCTCTCCCTCTCTCTTGATATGGAAGACGATTATGGCACCCTGGATCGGGGTTACTCAATTACAAGGCATTCACATTATTTAATTCATGGTTGATCGTATCAAGTTACAAAAAAATAAAGGAATTTTTCGCGAGTTTGAATTACATTCATGATGATATATCAAGCCATAACGAGACATGTGTCGTCAAAGAAACATTGCATTAACTTCCACATAGCAAACATGTATCACAAGAAAAATTGGTGTTTCCTACATGTATCTCCAAAAGTACGGCAGAAGAGAAAGAAAGCACAATAGAAACACAACTACCTATACAAGAGACCATCATGTGTACTGTCAAAAGTAGATCTCCATCGGAACACCAAAATCTAAGAGTCCTGATAACCAAGCTAGTCTATTGTAGGCGCCTTCCCTATCATCCATGTAGGGAGAAAGAGACGCCAACAATTGCTGAGTTCAAACATTAAATATAAAAATAAATAGGAGTTTAAGTGGTTACAAAATGAAGTAAGTAATCACGTGATCATAAAATAATTTAACTGCTTGCATGGAAAGGAGGTTACCTAATAACTTAGCATACTAAACGCTTCCCAAGCATTGGTGACAGTTGTAGGATGTAGTGATAGATCTTACCGAGACATTGACGATAACTGATGATTTCCAAGTCACGATCTTTTCCATGCAAAAACCAATGTGCGGAACAGAAACCAACTCAAGCGACGAAGAAGCCCGTTAAAGGACTCATCTGTCTCGACTCCCCAATGGAAGCAGCCCATGGGAAATCTAGTCAAAACTCCAACTATGCCTTGAGATGGGTGGGAGAGACTATCGGTCTCAGTCACTGCACTGTTGCTCGAACCGGTGTAGGAACATGCTAATGAAGCTCGAAGAAAAACAAGGGTCCTCCAGTCTAGGAACCCTAGCAAAACTCGGAGTCAGCAGAACTGGTCAAGCAAAAACACATACATCCCAAGGAAGCAGAAAATTGCGAGCTCCCGATAAATACGAGGAAGATACTGAGATCCTAAACCCAGTCACTAAACGACTACTGCCCACTCTGGGCATTCTATCTCCATCCCAATGGAGGGTCATCGCACCCTCGCACAGTCAGGTATAAGGGATACATTGATCGGAAAAATGTCTAGCATCATTGATTCACAATCATATGGATGCACTTGATTATAGATTCAATTCACATTCCAATGAGAATAGTAGTAATTTTTAAAATGTAGAGCTTTCAAATATAAGCAGTAACCATGCACCATTTGTGTCAAATGGACATTAATGGTTATAAATTATTGACTTATGGATATAGTGAATGCACTTTTTTAGCACGAATGAGCCATGAGCTTAATGTTTTCCAAATCCCAATACCCAAAAATGGCATAGAAATCAGTCATATCTCATATGTATTACTTGATGTTTTTAAGTCAAAGATGAATTACAGGGATCCGTCTAAACAATTCTAGAAACCTTCATTCAAGATTCAAAATTTGTAAACTACCGTTCATAACTAGAAAAGCTATAATAAACCATGGTAGTCAGACTGGATCACCAGCACCACTAATTACACACAAAAGACACCTTACCAAAACAATTTTATTGTAAGTTAATTATGTGGTAAAATCTATAACATTCTCTTAACATGGGCATAGTTGTATACTAGCATGAACCCATGTATGCACCGCGCAAACCTTAGTATAAAAACTGACTATTTCCTTGCTTAATAAAAAAGAAGCCACCAAAGAAAAGGGGTTTCCAAACTCTTCTTGCATTGAAATGTCTATTTTGAGAATGAGATCCATTCATAGTTATTAAAGTTTTTCAACAAATGAATAATACAAACATTGTGAACTTGTTGCACAATGGCAAATAAAGAAGTGGAACAAGAATCTGCACATAGTCTAATTCCTTAGTTAAGAACCGTATTCTTTATGTGATCTAAAAATGCTAGATTGGTTATGTTCATTAAATCTTAAAGATACTGACAATTTTAAACATGAGTTCCGATAGTAATTTCCATGAACTAATAAAAGGATTTTATATAACAAGATCCTGACAAGAGTTTACAACATTCGATGATCACAGTAATAGGATTGTTTATTTAAACTATGTGAAGCAAACTATAATCAATTCAATATGGTTATTAATAATTTGGTACAACTCATTAAAATTCAATTGATATCACCAGAAAAATGAGAAAAAGAACAAATATAATCAGGGACATGCATATGAAATGTAGCAAGTTCAGATTACTTGCTTGTGTAGCTAAATTATAATTTCATTTTAAGGAAGTGACTAAATAATATAGGAACAAAACATAGAATAACACCAATATTTACAAGGAGGACAACGGGAAGGGGTTTTAGAATGTTCCTTGAACCCACTGAATGGAATAAAAATGGGTCAATTATAGTAGCATCAACAACAACAGAAACAAGGGGAAGGAGGATAGGTTCTTGCTTGGGGAAGAACGGAAGAAGAAGAAGAAGGGGGAGAAGAAAGGGCATTTGGGTGATATAAATAAGGAAGAATGGGAGGTACGTGTCAAAAAAAATTAAAACCAAAGGGATATGTGTAATAATATGGGAAAAATTGTACGCGTGTGTGTTGAAATTTATAAAATTTTGTAAATTTTGATAAAATGCTAAATTCACTACCAAGAAAGGATATAAGTTGTAGTAGCAAAGGATATCATCCCAGAAAAGGGGCGTCTTCATCAGTGATATCTTCAAAATTTGGATCAAATACGGCTGGAGAACTATGATACATTTTTTCTTATTTACAAAAATTAGGAGTCGCGAACATTTCCCATGCACCTGAGAGTTGATTGTAGATTACAGTCTACTTCCTAATGTGTTCTAATTTGTGATCCGACTTCATCCTAGACCTAATATCTTTAGTGGAAAGTTTTACATGTTGGGCACCAATCACACAAATATACATTGTTGAGGTTTGTGCACGTGCTAGAGTTAACGATGGAGGTCATTACCACACTAGTAGAATGCTAATCCTTACAAACACAACATAATCATTACAGTCCAAGTGTATGGTCAACATAAGATGAGTCATAAACATATTCTTAATATAGAGAAGAGGTTTATATTAAACAACCTCGAGGATATATCTCCAAATACAACAAAGAAAATGTATAACATTATAGCAAAACTTTGTCTTAAAGAAAACACCACGAGCCTTGAATAGTAAAATTACTAGATAATTTTATTAAAAATGGATTTCTAAGAAGTTATAATGTACCATCTTTTATGTGAAGAAGGAAGGTATTTGAATATTCCTTATCATGTGCCTTTAATTGATGATCTTATGTATACATGTAATCCCTTCAAAATGGCAGCATACTTCAAGAAGGCAATGATGAACTAAATTGAGATATAGATATTGGCCTTATGAGATCCAATATCTAAGTTCAAAAAAGGTTTGATGTACTTATTTCTTAATGATCTATATTCACATGTCAAATTGCAAATCAAAAAATATTCTTGTGGCTCTTAATACAAAACTTTCTGCACAATGATGGAGCTCAGAAAGCCAAATGTTCCCTTTTTTGAGTTATTATAAGTTTCCTATTATATTTTACAACGACAAGCCATGTATATTACATGCAATAAGTATCATATTATTGTTGACAAATCCAAGCATGCTTGAATATGCAGTCCCAGTAAGGATTTTATGCTATATACAAGGCATAAAAGTTTTGTTAATTTTAAAAATGAAAAAATAATTCAAAAATAAAAAATCATACAAAGGAAAGTATTTTACCCAATTTGAAGAAATACAAAATTTATCTATGTTTTTTTATCAATTTATAATAATATTCTCAAGAATAAATATTAACTAATATAATAGATACCAATCGCCTAAGATGTCATGCAAATTCGTTTTTTACAAAAACTCGAAGTTGAATCAACATAAAATGGAACAAAAACAAATTAATCTTATTTTTTAGTGATTTTATTTCGAATGTGATGTTGAACATAATTTTAGATGACCTTATTAATTTGGAAAAGTCTTTGTTGTTATTATTTTATAATATTAAAAATAATTTGCTAAAAACTAAAGGAATAATATGTAAAATCCACAAATTATGTCCTAAAAGTAACTTGACATCCACCTTAAATGGTAGAGCTCAAGCTAAATTTTTCAATGGAATGCTGGTTCCGTTGATCTTGGCAAGTTTAACCTATCAAGTGAAGAAGGTAAATTGCTTTCTATTGCGCCTAGGTTGTTTTATTAATGATCGGTGAATTGATTATTATCCAATCCTTGAGTGCATATCTCATTTCTTTTTATTTATGTACAAAATAACATGTGATTATTTGAACACAGAACATTATAGGATCGATCAAATCTTGGCCCACAATCTTCGATCATATATTGAAAATACAATGAAACGTAATCTAGGATAGTATTTATCAAAGAATCAATGGAGTTCTACTGTTGTCATTAATAACCATAACTTCATTATGAACTTTGGATAAGTATCTAAGCCTTACAACATTGATATATTGTGTAGAGAGAAATTGTTGATGATAAAAAATGATAGGAATGTGTGATGAAATCTTGCATAATAATTTTTATAGGTATATCAAAACATGAAATTTGAGAAGGAAAAAAGATAATTATTCGATAATCTTCTCTACAAAAACAAAAGAGGTGCTATGAGGTCAAAGATTGATCGATATGACTTGAGGTGAAGATCAAATGTGTGTAATAAAATCCCACTTGTAAGCTTTTCTTATGAGATCTAAAAGACGATTTAATAGTTGTGATGATTGAATCAAAGTTGTTACTGCCTAATATAATCGTTAAATAATGATGTGATGCTCAGAGGAGGATATGATAAGATTTATTGGTTCAATTTTATGAACAATGGATTCAATGGCTGATGGGTTCTCTATAGGATCTAAGAAGATCTCTAGTCCTCCCTCCCCACCCTATACACTAGATCTCTATAAATGAAATGTTTGTAAATAAAATGGATGTTTATATTATGGTGTTTAACCCTTTATCCATGGGATCTAGCAATTACCACTTTGTTGAAGCAACAAGAGAAGAATGAAAGAGGTCAAGATTAACATTTGAAAATAGAAAATGAACTCTTACCCTTGTATTATCCAACAATGAGCAGTGTTGTTCCAGACATTTTCGTGGACCCTAGGCAAAAGAAAAAAAGTCCTTACAATTTTTTATAAGAGGAAATTATCCCTAGTGTGTTTACCATCAAGTATAAAATGAAATATTATATTTTAGGGGAGCATTCGGTCCTTAAAATTTTCATTAAATTTTCGATTTTAGCATTGTGTTGTTCATCGAAATTTCGAATTTACAAGGGCTCATTTTTCAGTAAGTTGTTTCACCAAAAATTCAATTCTATAATGACTTACTATTTTATTCATAGAGTAACAACTAGATCACATTTAACCCAGGCCTCTAAAGTTAATGGGATCTCGACATTTGCACTTCAAAACTATGTCCAGGGCCGTCCCTGACAGTGGGAGAAGATTTGATAATTGAAAAGTATAAATGAATAAGTGTGTTAAATATAATAAATACAGGAGGTTGTAGGGATAGATGAGGTATACATTGAGTGTCGAGTTTCATATTAGGTTACATCTATCACATGCATGGAAGATAGGCTAGAATGTGAACACCTAAGGTCCTAAGGCAACTAATGGATATTAGAATGACAATTGGACTGGACTTAGAGGGTTGGGGAAGGGGATCAAAAGTTCAATCAAAATTTCAATCAAATGGCATTGAATGGTGGAGAAAATGTTTCAACAAAATTTATAGAATTTAAGATTTAAGACCAATAATGATAGATCGTTTTTTGTGAATCGAATTTGTAATCAATTAGACCAGATTGAGATGACTAATGGCTCAATCAAATGAAGAATGTAAGAGCTTTTGATTGAGTTCTTGAATTCAATGAGTAATCATGGAATGCAGAAAATACAATCAATGAAAGATGGGAACAATCATTAAAGATGGGTTATAGATGAATGTGCATCTATGGAGCAACAAAGTGCCACATCAGTTTGTGCTAAAAGGATGAACATTCTTATCGAAAAGAGGAACTCCTTCTTGGGGTAGCAGTGCTTAGAAAAACCTCTCCATTGGTTGGTGGTGTGTCCCGTATTACTCCGAGTTAATCCGAAAAATCACCTCACAAATCCGGGTTGGAATTCCATCAAAAATCAATGTAACATCACATCACGTTTTTTATTCCAACCATCTACCATCACTCGTAATCATCGAAACATCTACTATTCACATGAGGTAACCCCAACAACCCAATAGCAGAACTAACCCTAATTTTTGTAATGGACCCAGTAAGCCTACCTTCAATTTTTTAAACAAATAATATAAATAATAATACAAATAATGTGTAATACGAGTTGTGTATAAGAATAAAAAATAAAAACAAAGGTTAAAGATGATTGGGTCTCTATATGGGGTCACACACGCAAGAAGAACTTAGAATAATTTAATAAGAAACGAATAAAACTAACTATAAGATGAACTAAAAGAGAAAACAGTATACAATAAAAACTAAGCTCACTATAAACATGTAAAATATATGCACAGTAGTATACTATATGGTAAAAATATACAATAAGAAGATGAAAGTGAAAACAACAAGTCTCCACACAAAGGGACATAGTACAGACATATGCATATATAAGTATTAGTATATTAAGTGTATGAATACTATACTATTATGTAGACTATACATATGGATATTTATATTTTAAAGTATTTGAGTTGGTTCTTTTTGTATATTATTTGAAGTTTGCTTATTTAGTGTGGATATATCAATTATCGAACTTGTATTTAATAAAGGTTACATATTCAGCACTTGATATTTTTATCCTAGGATGAAATCTAGGGTTTTACCTTTGCAGCATTAATGCTCTAAGTTTCCATTCAATATACCTTTAAACTTTTGTATTTTTATATATTATTTAATATTCATTAGATTATATTTATTTTGTATACTAGCACTCATCACTGTCTAATTATACGTATCTTTACATAGACTAGCTTAATTTTAGGTTGTTAATATAATGAATAAAAATTCACTAAAAATTTACACATGGAAGATTCTAAAATGACACAATTATTGGATATGAATAAAATGTCTGGGACAAGGAGAAAATGATGCGTGAATAGTTACACATATATAAAGACGACATGAAAGGGTAGAACAACGTCTACATTATCCACAAATCTTTTGAGCTAGAAGGTATGATTATTTGATGCAAGATCCAAAATCTTTCCAGGAAAACCACGTTAAAAAATGAAAGGATTTGCGAAGAATGTGCATAGAAAATGACATATCCATATATTTGAGCTAATTCTATCTTGCAAATTAGTGGGCAATATTGTAAACACCACATTGGACCTTCTTTTCGTGTGCATGTTGTCTAAGCCATTCCTCTACAACAAACTTTATGATCCTTCATTTGTCATTACTTTTCTTTGATTCTTTTTTCACATTCTTATGATTTTTTCACTCTCTTCATTCTAATTAGACAGAGCGCTATCTTACTTTGTGACTATGAGGATATAGTTTGATCTATAGGGTTTTTATCATTTGTGTCCTTAAATTCTGCACTATCAGGTATACTCCTCCATTTTTGCAATATCAATTATGCTCCTACATTTTTAGGAAATTCACGATTCTACCCTTCCATTAAGGTAAAGTACTGGCATAACTACTATCATAAAAGGTAGAACTATGGATTTTGTAATAGTATAGAGGCACAACTGATATTACAAGAATGGGAGGGGCATAACTGGTATTGCAAAAGTTAAGGGTGCTAGTGATAAAAATCATTACATTAAACTACTATTAAAAATATTTTAAAAAATAGTTTCCACGAAAATCAATATTAATGTATGTGATTTTTTATTCTTAAATATAGACATAGTTACATGTAAAATGTTTTAGGTTTAGTGGAGCTACCGTGGAGGGCAACTTGACAACCCACTACATTTATTTTTCCTATTTCTTAAGGTATTTTTTAAAAATATTTGGGAGTACTTAAATCATTATATGACACCATCTTCTCATTTAAATTTCATGTGAAACAGACATTTCTAATCCGTCCATCTAAAATGAGACGATTTCAACAATTCTAATATCGTTAAAATTTGACAAGATTGATAAATGGGATAGGATTCTCGAATTGAGTAGATATTTGAATGAGAACATGATGTCATATACTTATCTAAAAATCCCCAAGTATTTTCAGAAAATACCTTAGGAAATAATATAAACAAAGGTGGTGTAGCTTCATTAAATCCAAAAATTTTTTAGTACAAAATTGTGTTATTTAGAAAGTGCTTTGACACTTATTTTAAGGTTATTTTATGCACATAACTCTCGATATTTTTATAATTATGCGGTGATCTCTCCATAATTCTGAATTACACATAAAATCAAGGGTGGTGACTTGTGCTGATATGTAGCCCTTCTTTAGCTTCTTCTTTAACCATCCCCTATGGTTGATCAAACCAAATAGACCCGATGGTTATTTATTTTTATCTCCCAAATCACTATCTTCCCTCTCCTAGATACACCCACTCACCCGTCAAAAACACTTCTCTTGCATCTCAAAAATGCTCGGGGGGCTTCCATGTATGTTGCAACCTCAATCTAGTTGGTCGTGTAGAGGCGTCCATCGCCAAGGGAAAGCAGGTTCTTTGTGGCAAATGACTTTAACGTGGTGGAGCTCTTTCTTCCCATAGAAGAAGGCTAATATCTCCCTCATGGGAGCATCCAAGGAAAAGATGGGGAGGTCAGAGGAGATAAGGTATGGAGGATGATGGGGGCGACATGAGAAATAAGTAATTCTAGTGACACGACAATAAAATCAATGGCATAGAGATTTGGAAGGGGGAAGAGGAAAATATAGTGAAGGATGACCTCGAAGACGTAGAGGTGGGAGGCGCAGTGTGCTGTTTTTATACCCCCATGAACACCGATCAATGAGTTGTGGGTGGACTGCACCGAATGACCTAGATCAAGACAATCTCAATAATCTAAAACAAGCACAGTGTTACGACACACTTTCAATCAAAAGATAACCAGTCAAACACAAGTGCACACTTTTTTAACGTGGAAACTCTCATGGGTAAAAACAACAATCTAAGCCTCCCGACTTTGGCTTTCAACCCGATCCACATGTGTCTTCCACTAACTCGAGTTGCTTACGCGGACGACCCAACCGTACTACAACTTGAGTTGATTACGAGATCAACTCAACTGTATACAATTAAACAATTATAATAACCTCAATATAGAAGTAAATATACAATAAATAATATGAGGCGAAACTAAAACAATACAGAGTGAGGAGCGTGCTCATAAGAATTGAACACAAATAACCGGAGTTATTGGATTGAAGAACACATCATAAAATCACTCACAAATCGTTCTCTCATAATACATAGTGGAAAGAAGATAGTTGAGAGCCTATTGCTCTTGTTGTGAATGAGTATGTGGTCTTATTTACAGGGATCCAAGAAATATGATCGTTGGAAACAAAGTAGGAATGAAATTGACTTCAAAATATTCTTTAAATGGAATATCATCGATCGAGATACTAATGGTCGATTAGAATCAAATAATCGAGCACGTGGATATTGATGATTGATCAAGATCAAGAAATTATGATCGATCAATGACTAAAGGTGATCAATCAAAAATATATACGTTGTAATTCAAATAATTATCGATAATAAAAGAAGGGTGGTCGACCAATGGCGATCGATCATGTGAGAATGATTGATTGATGAGCTTAACTCTTTGATATGAAAGTCAAAGTCAAATGGATGAAATGTAATGTGCATGATTCTTAAGGTTTTTTACATTCTAAGATAATTACAGAATGCATGACTTAATAAAATAAAAGACTTCATCTGCTTCTTGAGCTTGAGATCCTTCACTGAGCTCGACTTGGAGTTCTATAGCCACAAACTCCTTTGAGATTCTTAGCTTCTTCTTCACTTAAGCTAGCGCTACTCAGGCTTGAGCTTGTTCATGGAATAGTAGCTTTCCTACTCTTGACATTCCTGCAAGCTTTTTCACAAGGTTTTGACTAACATCACAAGTTTTGTTATCATCAAAAATATGCATGCTCATGTACTAACAATCTCCTCACTTATGCATGCATTCACAAATGGAGGTTGGAGAGTAGATGGATATTGAAGGGAGGAGAATGGTAGACATAGATGCATAAAGAGATGTGTTAAGTGGAGGTTCTATAAGAATTTTTTTTCGAATGTTGGGTTGGAAGGGGTGGACGAAAGAAATTGTGGGGAAGGAGAAGGATAAGAGACACATATAGAGGGAGAGGGAGACATGGGCAGGGAGAAGGAAAAGGAACCTTCAGCTAAGGACAACCGATGATGCCCTGTAAAGGGGGATATGCTAAAGCGATAGAGTTGGTGCCCACAATCATTGAAGGTGAGAAGGGATAGAGGAGCCAGAGCCTAACCCAAGACGAAGGTGATGGAGGAGCACAAGGAAGATAAGCTTAAGGATGCCAAGAAGCTCGTCGAAACCGAAATAAAGCCCTTGACAAGCTCAAACAACTCCTCTCTACTACCATTGCCAACAAAGAGTTCTCCATGCCCTTTAGTGAGGATAAGAAGTCTCACAGTCTTAAGGTCTGCTGTTGTCACGTGGCTTCATGGATAAATGGAAGGCGGGGTATTATGGGAATGAAGGTGAAATAAAGTGTAGGTAAGGGGAGAGAAAGAGAAAGATCTATCTCTTCAAGCATAGTGATTGAGTGCGACATCAGTGAAGGCATAAAATTAAGGCTCCAAGCAAGACATGAGATGTCGTTGCGGCTTGCAATGCAAGGCGGTTTCGCCTAGATGTTTCGATCCGAGATGGAGGGGAAAGAGGAGGAAGGAATGGTATTGATGATTCCTATATACATTATTATAAAATCCATTTCTCATTCTCATATCTCAAACAATTCAATAAAAATTGCCATTAATTCACTAACATTAACTTGTATTATATTGTAAATAATATGTGTATAATTGACAAAAATATCAAATCCTAAGTTTATTGTATTTAATTACTAACAATTTTCTTTATTTTTATTTTATAAAAATCTCTAAAAATTAGATCGTTATTGTATATTTATTTATTTTTGCTTTAAAAGAAAAAATACCAAAAATATAAAACCCTTAAAATATGTGTTTTTAAGTCTTTAAAAATACTTGCAAAAATTCTTCTTTGTACAAATGACCTATTTTGACTTCCTATTCAACATGAAACTTGCAGATCTCATCGAGATCTAAAACATTCATGTTTGACTTTTTGATGATTCATCATCCAACTATTTCTTTTTGAATTTTCTTATTTTTCTTATTTTTTATTTTTTTGGAGCAACCATGCGGTGCTCTATGGAGCCACCATGCAGCAGTATATCCTTGCGCCACATATCACTATTTTCCACCATTGGATTAGCCCTGGACGTCTCCATCTCAACCGCCCACTTCCAGTTGATCTTCAGCCCATGGATCTGCAGAACAGATCTCATCTCCACCGCTCCTTAGAGCCTTACCTACAACCACCCGATCTAACTGCATCTAGTGACTCACAATCCTCCACGTCACCATTGCTCCTCCCACTGTCAGATCACTCAGATGAGCTCATCGAAAATGTTCCCTTTCGCTAGCGTCGCAGCCGTTGTATCAAATCATACGTTCTAATCCATGGACCTCGTCTTTGCCCACCTCCGGGCCATTAGGTTGTAAGATCCAACGATCCTAGCCTCTTTTTCCACCTCTAGAATGCCTCACCCTCGACCATTTCGCCTCGCCGATCCCCGACCCCTTCCTTTTCTAGCACCTCATCCACCTCACCTCCTTTCTCGTCACCACCACCACCAAACAATCATTACGTCCCTCTTTCTCACGCACCCATTATTGCTCCAGATCCTAAACCCCAACGCCTTCATTCACATGTTACATTTTCGCCCCACTCGACCTATAAATCACCCCCTCCACCGTTGTCACTCGTCGTCCACCAATTAACGGACTAAGGCCTAGCCTCCTTCGCCCCTCCGGTTACAGCGAAGGGTGAAATTGGTGAGGCAACGATTACCTTCATGCCCAGGGGTCGACCCATGGTCTCCGACCATGTCGCGGTGCCTCTGGCCCGCTGAGGATCCTGACATGGCCGAGTGGGTCGTGCGACAACTGGAGATCCCTTAGGGTACCTCAGCCCAATACAAATCCGACCGTCTTCTTCCTCTTCGATCCTCCGGGTTACTCTATTTTTTACTTTTCTTAGTTTTTCTCCACATTGTCCTGCAACACTCATCCATCTTCATAGAGAACTGACCACCCAATTCGCTTCGCCAGTTGCGCACCACCTTTGCCAACACCTCTGATCGCCCTTCTCTCTTCTCCATAACATGATCACATCCATCCCACCTCATCTCTACTTCTCCAGAGATGAGCCAAGGGTCCTCCGCTCCAACCACCTCCTTTGGACCCTCATCTCACTCGCACGCACACACTTTATGCATGCTTCAGCTATGAATTAACATCTGCATGTCACCTCTTCCTTCAATGGTCGGACTTACGCTGGGGCTTAGTTCTGGAGCTCCGCCTCCAATGAGCCCGCACCGCCATGTCGATCATGTTCTCTCTGGCCATCTCCCTTCGTCCGATCTTCAATGTAAACACATCAGGATCGATCCTCGATCTTCATGGCACACAGAGGAGCAAGGAAGAGCACCAAGTGCTTCTTCGGTGCCCAGATATCGCCATCTATCGTTCGACGGAGAAGGAGGAAGATGAGTGTACATGAATCATCCGATCAACTAGATCAGATGAATAATGCTTCCACATCTTATGTTAAGACCCTATAGGCTCGGGCAACCCGAACTAAGTCACGAAGCACCAGCAGCAACCGGTAGCTCGAGCCACCCACAACGCCCATACCTAGCTCCGACCCTCACACTCATGTGCTCTGCATGAGTGGAGATGGTATATTTGCAGTCCACTCATGACGGATCCATCAAATTGCAAGCATGTCCTGCCAGCCGCGTGCCTCACGTGTGCACCTAGGTATTTTACATGAAAGACCTGCTGAGTTCCCAAAATTGCAGATAAGCCCTACATCTCAAGAAAGATTACAAGGGGACTCGTCCGATTTATACTAATTACAAATAGGTCCCTCCAAGGACCTATTTGTGATTATTTATCTTTTATTTCATGCTTTTTTATTACATTTACGCCATTGTATTGTTTTAAGCATACCTTGAGCATTTTAAATTCAAATTGAATGATTCCAGTTTCATTTTGAATCTTATTTTATTCTCTACATAATGGCATACATTATTTTGTGGTTTTACATTGAATTAAATGGGTTAACTTTTTATGATACATATAGTGTCTCCTGCTCATGGTTTAAGTGTCGTTATTTATCATGTGGTTTAAATTACCTATGAAATTGATCCTTAATTTTATTGCTCATTGATATGGTTATTTTAGGGCATTTTTACACTATATATTAATATTTTGCATCTCATCATCACATATTATGTTCATTCATTGCATCGATAATTGCATTGAAAACTGCACAAAAATACATGCATCATTTCTTGTTGATTCTACTTGCATTGCTACAGCATTTTATTTGTGCATATGAAGAACCAGATTCAAGAGTTTAATCCCTCAAAAATTAATCCGTAATTTTTGATAAATAGATGAAGAGCCTCGTGTCCTTGCGTTTGACCTTGGTACACTTAGTAAAAAATCTCCACAACATTCAAAGATCGTGGTTTTTGCAGAATCGAAAATTGTCTCCTATACTACAATATCATGGACAATTAAAAAGATGATTTTCGCGTCCTACGACATATGTGAGATCCGAGATGGAGGGGAAAGAGGAGGAAGGAATGGTACCCATATGTAAATATCTTGAACTCGAAGGAGTTAAAGTTGGTAATATTTAATGCTTCCTATCAATATTAATGGTGAAATTGTATGGAAGTTAATACATGGTTTAATTATAGAGGGTTTACTGTGTAATTAGAAAATTATCCATGGTTATATGCGCAAAAATCCCTTTAAATATCCCTCACTCTTCATTAGAATTGTATGACTTAAACATACATATTCATTTGGTTATTAGATGTAATTGGCTATATTCCCATGTCTAACATTTACCAGCTAATAACCAATGTGTACTTTCTATTTGCTAAATAATGCCTCTTACTTGTCTAAACATAAATACAAAATAACATAAAAGTATTGTTTATATGTAAAAGACACAAGAAATATCTTTACCACTGTTGAGGAAACGAAAATTTTATATCCAGGTACACGGATGCAAACGGTTACGGATATATCCGTATCTGATTTGATCACTGTATTCGTTTTATACATATTTTGACGTATGTATTTCTATCCCTTTTAAAATGGATACGGATATTGATATCGTTTTGATATCTGCAAACATCTGTATCCGTATCATTATATCTGTTTTCGTATATACATATAGTCATAGAATTATTCTATACCTTATTTTACCATATTTGTATAATTTTTATGACACAAACACATTTAGTAAATCTATATCATGTGTTTTCCATCCTATTTGTATATATTTAAATCGATTTTATAGAGTATTTCCAACATTACTCGTATGCGATTAGTATCTGTTTTACATCCGTATTTTTTTTTAACGATATGGTAAGATAGTTTTAATATCCGCCAATATATGTATCTGCATACGTATTTGTATTAAAAAATGGATAAAGATTGGTAATACCTATGTCTGTTTTGTATCCATCCAATTGCTTCTCTCACCGTACAATCTTGTGAAGCTGACCATTTAGAAGATAATATTGAAGTAATGTGAGGTCGATCTATTAGCTAGAATGATGATGTAGTCTTAACCCAGTGACTAATTCTGTCACGTCCCGGACCTCGGAACACGGGGAAAAATTGCGGAAGCATCCCATGACAATGAATTTTTTTTTAGTCCAGGAGAGAGACAAAATCTCAATAATCCATAAATAATATTCAGAGTGCCAAACATGATGGAAGAATAAGGGAACATAACCAATAAATAAAAACTCATCACGTCTGAACTACACATTAAAGTTAAATAAGTCTATCCGTACAATGACTTAAGAGGCTAGAAAATATCAATAACTCTTCAATCCAGCCTCTCCCGCTTTCCTCTAAGCTGAAAGGTTAAAAATCAATATTAGTCAAACGAATTTGACTAAGTATGCACCAATAATTTATGAAATATGCCATCATAACCATATACAATGAGCCGTAAAGAAAAATACGATGGCAATTCTATATGATAAGGAATATAAATCAATAAATAAACGATGAACTATAATAAAACTTTTTCAATTATGCCAATCGTCATGGGATAACAATGACAATTCAATAAATTTCCTTGAATATCACAATTTTTGTGACCATAATATCAAAATCCATATTCATGTATAAATCAATACCGTCTGCCGACACTTGGCAGCCCGAGCTTGGATAGAAGTCACACCGTTCCCTTAAATAAAAAAAATTAAACTAAAACAAATATCAATACGAGGTCTCCTATCCAAACCCCAATGTAATGGACATCAGTACTGAGTCAACCGCCGTAGCGATAAATTGTTTGGAAGTAGTGTAGGATTACCCGCCTTCAACGGTCAATTGGCGGAATTAACAGTCCGCGCGGCACCCAGCCGGGTCAAAGCCTCTAATGGGCCAACAATGAATAATGTCTACTCCCTCACAATGATGGTGTCAAAATCAATAATAATTTTCCAATAAAATATTTGAATAAAAAATACATTTTAACATATATATCAAAAATACAATAATGTATCTATCTCTTTATATTTAACAACTAATCCATGAGTAAGCATTATGGCTAAATATCAACTTGGTACCTAATTACCTAGACTTTTAACACATAAATATAATCAAAGTATTTTAGCGAGATAAATAAAGAAAAAACAACATTCCGATAGCCAACAAAATTTAACATGGTGTATAAATAACAATGGTATGCAACATAAGTTAATATACATACCTTTATATGAAACCAATATAGATTGATTTGCATGATTTTCTGACCACGAAAAATCAATCTTCACCTAAACAGAAGAAAACTACCTTAACATCATACTCTACAGAAGATGTTACTCGACGTTCTATCCAGTTACTACCCATCCAATGTGTTGGTAGTTGAATAACAATCAGTTAAATTTTATAATTACTATTATTCTTGTTATTAGTCGTAGTAGTTTTTTGGGATTTTTACCCGGCAGACCCTATAATCTTTGCAAATTACCTCTACGACCTTTGAAACATCGTAATTCATCTCTCGACCCCGTAAACTTGTTAACTTTTACCCTACAGACCCTGTGGTTAATCCTCATCCATTTGACCGTTAAAAGTAACCAGATTCTGTTATGTTTCTTTATATTATACTTATTTTATTTTTTAAAATTACCATAAGTGCCACTCACCACTGGTCTCTTCCTACAACGACCACATCCGCCCTCTCCTCGACGCCGTCGACCACCTCCGCCAGCTCAAGGTCATCTCGAGCTTCCAACCATTGTGTTCGTCGGAGACCAATCCAACGACAAGTCCAGTGTCCTCGAGTCCCTCGCGGGCATCAGCCTTCCCCGCGCGCAGGGCATTTGCACCAGTGTCCCTCTCGTCATGCGCCTTCAGGACGACCCCTCTAGATCTGTCCCCGACCTCACGTTGGAGTACCACGGAAAGGCCGTCCCTACCACTGAGAAAGACATTACCGCAGCCGTCATGCCGCTCACCCTCGTGGTCAAGACGAAGGATGTGCCCGATCTCACCATGGTCGACCTCCCCGGTATCACACGTGTGCCCGTTCATGGGCAGCCTGAGGACATCTACGAGCAGATCTCGGAGATCATCATGGAGTATATCACTCCAAAAGAGAGCATTATACTAAACGTTCTCTCTGCTACGGTGGACTTCCGAGAGTCCATCCGCATGTCCCAACGCGTGGATAAAACTGGGGAGAGGACTGTCGTCGTGGTTACAAAGTGTGACAAGCTGCCAGAGGGTCTTCTCGAGAAGGTCACCGCCGACGACATGAACATAGGACTTGGCTATGTTTGCGTGAGGAACTGGATCATAGACGAGTCCTATGGAGAAGCAAGGTTAGAGGAAGCTCATCTCTTCGAATTGCACCTGTTACTCTCCAAGATCGATAAGTCCATCGTGGGTGTTCCTGTTCTGGCGCAGAGGCTCGTCCAAATCCAAGCAACAAGCATCGCGAGGTGCCTCCCCAATATAATTACGAAGATCCACAGCATGGCCGAGCTCGAGAAGATGCCTCTGAATCTTACATCAATATTTGACGCTATTGCAACGTTCATGCGTATTCTTGGGCTGACCAAGGACTCCCTGAGAAAGCTCCTGGTGAGGGGGGAGCTCGATGATTACCCGGAGGAGGTGGAGATGCATGCAACAACTAGGATATCAGACATGCTGAACAAGTACTCCGATGAGTTATCCACTGTTTGCTGTGAAACAGGGGAGAAGTTCCTCACGGACGTGATCTCTGTTCTGGAGGAATGCAAGGGAATCGGGCTGCCTAATTTCCTCCCAAGAACTTCTTTTCTTGATAATCTGAAGATTAAAATCAAGCAGGTCTCACAATTTTCTGTGCATTTCGTCACCAAGGTGTGGGGTTACGTGGAAGCCATAGTGGCCAGGATTATCATGGAGCGGTCGGAGAACTACCCTCAGCTCCAATCATCGACACGCAGGGCCGTGAGGTTCCTCATGGACAAGATGCGGCGGAGGTCTTTGGAGCACGTAAAGGAACTGGTGGGGATGGAGAGCTGCGCTGATTACTTCGAACCCCAACTACACCAAGACGTGGGCCTCCCTTATGGAGAGCCACGATTTATTCATGGTTGTGATGGAGAACCATGCGAAGCCCACTCTTCTTCTACTTCCTCTGGTAGGTGAGGTGGACGTGAGGCACCTGAGAGGGAGGCCGGCAATGGCGGAGCAGGCCTTCGATTTGTCTATGAGGCTGAACGCCTACTGGAGGATGGTGGTGCTAAGGCTGGTGGATGGCCTGGCGTTGCATCTGCTGTACAGCGTGAGGAAGCTGGTGGAGGTGGAAGAGACGATGCAGGGGAGATGTTAGAGGAGAGAGAACTTCTCTTGGTTGATTCTAGCCGTCGGATCTTGTATTGGTTAGATTAACTCATTTTTAACTCAAGGAAGTTAACTCTAGATGTGTCAATTTAACGGTAGGGTTCGTGGGGTAAGACGGAGCAAGTTTCCGAGGTCGATGGAGGAATTACGATGTTTCAAAGGTCGTAGAGGTAATTCGCAAAGATTATAGGGTCTGCCGGGTAAAAATCCCTAGTTTTTTTGACAAGTTTGCTAAAATATAATATATTGTAGGCCTATTTATGGAATGCATCCTCCATGATGGAAAAGTATACGAAGCTCCAAGTACTTTAAAAAGGTAATGAGTCCAAAAGTAGTTTCCCACGTAACTAAATATTATAGTCCTGCTATTAGCCTGTTTACAAATAAACATGTTACAAAGTAATATTGTCAGGTATCCATCTGAAACAGTGACAACAAAATGTGAAGTCCCAATTCTAACATTGTCATGTAGCAAAAATCTAGCAAGATCGAACGTCATGAAATTCAACTAGGAGTTTATTCATATATACCCTTGAAACTTATGTCATTTTATGTATACAAATATATCCGTTAACCTTGTAAGTACAAATGTTCCCCTACAGTACATAGCTAGCATATATTCTCTTCTCATCATGATATTAGTTGTGCATCCTAGCACCATCTTGTATGTGCAAAGAAACTCAAGATAGAAAATGGCTGGATCACGAGAGAAGGGTGCATATGTTAACAATGTATACATCGGCGATCATAAATATTTTATCTACAATTGTTAACCAATATATAAAAAAAATCCGCTTCTTCTCTAATAATGGGTAACTTGAGTTATACAATAGATAGAAATGTAAGTTCTCCTAAAATCAGTATTCTGCGAAAATAATTTTTTTCGCTACTAAAATATGTAGTTAACTACAGCTATAAATTCTGGGAAATATATCAATACAATATTGAATCTGTGTATAATTTTAAGGCCAATTTTACACGAATATGCCAAATATGACTACCCCTCCAGTGAGAAAATGATTAAAAAAAATATCAATGGTTTACCTTGTCCCCAATGAATCCATACGACTTGATGTCGACCCAGATCCGTCGTCTAACTTGTGATATAACAGGACACAGTAACACCCTCACAGCAATTTTTTTTCGGCAAGAAGAGAAAACCCAACGATCGAGATGGTGGGAGATGAACGAGACTCCCGTCACGGATCCAACCTCCCCCTTAAAACCCCTCCTCGTGATAAAAGCATACCCGTGGGATTTAAAAAACCAACTCTATCTTGCCAGGCATTCGGATCCTAAGAATTTGGTGGTTGTTAGGATAAAAAAATATTAATTTAATTACTCATTGCACGCTTGATTTTATCCATCCAATTATCATGTATATAATAATATTATAAGAACCTGGTCAATTTTCATGGTTGCCCCCATTCTTTTTAAAAGTTATTTTTAAATTACTTTGTTTAATTTTTGACGTTACAACCTAACCTCCTTAAAAAAAATTCGTCCTCGAAATTCAAAAGACATACCTAAAAGTTCGAAATATTTTTCTCGAACTTCATCTTCAAGTTCCCACGTGGCCTCTCGATCCGAATGATTATGCCAAGCAACCTTTACCATCTTGATAGCCTTCCTTCGCAATTGGTGTTCATGACGGTCAACAATATGTGAAGGGCATTCTTCATATGATAAATTTTTATGAACCTCGACAGGCTCATAATGAATATGATGAGATGGATCATGAATGTATTTCCGTAACATGGAGACATGAAAGACGTTATGAATGTGTGAATAGTGAGGCGGTAACGCAATGCAATAGGCTACCTCACCTACTCTATCCAACACCTCAAAAGGACCAATGTATCTTGGACTAAGTTTTCCTTTTCGCTCAAATCTCAATACACCACGGGTCGGAGAAATCTTGAGAAAGACATGATCACCAACTGAAAATTCTAGCTCTCTGCGACGGTTATTTGCATAACTCTTTTGTCTACTTTGAGAAATTAAGAGCCTTTCTTAATTAGATCAATCTTATCAGTACACTTCTGCACAAGTTCTGGTCCAAGCAATCTTCTTTCACCTACCTCGCTCCAACAAAGAGGAGATCTACATGGCCTCCCGTAGAGGGCTTCATATGGAGTCATTCTGATACTAGCCTGATAACTGTTGTTATATGCAAACTCAATAAGCAAAAGATCCTCATCCCAACTTTGAGCATAATCCAAAGAATATGCCCTAAGCATATCCTCGAGAACTTGAATAGTTATTTCTGATTGACCATCGGTTTGAGGATGAAAATCAGTACTAAACTTAAGCTTTGTACCGAAAGCCTCCTGAAGTTTTTTTTCCAAAATCTCCCTGTAAATCTTGGATCTCGATCAGAGACAATAGAAACAGGTATACCATGAAGCTTCACAATATTATTCATATACAAATTAGCTAAACTCGCAACTGATTCCTTTTTCTTCATTGGTAAGAAATGGGCAGATTTCGTCAGTCTATCCACGATTACCCAAATAGCATCACAATTAGTTGTATCGATCTTCGGAAGACCCATCACAAAGTCCATAGTGATGTATTCCCATTTCCATTCTGGAACCTCTAACTGCTCCAAAAGCCCGGCTGGTCTTTGATGCTCAGCCTTAATTTGCTGACACACCAAACAACGAGAAATGAATTCTGCAATTTCCTTCTTCATATTTTTCCACCGAAAATTTTGCTGGAGATCCTTATACATCTTTGTACTTCCTGGATGTATAGTGAAATTAGAACGATGAGCTTCATCCTGAATCTCATGCTTCAACTCTTCATGCGAAGGAACCCATAAGCGATTCCTGAATCTGATGCCGCCATCTGCAGCAATGAAAAATTCTGAATCTCCCCCTCGACTTTTCTCAGCCAGAACATGATACTCAAGATCTTCTTTTTGAGCTCTCAATCTTTTCTCTACTATCACCGAATGTATCTGGATGCTAGATAAGATAATCTTGTCTCCTTACTTAAAAGGATTCCAAGAGACCAATTCGTCAATCAACCTCCAATTTTTGATCATCAAGCTAGCCGACAAGGCATAGCCCTTTCGGCTCAAAGCATCAGCCACATCATTCGTTTTACCTGGATGGTAAGCAATAGAAAAATCATAGTCTTTAAGAAATTCCATCCATCTTCTTTGACGCATATTCAGATCTTTTTGAGAAAATATGTATTTGAGGCTTTTATGATCAGAGAAGACCTCAAATTTCTCACCATAAAGATAGTGACGCCAGATCTTTAATGCAAACACCACATCAGCAAGCTCTAGATCATGCGTAGGATAATTCCTTGCATGAATCTTTAGCTGCCTTGAAGCATAAGCTACAACATTTTCATTCTGCATCAACACACAACCCAAGCCGTTCAGGGATGTATCAGTATAAATGACAAAACTTCCATTACCTGAGGGTAATGTCAAGATAGGAGCGGTGGTTGATCTCCTCTTCAATTCTTGGAAATTGCGCTCACATAAAGAAGACCATTCAAATTTTATCCCTTTCCTGGTCAACTCGGTCAAGGGAAGTGAAATCTTTGAGAAATCACGAATGAATCTACGATAGTATCCTGCTAAACCAAGAAAGCTTCTAATTTCTGTCACGCTCTGCGGTTGCTTCTATTCTACGACTACCTCAACCTTGGCTGGATCTACAGAAATCACGTCCTTGGAAATAATATGCCAAAGGAACATGACCTTTTCCAACCAGAATTCATATTTGGAGAATTTAGCATAAAGTTGGTTCTGCCTCATAGTCTCCAATACGATTCACAAGTGCTCCTCATGTTGCTCAACACATTGAGAATAAATAATAATATCATCAACAAAAACAATGACGAAGTGATCTAAGAATGGTCGAAAGACCCGATTCATGAGATCCATAAAAGCGGCAGGAGCATTAGTCAATCCGAATGGCATCACACAAAACTCGTAATGCCTATAGCGTGTTCGGAAAGCGATCTTCGAGATATCTTCCTCTCGAATCCTCGATTGAAGATAGCCAGATCGTAAATCAATCTTTGAGAAGACCTTTGCTGATTGGAGCTGATCAAATAAATCATCTATCCGTGGTAACGGATATTTATTCTTAACAGTCACCTGATTCAGCAGTCGATAATCAATGCATAAACGAAGTGATCCATCTTTCTTTCTAACAAATAAAACAGGTGCACCCATGGTGATACACTGGGCCTGATAAATCCCAAGTCAAGCAACTCTTCAACTTGCTTCTTTAATTCCACTAGTTGGTGCCTTGGAAATTGGTACAGTTCCAGGAAAAATATAAGGAAACTCCCGAATGACGTCGAGATCAGATAAAGATACGGTTGATGGCTCAACCCTAGTAATACTAGCAAGATAGGCTTCTCGCCCTTTCAAGATCATGTGATGTGCCTTCATGGCAGAAATAATGTACCGTTCGGAACCGGTGACATGCCCTTTGATAATAATACCTGGAATCTGGTGGCTTGCGACAATCACTCTCTTCTTACAACAATCAATGATACAATGATATCGAGAAAGCCAATCCATCCCAAGGATGATATCGAAGTCTGTCATCTTCATGACAATGAGGTCACTAGGCATCTCATGACCCTCAATTATCAATGGAGCATCTTGAATATAACCCAATGCTTTTACATTTCCCCCAGTAGGTGTGTGATGAATCTGTGATTCATCACTTCAAAAGTCAAAAATAGAGCCTTGTTCCCGAGCAAATAGAGGCATATTTCCCTTTATATTGCATAAATAACATTCATGCATACATCCATAATTCATACATTTTAGCAGTCCATTTACATTTAAAGCCAAAAATCCCTTGTAAAATACCCATTCACTAAAATAACCTCTTCTCTATAATATGTACTCCTTAGTTAATAATATAGGGAAGAATGCCAAAAATCCCCCTTGTAAAATAGTCAATAAAGCCCTAGAACCCCTGTACACTAAAATGCACATAAAGCCCTCATACAAACTCTGAATTAGGTCTACTTACTCTTAGAATACTACACATTAAAAGACCTTTAAAATGAGACTAATTTCATTGAATTTGGAGCTCGTATGAGAAAGTTGGGTTTTTGGGCCACTTTGTATACTACATAGGTGTATAATTGTATCTTTGTATTTATGTATCATATTTGACCTCATCTCCGTCCTTGGTCAACATGAAACTTGTAGATCTCATCGAGATCTACAACTTTCATGTTTTGAGTTTTTCCAAATTCGGTCCCCTCTTCTCTCTACACGTATATCTTGTTCCAGCCACTCACAGCAAGCCACGTGGCGCCCTCTGGTTGCGCCACGCGGCCCGCTTCCCCTTGCCTCATCCGCCTTCACCTCCAACCATTGGATCCTCTTCCAGATCCAACGGCCCAGCTCTGCCCACGCGCGCCTAAATCCTGGACCATCAGATCATCTCCGGCCTTAATCCACGCCGCACATTAGCGCCCTCACCAGAGCCCCCCACGTGGCGGCATCTACACCGCTTGATCAGGCCCTTGATCTCTCCATCGCAGCCGTCCTTCCGTTGGCGCCCCTCGTCCGCTCGATCATTTCCATCTCCTCATCCAAGCCGCTCGCCAGCGCCTCGCCCAGCTCTCGCCACGTGGCGCGATCACGGCCCATCATCTACGTGCCTTGATCTAATCACACACGTCCCCTTCCGCTTCGATCACCACCGTTGGATCACAAGATCCAAAGGTGGAGACCTCGTCTCCTACCTCTGGCGCCCCTCTCTCCCACGTTCCTTGCCTTGCGGGAGGGGCACCTCCTTTCTATTTCCGGCTGCACGTCAGCCACCCTCTCCGACCGCTAACACCCCCACGATGGAGACCACTCTTCCCTCACCCTCGCCAGCTCCCTCGCTTCCCACGACCTCCACCATAGAAGCCCCACGTCAACCACAAACCTCACCTCGTCACCAGCCAACCCACCAACTCCATCCTTTAAATACTCCACCACCGGCAACCTTCAGCCGCATCCGCCACCCCAGAGAGCTTCCCTGAGCTCTGATCTTCCAGTTGGTGACAACAATTCGGCGATTCATCGAGCGAAGACGGGCTTCAGCTCCGGCGAGAACCACGGCAGCTCCGTCGTGTCGCAGCCACTCCTCCGAGCAGCTGCTGGAGCTCGGGACACCACCGGTCCCTCGAGCGAAGACTTGGACCCCAAGCAGGAGGTCCAATCCCAGGTGAACCCCCTCCATTCCTCCTCCGATCTTCTTCTTATTTTCCTTTTATTTTCTATGATTTTATTACGCATCCACGATCACCTTCTCGCTTCCATTCCACCTCGCCGAGCTTCGCGTCAAAGCTCCCATCCTCGCTGACCTCTATGCACCTTCCGACGATGCACGTCAACCTTCATCAGCTCCAGCTCCGCCACCTGGCCGGAGCACCGTCGCCCGACCGCCTCCCTTCGCCTCAGGCCTCGCCAACCATCTTCACTTCTTCACAAACACACGCACGAGCTCCGGCTCTATCTTTCGCACTTGCAGGTACCCAGCTTCTCATTGAACGGAAGCTCGCCGGAGACACCCTCGAGCTACATCGCCATCAACGTCAGGCCGCGCTCCGACGCTCCTGAGACCACCAGTATCTTCTCCTCCTCGCCACACGTCTTCTGGGATATCTCCGGCCAGTCGGAGAGCGTCAGCGACACGAGGAAGAACAGGCGGAGCTGCAGCACCTTCGCCGGAGCCCCGCCTTCTCCTCCGCAGGCGGCGGAGGATCGTCGAAGCAGACGAACAGCTGCCGTTCGATCACGTCGATCGAACGGCCCTCACATCGCCACGCGTCCCCTCTCCGCATCAGCTCCCAACCGTCGATCGCTCCTCTGATCCAGCGGCCCTCAGCGAGCCACGTCGCCGTCTTCATCGATCCCCAGAGGCCGTTGGATCATCATGATCCAAAGGCCCGAGGACACGCCACGCGTCGGCACCGACACCCCTCGGATCCATCTTGATCCAAGGGCATTCATTACGCCACGTAGCCCCGGCCCGAACCTCCTCTCCGAGCCTAGGTTCGGGCCGCACGAACCTCACTCCAGACCTCCAGAGCGCCCGAGCCTAGCTCCGAGCCTCCGCAGCCATCCGAGCCTAGGCCGCCCACGTGAGGAGCACGTGCGGCCTGGGTAATTTACACAGAGGCCCCTGGAGCTTTCCATATTTGCAAAGAGGTCCCTGTGAAGCTGAGCCCACGTGAGGAGCACGTGCCCTGTGGAGAATTTGCATTCAAGTCCACAACATTATAGGTAATTGCATTTTAGTCCATGTCTGCATATTTGCTTATTGTATCTTTATTTTTCTGTATTGCATTTACACCCCTGTGTTTGCACGCATCCCTAGGTTGCATTTTACATCATTTTGCAAATATAAAAATTGCACTTTGTTGAGAATTTTGTCCTCTGTCTATTGGTCCACGTGTCATATTTTTGTAATTTCAGTTGAATTATTAATAATTTAATTGGTGAATTTTTGACATATTTTGCCCAGTGACACCTTTTAATTTGTAGTTAATTCTCTGTGCTTCCAAAAATCATCAAAAATTCACAGTAGCTTAAGGACGATATTCTTAACATACTATAAAAATCTCATGTCATTTGCACGCATATCGAGGCCTTAAAAAATTGTTGAGTGATTTTCTTAATTTAATTTTAATAAATTTATTTCACCTTGAAATTAAGATCTGTAAATTTTCCTGGATTCCTAACCACAGAGCTATCTAGGATAATTTTAGTTCTTGAAAAAATTGTGGTTTGCTATTTATTAAAAATTAAATATTGAAAATCACCCTGTCTGTTTATTTAATTCACAATAAATCCATTTAGTGACTGAAAAATCCAAAAAAATTAGTGTAGATCATTTTCACCATCATTAATCATCTGGCCAATTTTCATACTTTTTGGACTTCATTTGATATATTAATTAAATTGAAACGTTAAATTGGCCTGCATTTTCTGCATAAGTCTGCATAAAAATTAAAAAGACCAAAAAAATACCTCCTCGAAAATCCGACACTTGGACGCTTGCTAAAATTTACCTAACGAGACAGATGCCTCCCTGAGATCGACCTTGGACTCCACCAAGTAAAAAAATATCTGCCGCTTAAAATTAACTTAACATTAATTGGGAAGTGGTTTTTGACTAGCCTCTCGTATCCGACTGCAACAAACGATTAACATTAATTTGGACATTAATTTGACCGAATTAACTAAGGGTACGGGACGCTTATCAAAATGGCGTCGTTGTCGGGGAGGTACGGCTTAGGTTAAGTTTTGGTGAAATTTTGAGTGCTTGATTTTCTTTCCCCGGGTAGTCTGACCCCCGGTTTTTCTTGTGAATATTTCTCTGTCTTTAAAAATTTTTGCATTTTTGTGTCGTTCTTTATCTGACCTCAACTTGTTTTTGTGCGAGGGACACCGGAGTCGAAGACGCTTCGAGGAACCCGCATTCGAATTGGTTTGAGTGATTTGAGAGAACCTGTAATTCATTTATTTCCACATTTTTTGCATCTTTTCCAGCGGTTCCCGTTCGGGTTCTCGCGTGTATAAAAATAGTGGAATCGTGTCCCCGTGTGCTGTGTGGTTGAATGGTAACTTAACTTGCACTAGTGGCTTCCCGAGCCAATCTCGGAATTGCTTGTGCTCGTAATCATTAGGACCACACAAATCACTTAAAAGACGCACTTAGACCGCAGTACTTAGCCAAATTAAACTGTTCTTCACGCTAATAGAACTGCCTGTCTAGGAGCGGCTTTCATCGCCTGCATTTGCATTTAGATAAAATTTTAATTCTGTTCTGCATCCTGCATAAAAGCGAAGGGATCACTGTAAGTCTCCTGAACTCAGCATAACATCATTATTTTATCGTGCATCGGCTTTTTCTCGATTTCTCCCTCTGATTTTCACATTTAATTAAACGGAAATTGGGACTGTCCGATAGGCGTGCTGTGTGGTGGACTTAATCAGTGATAACTTAACTTAAAATCGGGACTGCTAAACAGTATTGACCAAAAAAAAGAGAATAAAATTTGAAAATTGTTTGCGGGAGATTAATCCCCGACCCTGTTTTCAGGCTGAGTGAGGGTACTTGAGTGTGTGTGAACACCTTAAGGCAGAGCACAAATCCCCGCCTTCCATATCATGAGCCAACTGATCTTAGCAAATATCACGAGTGGGATACTTTTAAGCTCATTGACAAGTACCAAGTAGCCTCCGCCTTCGCGGGTAGATAGGGGCGAACCAGCGGTACTCTGCGACAAGGCCTAGCTTTGTCAGCCTCCGCCTGCTTGCAGGTAGATAGGGGCACGTCATTGAGTCCCCACTCCGGATAGGAGCGCAGAAAGGGAGGATCAACGGTATCTTAGGCGACAGGATAAACAGGGAAGACGCATCCGGCTCTAAGCCGACTTCCCTATAGGCTGCGTAATCCTTGCTATCTTGTTTGAAAAATCACACTTAAAAATTACAAGATTAATCAGACTCGATTTTGAGTCCTTCACTGTGTTGAGTGTGAACTCAGGGTTTTGGATTGATTTTGCTTGCTTCAGATAGGAGTAAAATCCTATCTTCTTCTCGCCACACCAAGATGAGTAACTGGGGAGATCTCGACGCATTATTCACTGATCTCTCTATGAGTCCCCCAAGCGACTCGTCTTCATCGGTCCAGGCGCACCTTGGACCACCCAGGACTCATGACCCTCTTGAGTCTTGGTTCCCTTAGGGTGGTAACTCTCAAACCAACCCTTTCATCTCCTCCGAGATTATCAAGGAAGATCATCGCCTCGGTAATCCTTTCCTTGATTTATCCTCTGACATCGACCTTACTTTCCCCCCAGGACTAGAGGACGAGATGCCGCCAAAAGTACCAACGGATGAGGAACAAATAAAATAGATTCTTGCTCGCCTCACTGAAGCCGAACAGAAGAATGCAGATCTCACGGCGCGGATGGGACAGATCATAGTAGCAGAAGGAATCGACCGACCAATGGTCGATACCTATAACCCGGCGGAGAACGAGATTCAGAACTGGTTGGCACCTGCAGTTCCCGCCCAGGCATTTGAACTAAAGCCCCACTTCCTTAGTCTGCTTCCGAAGTTCAACGGAAACCTTAATGAAGAACCATACACTTTTCTCCGTGACTTCGAGTTGGTGTGCAACAATCTTAGCCATCCCAATGTTGGCCAAGATTATATTCGGCTGAAGGCCACCCCTTTTGCCTTAGGTGATAAGGTTGCTCATTGTTTGAAAAACTTAGGGGTGGTTTGCAATACCTGGATGCAGTTCAAAGACCTATTCTTGAAAAAGTTCTACCCTCTCAGTAGGACAAACCAGATGAGAACGAAGATCGCCAGCTTCGCCCAAGGACCTAGTGAACCTTTCCGTGATGCTTGGGATAGGTTCAATGATTTAGTACAGAAATGCCCCTGCCACGGCATTTCAAAGGCGATCTTAGTCCAGACCTTGATCTGTGGTCTAACCTCAGAGATGCAGGGGTTAGTCAGTGCCGCCTGTGGAGGAAGCTATCTGAACAAAAACGAGCACGCCGTATGGAAGATCCTAGAGCAGATGGCGGAAACCGGCAGGTCGCAGGCCACCAGGGCCTATCAGTTGTCTCCTTCCATCCTATCCAATGAGACAACCCGAAGGACTGTAGCGGAGCTGACTAAGGACCTCATCCCCAGCATGGGGATGATTGCCGACAAGCTTACCATGGTCGAGCAGATCCACAAGAGAGTCGCGGAACTTGAGTCTCTCTCGCGTCTACCGAAGCAAGTGGAGGAACTTTCTGATAAGGTAGCTAAGATCAAGCTACCTGCCCCTTCTGCACCACCTGTACCTGTACATCGAGTCCATCTTGTACAGCAACAGGCACCGGGGCTTCAGAGTAGCTGGGATCAGACTTACACCCAGCAGGACCAGCATGCACCCTCACAAATGGAGACTGGATACGAGGAGCCTCCGTAAGTGTACGAGATCAACGGACTTTGGTATAGCCGTGACCCGATTGTCAGGCAAGCTGAAATGGGGAAGGATCAGCCTCACCATTCATCCCCAGTCTACCAAGAAACCAGGCCCGTTCCAACACCGCGCTTTCAGTCCAGGCCAGAACAAGGGTACCAGCCGCAGCAATACCAGCAGCAGCAGCGCACCTATCAGCAGGGGCCAGCACCATCCCATCAGCAGCAGCAATATCGGCATGGCCAGCAGGGCTAATACAGAACCTCGTCTGTACAGCAGTCAGCCCAGCCCACCGAATTGGAGTCTCTCACCTTAGCGATCCAGACCCTGTCTGATAGGGTCCAACAGATGCAGAATGATTACCTGGACATGAGAACCGACATCAATCAGGTCTCTCGTACCTAGGACCAACAGATGGCGCCAAAGACCCCAATTCCCGCACAGGTTCAGGCCAACCCGAACAACATACTCCATGGCCAGAACCGACCTCGAGATCAGGTATACTATTCAGATAATTATTTATCTGAACATGAGATCCTTTCGTATGATAATGTAAATCACATGTCCCTCAGGAGGGGAAGGACCGTGACCATACCTGATCGGGCACGGGAGCAGAAGGAAGGAGCCTCCGACACTCTACCTGAGGAGAACTCGGAGGAAGAAGAGGAGGAGCATCACCACCATCATCGCCGGCAGAAGAAGAGGATATGTGAGTCCTCGAAGCAGCAGTCTCGCATTTGCATAGAGTCAGAAGAAACCGATGAAGAACCCGCACCTCCATCTGAGGAGGATCGTCCAGCAGTCGCGGAAGAAGCATCACCGGTTTCGCCTCAACATTTTCCTTTCAGTCAGAGTCAGCGTCCTAGTTTGTATCAGAGTCAGAGTCCTGTTAAGAACTCAGTTCCCAAAGTCAATGAGAAAACTTCAGTTTCCGAACCTGAGTTAGAGTCAATAATCCCTTTCCCCCGAGCTCTTACGGGTGGAAAGAAGAAAACCAAAAAAATCCAAAAAGATGACCCTGAGATGGTTGAATTCTGCAACAAATATATCAAGGTCACAATCCCCTTTGACAAGTACGTGGAGATGACCCCTGCAATCCAAAAATACCTTAAGGTGAGATGCACACCTACTAGGGTTAGCAGGAAGACCAAAAGCCGTGTTGAGAAACACGTTTTATCAGTAGCCACGACTTGTGCAATAAAGAACTCATTTCCTCGGAAACGAAGAGACATGGGTGCACATTATGTGGTGAGTCATGTTGATGACATCGCGTTTGCACGCACTCTCCTGGACAATGGTTCCTCAATCAATTTGATGCCCACAGCCCTCTATGAGCGGCTTAATCTCGGACCTCTTAGGAAATCTAGAGCTCTTCTACAGTTCGTTGACAAATCAACTAAGAGGTTCAAAGGAGAGTTGAGGAACATTGTGATCAAAGTCGAGGGGCAAGAATACATGGTGGACTTCACTGTCCTGGATATGGAAACCCCTCGTAATTGGAGAGATTCCCAGATCATTCTAGGTAGGCCCTTCCTTAGAACAGCATGGGCCTTATTTGATTATAAGAATGGGAAGATTCAGTTCCATACTCCAGGCGGAGATGACGAACTTAAAATGAAGCAGACAAGATGGCAGAGACCGGATTCCGAATCCAGCACCGAGTACTCTTCTACCGGAACAGACTGCGAGCATGTAGACTTAGTTGGGCCATGGAGACAGAACCCAGCCAGCACCGAGGTGTCCATCTCCTTCGAAGATGATCCAGTGCATGAGTCAGTCTGCGAGATCCTCAGGAACGAGTACAGCTCTGAGCCTGCATCGCCCTACATCTTCGATGACGTAGAGGCCCAGTTGGGTCTGTCAGTCCTTACATCTTTAGGACAATCGGAAGATGAGGATGACGAGTCGGACGAGGCGTTTGCCGATTGTATGGAAACTTTTGACGATCCGACTCCAGAGCCGTGCTTGGTGGCAGCTATCACAGAACACGATCCAGCCACTTCCAACACTGAACCAGAGCAGATTGAGCCAGATTTCTAAGACGATCACACTATTCATGAGCTCAAACCCCTACCTACAACCTTGAAATATGCCTTCCTTGCGGGCCAAGATAAGAAATTTCCGGTCATTATCAGTTCGCAATTGACCGAGGAGCAGAAATCTCGCTTGCTAGAGATCTTGGAGAAAAACCGCAAGGCAATAGGCTGGAGCATTTCCGATCTCCACAGGATAAATCCCGCTCTGTGTTCGCACCATATTTACTTGGAGAACGAAGCCAAACCCTCTCGTGAATTCCAACGCTGGTTGAATCCAAATTTACGAGAGGTCGTGAAAAAAGAGATAGAAAAATGGTGCGACGCTGGTTTCATTTACCCAATCTCTGACTCTAAGTGGGTGGCCCCAATCCATGTTGTCCCGAAGAAGTCGGAAATTCAGACGACCACCAACGAGGACGGAGAGGAGATTGTGACGAGAGTGCCCACGTCGTGGCGTGTCTGTGTGGATTACAGACGCCTGAATGCCGCGACGAAGAAGGATCATTTCCCTCTACCGTTCATCGATCAGATTTTAGAAAGATTAGCGGGGAAAGAATTCTTCTGCTTCCTAGATGGGTTCTCGGGCTACAATCAAGTAGCCATAGCTCCGGAGGACCAGGAAAAGACCACGTTTACATGCCCCTTTGGTACCTATGCTTTCAGGCGCATGCCTTTTGGGCTATGCAATGCTCCAGGTACTTTTTAAAGGTGCATGATTGTTGTATTCGCCGAAATGGTCGGCGAATTCCTGGAAGTCTTCATGGATGACTTCTCGGTCCACGGCGATTCTTTCGATTCCTGTCTTAGGAATCTGAACCGAGTCCTCAAAAGATGTTGTGAGGTTAATCTGGTGCTCTCCTGGGAGAAAAGTCACTTCATGGTGACGGAGGGCATAGTGTTGGGGCATGTCATCTCCAAGAGAGGAATGGAGGTTGACCCTGCCAAGGTGGATGTGATCAGACGACTCCAGCCACCCACCAACGTAAAGCAGTTGCGGTCGTTCCTCGGGTATGTTGGATTTTATCGGGGATTCATTAAGGATTTTTCTAAGATTGCCCGACCGCTAACTGAGCTTTTAGGCAAAGACATGGCGTTTATTGTTGATCACAAATGTCTTGAGGCCTTTAAGCTTTTACAAGGAATGATTATGGACGCACCCATCCTGCAAGCCCCAGATTGGTCTCTACCCTTTGAGATCATGACGGATGCCTCTGATTATGCTGTTGGGGCTGTGTTGGGACAAAGAAGAGAGGGCATCCCTTTTGCAATTCAGTACGCAAGCAAAGTGCTTGATTCTGCGCAGCGTAACTATACAGTTACGGAAAAGGAAATGCTTGCGGTAGTGTTTGCCTTGGACAAATTCAGATCTCACCTAATTGGATCCAAGGTAACTGTGTTCACTGACCACACGGCACTACGGTATTTAATGGAGAAGAAGGACGCGAAGGCGCGTCTTCTTCGTTGGATTTTACTTATCCAGGAGTTTGATTTGGACATCCGTGATAAACCTGGAAAGAAGAACGTAGTGGCCGATCATCTTTCTCGTCTCGAAGATCTTAATACTTCCGAGGTTTCACCAATTCGAGACTCCTTCCCTGACGAGTCGATTTTTGTTATCGACTCACTCCCATGGTACGCCAATATCGTGAATTATCTTGTCTCCAAGAAAGTTCCCGAAGATTGGCCTAAGAACCAAATCGACCGATTAAAGTCGGATGCAAGACACTACCATTGGTAGGATCCAATCCTTTTCTTTGAAGGACGGGATCGTGTCTGGAGACGTTGTATTCCTCAGGAGGAATACCAGAGTGTCCTTTCTTTATGCCATAACTTGGAGGCAGGAGGACACCACTCCGGGAAGAGGACCGCATGGAAGGTACTTCAGTGTGGCTTCTACTGGCCGACTCTGTTTCGCGATGCCACCGCCTTCGCGAAGTCGTGCCCAGTTTGCCAGAGAATGGGAGGAACCGTTGGTTCCAAGGATGAGATGCCAATGCAGCCGGTCATCATTTGTGATGTCTTTGACGCTTGGGGCATCGATTTCATGGGCCCATTCCCTGTCAGCCACGGGTTCGAATACATCCTCCTTGCGGTAGATTATCTGTCCAGATGGGTGGAGGCTATCCCAATCCGAGCCGCAGACAGCAGGACTGTCTGTAAATTCATTAGAGAGCACATAATCTCTAGGTTCGGGATCCCCAAAATGATGATATCAGACGGGGGTAGCCACTTTGTGAATCGGGAGGTGAAGAAACTCCTAAAGGACTACGGCATCGAACACCGCGTCGCAAGCCCTTACCACCCACAAACCAATGGTATGGCTGAGGTGTCAAATAGGGAGGTGAAGACCATATTGCAAAAGCTTGTCCGCCCGGACAGGAAGGACTGGTCTCAGATCTTGGATCAAGTCCTCTGGGCGTATAGGACGGCTTACAAGACACCGATAGGCACCTCCCCATTCCGAATGGTATTCGGAAAATCGTGCCATTTGCCCGCAGAGTTAGTGCACAAATCAGAATGGGCAATAAAAAAAGTCAATCGGAACACACACATGGGTCAGAAACAGAGAGACATGGATCTGAATGAGCTTATGGAAGTCAGAAACCGAGCATACGACAACAGTTTGGTGTACAAGGACAAGGTGAAGCGTTGGCATGATAGATATATCAGACGAAAGACATTTGTTCCTGGATAGAAGGTATGGTTGTTCAATGATAGGCTGAAGATTTTCCAAGGCAAGTTAAAGTCTAAGTGGACGGGACCATTTGTCGTTCGTACGGTGCATGATAGTGGATGTGTCGAGATCTCAGATCTCGCAGATGACGCACCGACATTCCTAGTGAATGGACAGCTGTTGAAGAACTTCGTCGAATCCAACGAACAGTTAGTCCATGTTGAGGAGATTGTATTCATGCGCAAGACAGATACAGTAGATTCACATCGAGCCGCGTATGAGACCTTGCAGCAATGAACTCCAGCCATCAGCAACATCTTGAAAGATTCACACCGACTCATCTGTGTATACCATCAATCTTGTACATCCTATCCTTTACCCCCGCGATTCTAGTAACCCATCCCCACATCATCGAACCATTATCTTGGACTATACTTAGGATGACCAGATCCTAAGTATAGGGGGGAGGGGTCACCTGAGTCGGTTCTCTGTACATTCTCCAGATCACATTGGTCCTCATACTAATTTCCTACCGATACTTAGGCTGACCTGAGCCTAAGTATAGGGGGGACCGATACCCGCATTGATACCCATCCACTACCCATCTTTCCCTCGTCCGCCCCATTTCTGATCTTCTTCTACACTTAGGCTGCCAGAGCCTAAGTATAGGGGGGCGAGACGACTTCTATACTTTTTGTTCCTTTAGCTCTCCTACGCTTAGCACGAGCTATGTCTTTTTCCTCGCTCTTCGTGCTCTGAGGACATAGCACACGCTAAGTATAGGGGGGCGTGTATATATTACATATATACTTTACCCATAGCTCGTACTTTCGCGTATGTTTCGCGTATTTTTGTATAATTTACAATAATTATGGGTGGGTAAAAATTGGAAAAAAAATGAGTGTACTTTATGTATAATACTTGTATAAAAAGTTGTAAAATTTGTTGTAAAACATGATGTATACCAGAAAAATAAAACAAAAAAGCTTCTTGTTTAACCTTGCATACCATCTCTGCATCCAAAAAGAGTCTTGCATTTTCATAGCATGACATCTCATCGGCATACTTTGCATAGACAAAGTGAAAAGCTAGTGGGTTCTGACTAAGTTATGAGCAGATATTGAGGATGGAAGTGATTTGACCTTAATCCACCTAATTTCAGAGGAACCTTATAGGAACTGGAGTTAAGATTTTTCAGGTCAAGTGACTTAATTCTTTGAGTCCGCAAGTCTATATTCATATGTCATCTTGACAAGCCTGGGTAGAGCACTTAACAACACACACATGACTCTTAGAGACAATGGCTTGACGTGCACCAGCACTTTACACATGGCTCTCTATGGATGAGGTGATGAGGAGGCAGTTTCCTTTAGCTTGGGGTAGCATACGAGGGTAGTACTTCTAGGCGGAACCTCTCTTCTTCTTCTAGTGAAGGAAGTGCGTCTCAACTTGGCCTAGTGGTGATGAAGGCCAAAGACAGAAGCTGTGGATTGCAATAAAGCTTCAAAAGAGGGATAGTCTACTGGCTCAAGAGGAAATTTCTTATATATATGCTGCACCATGTAGATATGTTGTACAGAGGCATTTTGTTGAAAAAAAAAGAGAAAAAATGCCAAAAAGAACTCCAAAAAAGTGGTGGGTCGGATTGAAAATTTAATAACCCCACCGGAGTGTACGTAGTCAAGAAAAGCAAAAGCTTATGGTCACCATGTTACATCTCATGAAGCTTGCAGCGGGAGACTTAGCTACACTGGCTGAGCTCCCAAAAGTCTATACTTCTTCCCCCTCTTCTTGAGCCGGTTGCACTTGAACTTAGAAGGGAATACCCCGCTTCTCGAGGAAAGAGTTGCTAGACCGAGGCATTAGAGTTACCAGGTTGGGGGAGGTTGTTTCTTTGTTACTTCTGAGGTGGGGAGTCATATATCACTTACACTGCATGAAAAGATTCATGGTCATTAGAGTTTGTGTATGTAGATTTGTTCTGATCAGGTGTGTTGAGGAGTCTTGAATAGAAGACTTGTGGAACTTGAAGTCTGTTAAGTCTTAAACTCAGATCCCAATAAGGTTCCGACACATAATTAATCCAAAGGTCGAGTCAAGCTCTATTTTCAACTTTTGTTCATGACCTTGGTATGGAACCCAAAATCATTTCACTCTTGCATTTCATTTAGTTGCTCGGTGACGAGCAAGGTTTAAGTATAGGGGGTTGATGAATCTGTGATTCATCACTTCAAAAGTCAAAAATAGAGCCTTGTTCCCGAGCAAATAGAGGCATATTTCCCTTTATATTGCATAAATAACATTCATGCATACATCCATAATTCATACATTTTACCAGTCCATTTACATTTAAAGCCAAAAATCCCTTGTAAAATACCCATTCACTAAAATAACCTCTTCTCTATAATATGTACTCCTTAGTTAATAATATAGGGAAGAATGCCAAAAATCCCCCTTGTAAAATAGTCAATAAAGCCCTAGAACCCCTGTACACTAAAATGCACATAAAGCCCTCATACAAACTCCGAATTAGGTCTACTTACTCTTAGAATACTACACATTAAAAGACCTTTAAAATGAGACTAATTTCATTGAATTTGGAGCTCGTATGAGAAAGTTGGGTTTTTGGGCCACTTTGTATACTACATAGGTGTATAATTGTATCTTTGTATTTATGTATCATATTTGACCTCATCTCCGTCTTTGGTCAACATGAAACTTTTAGATCTCATCGAGATCTACAACTTTCATGTTTTGAGTTTTTCCAAATTCGGCCCCCTCTTCTCTCTACACGTATATCTTGTTCCAGCCACTCACAACAGGCCACGTGGCGCCCTCAGGTTGCGCCACGCGGCCCGCTTCCCCTTGCCTCGTCCGCCTTCACCTCCAACCATTGGATCCTCTTCCAGATCCAACGGCCCAGCTCTGCCCACGCGCGCCTAAATCCTGGACCATCAGATCATCTCCGGCCTTAATCCACGCCGCACATTAGCGCCCTCACCAGAGCCCCCCACGTGGCGGCATCTACACCGCTTGATCAGGCCCTTGATCTCTCCATCGCAACCGTACTTCCGTTGGCGCCCTCGTCCGCTCGATCATTTCCATCTCCTCATCCAAGCCGCTCGCCCGCGCCTCGCCCATCTCTCGCCACGTTGCGCGATCACGTCCCATCATCTACGTGCCTTGATTTAATCACACACGTCCCCTTCCGCTTCGATCACCACCGTTGGATCACAAGATCCAACGGTGGAGACCTCGTCTCCTACCTCTGGCGCCCCTCTCTCCCACGTTCCTTGCCTTGCGGGAGGGACACCCCCTTTCTATTTCCGGCTGCACGTTAGCCACCCTTTTCGACCGCTAACACCCCCACGATGGAGACCACTCCTCCCTCACTCTCGCCAGCTCCCTCGCTTCCCACGACCTCCACCATAGAAGCCCCACGTCGACCACAAACCTCACCTCGTCACCAGCCAACCCACCAACTCCATCCTTTAAATACTCCACCACCGGCAACCTTCAGCCGCATCCACCACCCTAGAGAGCTTCCCTGAGCTCTGATCTTCCAGTTGGTGACAGCAATTCGGCGATTCATCGAGTGAAGACGGGCTTCAGCTCCGGCGAGATCCACGGCAGCTCCGCCGTGTCGCAGCCACTCCTCCGAGCAGCTGCTGGAGCTCGGGACACCACCGGTCCCTCGAGCGAAGATCTGGACCCCAAGCAGGAGGTCCAATCCCCAGGAGAACCCCCTCCATTCCTCCTCCGATCTTCTTCTTATTTTCCTTTTATTTTCTCCGATTTTATTACGCATCCACGATCACCTTCTCGCTTCCATTCCACCTCGCCGAGCTTCGTGTCGAAGCTCCCATCCTCGCTGCCCCCTCCACACCTTCCGACGACGCACGTCAACCTTCATCAGCTCCAGCTCCGTCACCTGGCTGGAGCACCGACGCCCGACCGCCTCCCTTCGCCTCAGGCCTCGCCAACCATCTTCACTTCTTCACAAACACACGCACGAGCTCCGGCTCTATCTTTCGCACTTGCAGGTACCCAGCTTCTCATTGAACGGAAGCTCGCCGGAGACACCCTCGAGCTTCATCGCCATCAACGTCAGCCGCGCTCCGACGCTCCTGAGACCACCAGCATCTCCTCCTCCTCGCCACGCGTCTTCTGGATATCTCCGACCAGTCGGAGAGTGTCAGCGACACGAGGAAGAACGGGCGGAGCTGCAGCACCTTCGCCGGAGCCCCGCCTTCTCCTCCGCAGGCGACGGAGGATCGTCGGAGCAGACAAATAGCTGCCGTTCGATCACGTCGATCGAACGACCCTCACATCGCCACGCGTCCCCTCACCGCATCAGCTCCCAACCGTCGATCGCTCCTCTGATCCAGCGGCCCTCAGCGAGCCACGTCGCCGTCTTCATCGATCCCCAGAGGCCGTTGGATCATCATCGATCCAAAGGCCCGAGGACACGCCACGCGTCGGCACCGACACCCCTCGGATCCATCTTGATCCAAGGGCCTTCATTACGCCACGTAGCCCCGGCCCGAACCTCCTCTCCGAGCCTAGGTTCGGGTCGCACGAACCTCACTCCAGACCTCCAGAGCGCCCGAGACTAGCTCCGAGCCTCCGCAGCCATCCGAGCCTAGGCCGCCCACGTGAGGAGCACGTGCGGCCTGGGTAATTTACACAGAGGCCCCTGGAGCTTTCCATATTTGCAAAGAGGTCCCTGTGAAGCTGAGCCCACGCGAGGAGCACGTGCCCTATGGAGAATTTGCATTTAAGTCCACAACATTATAGGTAATTGCATTTTAGTCCCTGTCTGCATATTTGCTTATTGTATCTTTATTTTTCTGTATTGCATTTACACCCCTGTGTTTGCATGCATCCCTAGGTTGCATTTTACATCATTTTGCAAATATAAAAATTGCACTTTGTTGAGAATTTTGTCCTCTATCTATTGGTCCACGTGTCATATTTTTGTAATTTCAGTTGAATTATTAATAATTTAATTGGTGAATTTTTGACATATTTTGCCCAGTGACACCTTTTAATTTGTAGTTAATTCTTTGTGCTTCCAAAAATCATCAAAAATTCACAGTAGCTTAAGGACGATATTCTTAACATACCATAAAAATCTCATGTCATTTGCACGCATATCGAGGCCTTAAAAAATTGTTGAGTGATTTTCTTAATTTAATTTTAATAAATTCATTTCACCTTGAAATTAAGATCTTCCTGGATTCCTTATCATTAGAGCTATCTAGGATAATTTTAGTTCTTGAAAAAATTGTGGTTTGCTATTTATTAAAAATTAAATATTGAAAATCACCCTGTCTGTTTATTTAATTCACAGTAAATCCATTTAGTGACTGAAAAATCCAAAAAAAAATTAGTGTAGATCATTTTCACCATCATTAATCAACTGGCCAATTTTCATACTTTTTGGACTTCATTTGATATATTAATTAAATTGAAATGTTAAATTGTCCTGCATTTTCTGCATAAGTCTGCATAAAAATTAAAAAGACCAAAAAAATACCTCCTCGAAAATCCGACACTTGGACGCTTGCTAAAATTTACCTAAGGAGAAAGATGCCTCCCTGAGATCGACCTTGGACTCCACCAAGTAAAAAAAATATCTGCCGCTTAAAATTAACTTAACATTAATTGAGAAGTATTTTTGACTAGCCTCTCGTATCCGACTGCAACGAACGATTAACATTAATTTGGACATTAATTTGACCGAATTAACTAAGGGTGCGGGACGCTTATCAGTGTGATAACCATCAAATCAATATCTAAAAGTTTTGGTTTGGCGTCCATGCTTTTTATTAGTGCCTCAGAAATAAATCTATGCGTAGCACCAGTATCAAAAAGAATCTTTGCATGCAAATTATCAATAAGAAGGGTATCTTCGATGACCTTGTATTCCTTAACAACATTAGCTCCGATGGTGAGAGCATATACTCGTGCAGGAACCTTTTGCCTTTGATCTTGTCCTTGAGTTGCGGGCTGCTTCCTAGGCTTCGGACAATCACAAACAAAGTGTTCTTTCTCTCCACAGTTCAGACACTGGCCATTCTTGAGATATCATTCTCCAGGATGGAAACGATGACAGAAAGAGCATTTAGGAAATCTGTTGTTTTGCCCCACTTGGAGGCTTGCTTTTGCTTCAGAGAATTTTTAATTTTTTTGTTCCTTCCAAATCGATCCTTCCGATCATTGTGTGGCTTCTCCTCCTTTCGTCGCAAGAAATCTCTCTTCATGGTTGTGGCGCTGGCTAGATCATCCTCCATAGTTTTCAGCATGCTGGAAAGAACCTTCGATCTTAAAGAAGGGTGAAGTCCCTCAATGAACTTCTGAGTCATACGGTACTCATCAGGACATAAGTGTGGAGCATACATCAGTAAGCTATGAAACTTGTTGTTATATTCAGCAACATTCAGATCTCCCTGCTTCAGATTAATAAACTCTTGCTCCTTGATCAACTGCAAGTGCATTGGAATATAATGCTCGCAGAAGAGTTTAACAAACTCATCCCACAGAATAATCTCTCCTTTTTCAAATTTCCGCAACTGACAACTGGTCTACCAGTCCTTAGCAGGACCTTTCAGTTGATGAGTAGCAAAGGAGACCTTGCTATGATCCGGACATCTGATTGCATCAACCAATTTTTCTATCTCCTCCAGCCATCGGTCTGCTACCTCAGCATCCACTATACCGTCAAAGCTAGGCGGGTTCACCTTTAAGAATCTCTCAAAGGTGACATCATTCCGGCGCTCCTCACGAAGACGCCTTTCTTTTTCAAGACGTCTCTCGTGACGTCTCTGATCCATGTCCTTACTCTGGTGGTGATCAGCTTGATCACGAATCAGCTGGGAGAGCTCCTCGACCGTCTTCATTAATTTGGCATTCTGGCTGCCAAATCCATGGAGCGACGACTCCGCTTACGGTTCGAGACGATCAACATCTACGAATAGCGACGATCAATTAGTCAGCTATTCCTAACATAATCTATAAATATTATAAGCCATCCTAAAATTGGATAATATTCCTCTAATCTTCCATTTGGCTCTGATACCACGTTGTTACGTCCCGGACCTCGAAACACGGGGAAAAAATACGGAAGCGTCCCATGACAATAAAATTTTTTTTTCGAGTCAAGGAGCGAGACAAAATCTCAATAATCCATAAATAACATTCAGAGTGCCAAACATGATGGAAGAATAAAGGAACATAATCAATAAATAAAGACTCATCAAGTCTGAACTACACATTAAAGTTAAATAACTCTATCCATACAATGACTTAAGAGGCTAGAAAATATCAATAACTCTTCAATCCAGCCGATGGACAACCCTCCCGCTTTCCTCTAAGCTGAAAGGTTAAAAATCAATATTAGTCAAACGAATTTGACTAAGTATGCACCAATAATTTATGAAATATGCCATCATAACCATATACAATGAGCCGTAAAGAAAAATACAATGGCAATTCTATATGATAAGGAATATAAATCAATAAATAAATGATGAACTATAATAAAACTTTTTCAATTATGCCATATCATCATGGGATAACAATGACAATTCAATAAATTTCCTTGAATATCACAATTTTTGTGACCATAATATCAAAATCCATATTCAAGTATAAATCAATATCGTCTGCCGACAACTGACAGCCCGAGCTTGGATAGAAGATACCCCGTTCCCTTAAATGAAAAAAATTAAACTAAAACAAATGTCAATACGAGGTCTCCTATCCAAACCCCAATGTAAAGGACATCAGTACTGAGTCAACCGCCGTAGCGATAAATTGTTTGGAAGTAGTGTAGGATTACCCACCTACAACAGTCAATTGGCGAAATTAACTGTCCACGCGGCACCCAGCCAGATCAAAGCCTCTAATGGGCCAACAATGAACAATGTCTACTCCCTCACAATGATGGTGTCAAAATCAATAATAATTTTTCAATAAAATATTTGAATAAAAAAATATATTTTAACCTATATATCAAAAAGGCAATAATGTATCTATCTCTTTACATTTAACAACTAATCCATGAGTAAGCATTATGACTAAATATCAACTTGGCACCTAATTACCTAAACTTTTAACACATAAATATAATCAAAGTATTTTAGCGAGATAAATAAAGAAAAAACAGCATTCCGATAGCCAACAAAATTTAACATGGTGTATAAATAACAATGGTATGCAACATAAGTTAATGTACATACCTTTATATGAAACCAATATAGATTGATTTGCACGATTTTCTGACCACGAAAAATCAATCTTCACCTAAACAGAAGAAAACTACATTAACATCATACTCTACAGAAGATGCTACTCGACGTTCTATCCAGTTACTACCTATCCAATGTGTTGGTAGTTGAATAACAATCAGTTAAATTTTATAATTACCATTATTCTTGTTATTAGTCGTAGTAGTTTTTTTGACAAGTTTGCGAAAATATAATATATTGTAGGCCTATTTATGGAATGCATCCTCCATGATGGAAAAGTATACGAAGCTCCGAGTACTTTAAAAAGGTAATGAGTCCAAAAGTAGTTTCCCACGTAACTAAATATTATAGTCCTGATATTAGCCTGTTTACAAATAAACATGTTATAAAATAATATTGTCAGGTATCCATCTGAAACAGTGACAACAAAATGTGAAGTCCCTATTCTAACATTGTCACGTAGCAAAAATCTAGCAAGATCGAACGTCATGAAATTTAACTAGGAGTTTATTCATATATACCCTTGAAACTTATGTCATTTTATGTATACAAATATATCCATTAACCTTGTAAGTACAAATGTTCCCCTACAATACATAGCTAGCATATATTCTCTTCTCATCGTGATATTAGTTGTGCATCCTAACACCATCTCGTATGCGCAAAGAAACTCAAGATAGAAAATTGCTGGATCACGAGAGAAGGTGCATATGTTAACAATGTATACATCGGCGATCATAAATATTTTATCTACAAATGTTAACCAATATATCAAAAAAATTCGTTTCTACTCTAATAATGGGTAACTTGGGTTATACAATAGATAGAAATGTAAGTTCTCCTAAAATCAGTATTCTGCGAAAATAATTTTTTTCGCTACTAAAATACGTAGTTAACTACAGCTATAAATTTCTTGGAAATATATCAATACAATATTGAATCTGTGCATAATTTTAAGGCCAATTTTACACGAATATGCCAAATATGACTACCCCTCGAGTGAGAAAATGATTAAAAAATATCAATGGTTTACCTTGCCGCCAATGAATCTCTACGACTTGATGTCGACCCAGATCCGTCGTCTAACTTGTGATGCAACCGGACATAGTAACACCCTCACATCAATTTTTTTCAGCAAGAAGAGAAAACCCAACGATCGAGATGGTGGGAGATGAACGAGACTCCCGTCAAGGATCCAACCTCCCCCTTAAAACCCCTCCTCGTGATAAAAGCATACCCGTGGGATTTAAAAAACCAACTCTATCTTGCGAGACATTCGGATCCTAAGAATTTGGTGGTTGTTAGGATAAAAAATATTAATTTAATTACTCATTGCACGCTTGATTTTATCCATCCAATTATCATGTATATAATAATATTATAAGAACCTGGTCAATTTTTATTGGTTGCCCCCATTCTTTTTAAAAGTTATTTTTAAATTACTTTGTTTAATTTTTGGCATTACAAATTCACCCCGAATAATCGAATACACATACCCCAATATATAATCAACACTTAAAATCATACTCACTACAACAAAATTGAACTATATTGAGGCTTGTTTCTTCAAAATCTATCACTAAATAAACTGTTATTAAATATATAACGACGATATTATTCATTACGAAATGATTTTTCGTACTTAGAATTCGCAACGAATATCATATTTGTCAGTATATCATTAGCAACGGTCCGCATAGCTACGCTTATCCACTGCTATTTTTCAAAGTTCTAATTAACCGACGCTAAATTTTGAACTAAAAAATAGCGACGATTATTTGATATTTTGAAAAATAACAACAGATGTGTGTTGCTATATGGACCATTGTTAACGATATAACGACATATATACTATTCGTCGTTAATTTAAAGTACAGAAATTCATTTCACGATAAAAAATATTCTCGTTATATATTTGACAACGGATAATTTAGTTATAAATGGGAAGCATTCGAGTAACCTGAATCGTCGATTACACATAAAAGATTGAATTATTAGTAATCTGACGGTGGAATATGCTATTCTGCATGCTATCGATCAGAGTATAGATTCCCTTTTACACAAAACTTGGGAAAATGATAGAAAATAGCATAAGTTCAGCTATTGAGTCACGGCTAAGTAGGGATGGCTATTGAGTCACGGCTCAAAGAGTCAGGCTCGAGCTCGGCTTGATAAGGGCTCGTAAGCCCGACTCATTATGCTATTGAGCCGAGTCTGAGTCAGAATTTTGGACTCGATAGCTTAACGAGCCGAGCTCGAGCCAAGCCTCGATCGGCTCGATAACTCAATAAGGGGCTCGATAAGGAATATATATATACATATTATTTATATATAATACAGATAAAATAAAATTAGCCCTTTGCAATTTTCCCTCCACTAACTTTCGCCCTCCAAAGAGTCACGAGTCATGACCCAATTCTCAAATCTCATTTCCCCACACACTTGCCCCCTACCCACGCATTAGAAAATTAATAATTTTTTATAAGCAAATATAATGTACAATATATATAATAATTAAGATTTTATACACAACTTTGATAGTGGTTTAATGGTAAGGAACACAGCCTTTGATAGAGTAGATCTTGAGTTTGAACCCATACAAAATATTTTTCCACCAAAAAGTACACATTTTCCCTAACGAGCTCGATCTGGTCTCGAGCCCATACCGGGCTCGATAAGGAGCTCGGGCTCGATAAGGGGCTCAACTCAAGCCTTATCGAGCCCGAGCCAGCTCGATAAGAGCTCGAGCTCATCGAACCCCAGTTCGAGCTAACTCGCCTGGGCTCGAACGATCCTGAACCTGAGCCCAAGCCTAAGGGCTGGCTCCGCTCCTAGGGTTCGATAGCCAGCCCTACTTCTAAGTCGCACAGTCTGTCCAAACTTATCGTGACCACCCTTTCCACTTGAATAGGTTCCGGACGTGCGCGAAGGGAGCGGCAACTGAAGTGTCTTCCTGAACCCATCCATTCGCACGAAGAATGGATTATTGATCTTGTTGATGATCTTATTATATTCTGTGTTCTGTTTCGGACTATCACTGTAGAGTTAAGGGTCTACATGCATTGCAAAGCATGCGAAGAGTCGGTACTCAAAACCCTAGGCAAGATCAAAGGTACAGACACGTATCGAAATATTCTAAAATGAGAGTTTGCAATATCTATATAATTTCCTGATTGATTCTAACATGCCAAGATGGGCGCTTTGTAATCGGAAATTGCTGGCTTTTGCAGGGGTTGAGAAGGTCACAACTGACATGGAGAGGAACGCCGCGACAATCGTTGGGAGGATGGAACCCAACATGGTGCTAAGGAAACCGAGGGCGAAGACCGGTAAGCGAGCAGAGATCGTCAACCACAGAGCACGAGAAGGGAGATATCACAAGTAGCGACGTTAATGGCGGGGGTGGAATAGTTACTGCTGGATTTGAATATTTGAATGTAAAGGAGATGTTCTCCGTCGATACAAGTGATGTGCTTCATGTGAATGGAGGATTTTCCACGGACTTCGACACTATGTTTAATGACGAGAATCCAAATGCTTGTTCGATCATGTAAAAGGAATTCTCATGCAAAAGCAATTGCTTCATGTCGACGAGGAAAATACCTTAAAGGAAATCTATTCAAGAGTGACAAAAGCACATGAAACAAGCTAATCAATGGAAAGGGAACGAATCCCTGCTCTAACAGCCTCTCTTTCTAATGCAGGGATCCATTGGACGGATGGCTCTCGTAGGCGCGTCTGGATTGCCTGCTGTGGTGCTGCAGTGCTGTAGCGTACCACAGCTTCTCGATCAAGCTCGAAATTGATCGAGCGGCCGTGGTGCACTACAACACTGCAACACCGCAGCAGAGAACACACTCCCCTCGTAGGGAACGTGGATGGTCGACCCCTTATGTGGGCTGTCGGATCTCTATCCAACGGATCCGCTGCATTACAACAGCAGAGGATCTCTCTGCAGTGGAGAAGGGTAAGTAATCCTTATGGGGTCTTATCCCACCTTATTACTCAAATTTCGTATTCCTTCATAGATGGTTAATATGTTGGTCCTATACTCAATATGAACGATAAGGTTTAGCCCCCTATCCTTCTATTAATGGCCTTTCTCGCAATAAAAATACAAATAACTACTACTTATATAAGAATTTTATCTAACATAACTAACTTATCCCGGTATATCCTTCTTCTACAGTCAAATAGCAAATAACAAATGCCTACCACTTATCCTTCACTATCCCCCCTTATCCACTCCCTCCAACCAAACGGAGATAAGGAAGAAACATCGCTTATGCTCTTCATATATCCTTATTCTTTATTCCTCTACTTGACGGCCTCTATAGTTACACAAAGGAAAATCTTTCTACGGATATAAAGACGATTGCCCTCCTGGGTGCACAGATTGGGATGAACATCTCAACAATATGAATGTTGTGTTAGTCGCATGCATACACTGCAACAAATTGGCAATGCCCGCATTTTTTTATGTTAAATATATAAAAACAAATAATATTTATTGCAAACTTATCGTTTGTTCTTTTAATTCCTAATGCATATCATATTAATTTAATTGCTAATATTTCAATGATTATTTCTAGATTTTTTTATCAAAATTTGTATTCATCGATGCTATCTTAGCAAAAATTAGAAGGAAACATCAACGAACAACTATAGTAATATAAATCATTGCTAGTAACATATCAACGAATATGATATTCATTTCATATTTATAATATCAAATGGAAAACATCATTCATTGTTGTGCATTTAACTACAGTAGATACGACAATAAGTATTAAACTATTCGTTGTCTCAGATTAATTTTGTCGTAATGACATTTTTAGGTTTCCATATCTTGAGATAAAGATATCTCACTACAACTAACCTGGCCTAAGACAATGAAACTTTAATATTTGTTGTAATAATTGTTGTCTTATCTTATGTAGTTAAATATGTAACAACGAGTACTATTCATTACTTGATTATTTAAATCCACAATGAATATTATATTCTTTGCTATATTCCTAACAATGAATCATATAATTAACAATGATTTTCGGTCGACTTTTTCGTCTAATCTTGTTAAATTTTGCAACAATTAATACAAACTTTAACAAATAACTTAATGGATAAATCATTATTATACGAGTCGTTAGCAACGAATACGATGTTTTATTAATTACAAGAACAAAAGATAATTCGGTAACAAATAATATTCGTTGTTGTATCTTTAACATCGGAAGACATGTCAATGAATATTATTATTAATTGTCAATTTTGTTGCAGATTTGGTGTTATAGCAAACAATATCAAAATAGAATGATCACATCATAATTTCATATATTATTCATTGTGTCGTTTTCTATAATAGTTATCTCATTCATATCTCACAAACCAACCAAACAAAAACAAATGAGAAATTGGTTATTTCTTAGGGCTCGTTTGGAAGCAAGGGTGGTAAGGGTTGGGTTGGGTTATTGGGTGTTTGGTGAGGGGGTGTCCAGGTTGGACACAGGCTCGTTAGGGTTGAAAGCAAGTCGTCCGCCTCATGCAAGTTGAATGAAAGCGCCACATTAAAGTTTTGCAGCTTTACTTTCAGCCTTAGCCAAAAGCCTTGATTCCCGACGCTATAGCTCCCTATTCATGCCTTCCAACCGCAAGCAGCTCGCGGCTACAGACATGTCCTAGGCCTGCGTCAGTGACACATCTTGCATCAACCTCGAAGCGGAAGGACAACTCCATGGAAAGATTGTTTGAGTTGTGCTCCTCACCCACTACACACGACCAACCATCACCATCTTCAACATGACACCGAGCGACGAGGATGTAGGGACACACTTCCTCGCGTGAGTCCACCGCTCCCTCCCGCTCCCCTACGCCACTGAGGGGAGGGAGGAGAATATCGAATGCAGAGGAAATCTTTGCCTGTAAATTGTGTGCGACGACCCTCTTTGCTTTGCAGGCGTTTGTGCGCACCGGTTTCTCCATCGATGTCAAGGACATACGGGAGATCGCGACGAGCATCAGGGTGTTACTTGGAAGGTAGGCCATCCATGTTCAAGCTTTTCATCGGCCATAGTTATATTGTCGCAAATGGTCATTCCTTACATCGCATTCTCAAGAAGACGAAGCATGTGTGTTAAGAACACCTTCCTGTAGTAATCACAATTTTCCAATTTCCGTCATTTGAAGCCACATCTGTTGTGCAAATAAAGTTGTTTACAGTCGTCGCAATAACCTTATTAACAGAGTTTTGTCATGTTCCATTCAAATCGACTTTGTCAATACTGTATTGTGAGTGATTTACCATATTCAACCCCAGCGACTTTGTCATACCTTGTACTTTAGTTCACTTGTGTTCAATCAATACTGCATTGTCATGTTCCATTCAGTCGACTTTGTCATGCCCTGTATTTTAATATCGAGTAGAGCACTTTCCATGTATGATAGAAGCATGTTGCGATTGCAGTTCTTTTATTCCAGCCATGATAGATTACAATGCTAATACGCGAAGCAGAAGTGCAACCCATCATAATGTTAGAAGCCACAATGATAAATATTAGGTACTAACGACGTTAGAAAATGAAATTACGCTTGCCAACTAAAGGAATACATGAATGTTTGCTGGGGCCCCATTTTCAAATCTCATCGAAGACTGTTTTACCATTACTAATTCAGTGCTAGACATATTCCCTTCCCTTGTGTGGTTATATGCACGTGGTATGTCCTGCACTATGAATTTTTTGTTCTACTTGCAAGTTTTTGAATATCCTGTTCTGATGCTTTATGGAGAGGACTTGGCATCAACATTATGTTGCCTTGTGTGGGGGAACCACCCACATATTCTGCAGCTTTATGTGCCCTTTTATCATGATAATATGCGGTCTGATAGACTGTTTCTGTTAATTTTTGGGGCTCTATTCCCTTGACATGTCTTGCTCATTCAAGTGTTTGCTTAATTCAATGTTTTTGGTTAACATAATCATTTTCTTGCGGGGGTGAAGTAGCATGTCATGTTTTGGAATATCACCTTTTGGGGGTGAACTAATCAGTTGCTTTATTCTGAAGTTTTTACCATCATCTGTTGCTATATGGACAGGAATTAGGGGTATAGTTTGTTGCTTTAGGGGGGTGAATTGCCATGAAGTTTTGATGCTTTATACGGGTAACTTACCATGAATTCTATGGCTTAACGGAACTTAATTACCATGATATGTCCTACAATCATAACAATGATGCACAATTACCTCGTCTCTAAAATTTGAGAATGCATTTTGTCTTGATAGGATCAAGCGACATGTCTTGTGGTCGTCCGTTTGGAGAAGGACTGCCAGAGGTCCCAACTGCGGGTCCAACAACCCATTCCACAAACCACGACCCCTACTGGAATGCTTCATTAGATAGGTTCTTCGTCGACGCAATGTTAGAGCACGAGACTTCCTAGGTTGGAAGCACATTCACACTCTCGGGATGGCATTCGATTGTAAGGAGTTTCAATGAAGTAAGCGGCCTTTGCTATACCAAGGTACAATTTCAACATCGATGGAAAAATCTTAAGGACTACAATGCTTACCTTAACCTATGACAGTAACAAAACAAGTCAGGATGGGGATGAGATAGCATATACAACAGGCCCATTCCCCTGTCAAACGAAACAAGATGGAAAAATCGTAACGAAACAAGTCGGGATGGGGATGAGATAGCATGTACAACATGCCCATTCCTCTGTCAAACGAAGCTTGGTTTGAGGTAATGTATGTGTTAATAAATAACACTTATCACTTTCATTTCACTTAGTCCCATAAATTTCCTTATGACAACTTGCAGATAAGTATCGAAAATATCGCAACATGCACTTCTTGTACTTCGACGACATGCGGAGATTTCTGTAGAAGGACATTGCCACTGGAGTGCATGCAACTTCCTCTCGACCTGGTAGGGATAAGCAGCCAATGGGAGCCTCTACCTCCTGAGCTCCCTTTAGCCAAAGAGAGCTAAATTTTGATGAGCAGCTTGATGAATGTACGACAAGGAACAGAGTAGGGAGAGATAAGGGATAATAAACACCATAAAACCCAAATATTTATTCTTCAGTAGTCCGGTTTTGATGCCTATTTATTCTTTATTATTTATCACCAATTCAATAAAATCTATACATGAAAGTTGTAGATAAAAATACATAGGAATACAAAATTTATTTCACATAAAAATAATACACAATGTACATTATACACTCATAATAAGAATCCAAAATCCAAACATCCCAAACCCATATCTTCTCCATATTAACTCAAAATTCATCAATCATCTTTAATTGTATACGACTTATTATTAGTTATTTAATGAAGGTGGTTTCATTTAATTTGGATTTAAGATGCAAAAGTTAGGTTTTGGAACCCTATTGTACAATACACCTGAATCAAATATCCATTTTATTTATTCTTTATATTTTTCATTATTTTATATTTTTACAATTTCTAAAATCTTATTTATAGTGCATGTACATAAATAGAATAAAATAAAACCATAAAAATATACTGAAATAAATAGATTTACATAGATACATTGATGAATTACCTATACATAAACATATATAATAAATATACATATTTATTTTAGTGTACAAATAACTTCGAAAAGATAATATATATATGAGTGTATCTAAATAAATTAAAGATATATAAAATATAATTGTACATAATTAAAATAAAATAAAACCATAAAAATATACTAAAATAAATATACATAATTACATTGATGTATTACCTATACATATACATATATAGTAAATATACATATTTATTTTTGTGTACAAATAACTCCCAAGTAGCAAGCAATCAAAGAGAGGAGGGTCGAGGACTGTCTCAGCGCAGAGTTGTTGGAGAACTTCCTCAGCTATTATCTGCCAAATTTAGTGAGGATAGACATGATGTCGATCTGCTGGCAAATGCTGCGTGCAAGGAAATAAGTGCCATGCAATCGGACCTTAACATCGACGAGTTTGAAAGGATAGCTGATAAGTTATCAACAACGAGTGGGAGAAATGTCTACTTCCACGTGAAATGGATCCGGTTAAGCCCAACACATGGATCGAACGGACTATTCGACCGTGAAGATTTTCATTCTATATTTATTCATATCTTATACTTCTTAATTTTTCTTTATGTCGAACAATTTCATAACATTACTTCTGATCTTTTATTTCCGTAGGACATAGTCACACTGTTAATTGTTTCAGATAATACCTGTCTGTGCTTCTTTCGTATTCATTATTTAGCTGCTCACACAATGTGCTGGAAATTTATCGTTGCGGGATATGCACCTGTAATGGTCTCTATTAATCTCGACAACATGATTTCAATATTTATCTGTATGCAGTTGAGAGAACATTTTGTTGATTGCCAACTAAATGGAACTTGCTTCAGATTTACCTTAACACAATTACTTTGCAGGATGTGGTTATATTGCAGGACAGTTTACAGATTTACAGGGACATCTCTTGGAAGATGTGGTTATATAGCAAACTCGACGCCTGGCATGCCCCAACCCAGCTTGCACCTGCTTCGGTCGAGATTTCTCGATTTCGAAATGTCTCGAAGCGTCAAAAAAAGCGGGATGCCGATGTGGTTATATAGCAGGATGTGGTTATATTGCAGGATGTGCTTATATTGCAGTATGTGGTTATACTATAGGATGTGGTTACATCGCATGACATCTCTTGCAGGGAATACATCGTACTTATTACATCTTCATGCTTGCTATTTCCTTTCCATTTGGTTCTCGATTGGCTTATTGAAAATGACTTCTCTGTAGAACTTTGTACGACGGTAAATAAACTGACTGTAGACCTTTCACGTAGGGATGGCGCTGCGAAGCTACAATCCATTCGATGATGTTAGGGATCGAGTCTATGTAGCCTGCTTGGGAGTAGTTGGTGCAATTACCATAAAAGAATGGGAAGCAGGAGGGAGATAGATCCCTCGGCATTTACACACACAACCTCTAACTGATCGGGAATGGGTTAAGGAGATGCTAGACGGTCACGACGGCCGAGCTTTGCAAAATTTCCGTATGCGACCGCCCATGTTGAGAATTTTTGTTCGAGTGTTAGCAGAGCATGGTTTATCACCGACAAGACATATGGATACGGATCAACAGGTATGTATCTTCCTGTATGCGTTCACAAATGGTCATTCAGGAAGCCTTCTAGCATAACGCGGAAACTATATTGTGGCACATTAAAAATGTCCTCGCAAAGATATTGACTATGGAGGAGGAGTACATAAGATTGGCTCCTCCCGTCACTCCCAACAAAATCACCTCGGATCCCCGCTACTACCCTTACTTCAATGTAAATTCTATGTCTTAATACATTCAATTAGAATACCGCAAATCATTCTCTCATATCACTGTCATCGTTACAGGGGATAATAGGTGCCATAGATGGAACATACATTCTCGCACATGTTAGTCCAAAAGAAGAGGGAGCTTACCGCTGCAGGAAACTGTATCCGGCTCAAAACGTTATGGTTGCTGTCGACTTTAATCAATGCTTCACTTATATCGTTGCCGGTTGGGAGGGTTCTTGTGCGGATATGATAGTACTTCGGGATTCCGTTGAGGGAGGGTCTTTTGTCACCCCCGAGGGTTGCAAGTACTTAGTGGACCGTGGTTACGCAAATATGGACACACTCATCGCTCCATATAGAGGTTCCCTATACCATTTTCCTGTCTGGCGGGCCTGAGGATGTTTATACTAAAATCATAAGGACTCATTCAATCATCGCCATGCTTGTTTGCGCAAGGGTTTGGAGCGCACCTTCGGTGTATGGAAGAATCGGTTCCACTGCTTGCGACATATGTCGGCTTACTCCTTCGACATTCAAAGGGATGTCGTGAAGGCCACCTGCATCATTCACAACTTCATACGGCTTAACGGAGGGGATTCTTTCTCCGATGATGACGGAGAGGACGTCTTGCCGGAGGAGGTCGATGAAGACCATGTAGTCGACATCCTTTGAGACGATATTCGGTGAGGAGAGAAACTACGAGATAGAATTGCTCATGCAATGTGGAATAATAAACGTAGGAGACACTCATAGAACATGCGATCCAATTTCAATTCTCACCCTACTATATTGTACCCTCCTCACATGCGTTATTTTTTAATTTCTTCGTTGCGTATCTTATGCATCTCAAAATTTTCCACCCTACTATATTGTGCCCTCCTCACATGGTAATACCATAAAGTTGTCCCTTTCTAATATTTATGCATTTCATATTGTAGGGAAGAAGTACGAGTTTTAATGGAAAATGCAGGTGTGACTATACCCATTAGTTCCGAAGTACGAAACTGGGAATCAATATCCCGTGAGACGAGTCTTCTATGTCCGTTAACGAATCGCTGCGGTCACTGACAACCGTATGCGCGGGAACCATAAACAATGGAAAATCTCACAGATGAGTTTTTCTTCGTAGTACAATGTCTGTGGGAAGCGGAAGCTGAAAATAATGAATTACGACAGAGCCTTGAGAATGCGAAGAAAGAAATACAACAAAAGAAAAAAGGAACTTGCATGCCTATACTCGGAGATGGATGACACCGGGGCACGAGATCTTCCTTAAACGACATGGTCAAGTCACTTCGTATGCAATTGCGAACTGCAAGAATCGACGCGGTGGAAGATCGCGTGATTGATAAGCACATCGTTTAGGTGTAGTATGTGGGTTCTACTCGGCCTTTCGCTGAACTCATGTTGAAGGAGGGGGCAGACCAATGCCCTGTGTATGGTGGGGTGGGGGTGAATGTAACTTATTGGAAATTAGGAACTGATGTGGTTTCATGAAAGTCCGATTCCTTTTGCAGCCAGCAACGTAGAGAAGGATAGATGGTACCAGGTTTACAAATACGGGATGTCACGACCCGTCCCGCTAACCGAAACGTACCGGGACAGAGATCTTTCAACTTCATTTTTTCCTCAAAGTAAACATGTGGCAATCTCATCAAACATAACCTCTATGTATTTAAAGTTCACAATAGACAGTACAAAAAAACAACGAAAACCAAAAGCCACCTCCTCCTAGCGGTCCTTTCCCCTGTTAGTCGTGATTCTGCTGATTTGTACATAATATAATATAACGGGATGAGTCTAAACCCATTTATGAGCTTAGACCCAGTGAAAGGATCTCAAGTTTTTTACATATAGCTAAAAATTGAAATATGAGCAGCTTGCCAACATTTATGCTGATATCTTTGAAATAGCTTGAAAAAGAGACTTTATGACAGTAAACATATAACAACATGCTAGATTTGCAACTGAACACTGAAATCACTTCAAAAGCAGATAAACTGAAATATAATTATTACTATCAAGCTGTTTGTACTAATCAGCACTGTGGCTAAGTTATCGGATCATGAACGCTGAAACAAAGCTAAGTCATACGCGCAGACGGTCCCAAAGACCAAAAACACCTTGCATACGGCCCAAAGCCTATATGTATACAGAATGCGGACCCAAAGTCCTCTTGATACCATATCTAATGTTTTGCCATATCTAATGACGGTTTCAGGGTCATATCTAATGACATCACCATATCTAATGGCTAGTTCATGATTTGTAGAAAAGAGCTACTGTGATGCTTATCTTCTGATTCTGATTCTGATTCTTTTCTTGTCACTAATAAGCCATACTCTTGCTAATTCAAACTCATAACAGCTAAATCATGAACATAAAACAATCTTGACATAGCATGCATACTCTGACAACTAGAACTATTAAGAACGTGAAATTCGATTCATATTGCATAGTAATTGCACAAAACATATTTCTTATATAAAAAGCTTAAATCTAAGTAGTGAAACTTATGATTCGTGTTCCACAAAGAACGAAATGCTTAAACAACGTGCTATCATGATAAAACACCTGAAACGACGTCTGAAATACGTTCTAAAGCCCTGATTTCGTATCAACTGTATCATAGTTGTAATTCATGCGGAAAAGCTTTAGAAAACACGATTTCATACTTGCTATTCAAAACCATGCATAAAAGCTAAAGACTAGTGCTTTAAAATAGCGCTTGAGAATCCCTCACCTGATCGATATCTAACTCGAGTCGAGATCGTCTTCTTTTGTGAATTCTCCCTCTATAGCCGTCCTAGATTTGAGTACTACAACTCGATGCGGACAGAACTTCGTTACGGCTTTTAAAAACGCTCTCGATCACCGACAGGGCTTCGCCGTGGCTCCTCTCGTGCTCCTCCCGCAACCTCGACGGCCTTGCGGCTCTAAGGTGGAGAGATGGGCATGGGATGAAGTGAGGAGGAGTACGGGGGGTCATGGGTATTTATAGGCCTCCACCCCCTTTACATGTGTGACATGTGCCAACATGTAGGGGAGGCTCCAAGACACATGTTGCCTCTCATCCATGTATGAAGCCACATGGCATGGCACATGGCTTAATCACGAGAAAACTTGTTGCCCAAGTAAGAGGTTAGGCTTATGCATGAGATAACTTGTTGCCCAAGCAAGAGGCTTCACCATGACACGTGTTAGTCTTAAGATGATGACACATGTCACTCTTGGTTTTGACACTTGTCCGGAATATATAACGACACGTGTCCCTTTTTTCCCCCTTCACGTGTCCTACTTTTGCTAATGACACCTAATTATCACTAATGACAGGTAATTAGCACTAATCACACTTAAGTAGTCTTAATGATGTGATTATGGTCTAATGAGTATAAATCTATAACATTTGTAGGCCCTATGCTAGTAGTGGCTTTTACTACTTATAAGGTACTACCAAAAATTCTAGATTACTAGATGTGGTACTATGTTGGATGTTCTACACAATTAAGAGAACCTTTTGAAGTCCATTTTTTTATACAAGATGGTCTCTGATTTTTTTACGAAACAAGTTTCAATGAAATTGTTGCATCAAAGCGAATCTATTGACTGTGTCAAACACTATCAATTCAATATTTCCTTGAAATAACACTTGATAACTTTCAAAAGCATAGTATACAAAACGCGTATTACACGGAATGTTGTTGTTCTGCCTTTTTCGTAAGAATATTACCGTTTATGGTGTCGTACAAGGTTTTCGTCTTTCAGAATTTCCTACGATCTTGAAATTTAAGGGGTCGTAATGTAAATTATCAGATACAAAATTTGTTAGAGAAATTCTTAACCATTATTAAAAAAATTTAGTCGTTGTATATTCAGAGATAAATATGTAAAATAAATGAAGTCACATATATTGTAAATTCGAACATACATCTCTTTAAAAATCGTCCACTCATTGTCCCAATAGCTACATCCAATCAGCACATCAACTCAGGTCACATCCAGCTCCACCCCAACCAACACATCAACCAAACACTTAGGCCCCATTCGACAAGTACCCCCCTCAACCCACTCGCTCTCTCTCCTACGCGGGTCTCACTTTTTATCTTTTAAAAAAATAAATAAATCGATTCTCCATCACCAATTCTATCAAAATAATAATATATTATAACATCACATCACATAAAAATTATAAACTATTCCACTTCTACTCAATTTCCAAACTTCAACACAATCACATCACAATAACTACTCATTTTTTTTAAACTCAAATACAATCATATCACCACAAACCCAGTTCAAACTCACCCCCAGTTTAACCCTCTATCCAAACACTAAAACACAAAAACGGGTTACCCTCTACCAGTTTAACTCGTCCTAACCCGCGTACCAAACACATCCTTACTATTCTAGTCAGGTTATCCACTGTCCATCCCCCCTCTAGGATGGGCTACTCCAACCCTCACCACCCCTACTTCCAAATGAGCCCATATATTACTTGCATAAGTTTGGAGTCAATTTGTGGTCATCTGTATCCCAATGAACATGATTATAATGATCAAGGCTAGTACGAAGACACTAGCCATGTTATGCCAGAGGATCGTCTGTAGTAAAATCGTGGATCACCGGCGCTTGATCTTGATCGAGCAGTCACCGTAAAAATTCGTGCAGCCGTTCGATGAAGATCGACACGCTCAAGCAATTATTGCAGAGTCTGCATGCTGCACACAATCCGCCTCCGCCATGTTATAACATAATTTCGAGAGAAATACAGGAATTTCCCTCACTCACTAACAAGAGCCCTCCTTGAGAAATTCGAAATCACGTGCCCCCACCTCCAGACTTCCCACCTCCAACAGCAGCGGCAGCAGTGCGGCCCCATAACGATCCTCCCGCGCAAGGAAATCGATATCGAGATCGAGATCGAGATCGAGAGAGAAGGGAATCAGGGATGAGATGAGCGGGGAGAGGTTGTGCGGGTTGCTGGGGGAGCTGGGCTTCGAGGGGCACGAGGCTCTGGACCCCGACAGCTTCGAGTGGCCCTTCCAGTACGACGACCTCCGCCCCCTCCTCGACTGGATCTGCTCCACCATCCGCCCCTCCAACGGCCTCTCCTTGTCCGATCTCTCCCTGTCCGTTCCCCAAACTCCCCGCTACTTTATCTCTCCCATCCAACACGTCGCTAACACTATCCCCGTCCTAAACCTGCAGGTACGACCGCTTCCTCAGGGAAGGCAAGCTCCTCGAGGTACGATCATGGACTCGATTTCTTCGAAAGTCTCAACGAATTGCACATTATCTACCACATTTGCATCACAACACATGCCGACATTCATAGGGTTAGGGTAACCTTGCTGTTGGAGTTGCGAGGAAAAGTAGTGGAAAAATGTTATTATGTTAACTTGGTTTAACATTCTAGCTAGCGAAGGGGATATATGCTAAGGGTTAAACCTCCTCCAACCCTCTTACCGATCACATCATTAGTGTTTTAAATGTCGTACAGTTCTTTGACACCAGATACCTTGTACATTCCCATGTTTTGAACTCAACAAGTCATTTTTAAACTAGATTCGTTACTTTCCCTCTAAAGTTGTCTTTATATCAGTAATTCAGTAATTATATACATTATATACGTTGTCTTTATATAATCCATATCTAGCTCCACAGGATTGAATTTGATATTTCATATTGCGGTATTATAATGTATAAGCAATTTTTCAGGGAGGAGACTTGGACTCCGCATACGATAGCATCTCGGCGTTTTCAAGTAGAAGAGACAACCAAGAAGCAGTTTTTGGAGCCGAAGAAAAGCTGATAGATATAAGGTAGCGTTTTTGTTGACCTTTCCTTTTACATGCATGATTTGAAGAGGTTGCTTGTCTATAAATACCTGGAGTGATTCAAGCGCCTCTTATATTCCTTGCATGAAATTTTGTTAAGGAGAGCAGATTCTTAAATCTTCATGTGTTATCATGCATGATTGGGACACGATCCACAGCAGTGAAGTTCAGAATCATAATCTTCCAAGTTTGGTATGTTTTTTATGGTGGTTGGAGCCGCTTTGGTGAAAGCTTTCGGCTAGCTGCAGGGCCTGCCTTTTTAAGGTTCTCTCCACATTTTCCATGAAGCAAATGAGACGGTGTGGGGGAGACAGATTGCTGCCTACAAATATAAGATCCTGCTGAATATTTATATTTTCTGATATTTGTCTGAGCAGCTTATCTACAATCATTATCATTATCCCTGTTCCTGCCCTGACAGGCCATGTCAACATGAGCTCCTTACACAACCAGATTCATGGCAAAGAATCAAAGATGGGACCATGCTGAGTTATTAGACTCCGGATGATATTTGTTTGAGTAGCTTACCCAAAATCACCACCAACATCATCGACGTCTCTTTTATTAGACTAAGAAGCTATAACAATGTCAACTCCTTAAACAATCAGTCTTAGCTTGCACAAATTATCGGAGCTTCTTCTTTCATTGAAGGGATAACAATAGTCCCCCCTCCCCCAACTATACTTCCATTAGACTGAAAATGATTATGCATACAAGTGATAGATCACGGCATCCAACAATTTAGTAGCAATACCTCTTTTGTTCTCGTTCCTTAATTGAACATTAAGAGTAACTATTAGCATAATATTAGCTGAATGTAGAGGATTCCCCCCTAATAATCTTTGTTTTTATGGATATTGATTATGGGAGATGTAGTTTTTGACACCATGTTAAGCGACCTGAATTTCGGTGGCTACAACTCGTTGTTTGGTAAATGGTTACAGAGTGGGATGGATCTGGATGCTTTCTTAAGAGGAAAATATTCGAATGTTTTTTTTTTGCATTTTTACAAATGTCCAATAATGTGAACTGTGAAGATGGGAAAATTGAATTACGCTATTGAGATAACCCTAGAATCCTGGATGATAGAGAGGGGTCAAAAGTAAAACACAGAGAAGCATATAAGAAAAAAATAAAATGAAGAAAACACACAAAATTCCTTAGGTTTAATATAAAACTTTGTTTACACCATCCCACTCAAGTTGAAGCATATATGCCATCATGCTCAGCTTGAAAATGCATCTCTTAATGCTCGTCCTGAGAAGTGCACGATGAAAACATATGTAGTATATACTAAAATGTATTAAGCCTTCTCCCACTATAAGTAGAAAACATATGTAGTATATGCTAAGGAAATGTGCGGGGTGGCAATATAACCCTTCGGAATCATATCTTTGGTGTAAGGGCAACCTACCTCCACATGCTTGGTTTATGAAGGTAGGAATGCTCACAAAGAAAAAAACTGTTTGCGTGTACTGCTATAATTGAATTGGGAGAGGTAAATCCCTTAATTTTTTTGTGACATACCCAACCACTTTACCTTTGTGGTTCCTTGAGGCTTGAGCCATCACCATACACTTAGATCCCACACTAGATTATGCTACAATCGTATGTTCTTTACTTAAGTAACCAAATAATCTCCTATCGAGGGATGAACAATGGCGTTGCATAACTAACGTAGATTCTGACTTAGGAGCATATAGAAGCCAATATTAGATTTTTTATCCTAACACAACTTGCATAGTCAGCACTAGCATAAACGATAATATCAAATGAATTTCTACTTCGCAAAGAAGTCCATTTCCTGGAGGCAATTTAAGATACCTAAGTATCCTTATAATGACATATAAGTGCACTTGCCGGGGTTTATCCATAAACATGCTAACTCTACTGACCATTAGAGAAATATCATGTCAAGTAATTACCAAATTGAGAAACTTCCTAACGAGCCCTATGTATTGTTATGTGCCAATCTCCTCTACGTTCTCCTCATAGAGTTGGGCATTTTGAATTGTAGGAATTTCTGACAACGTGCATCACAATATCCCATTTTTGGCAAGAGATCTATGACATACTTTCTCTAGCTCATGTAAGTCCCATGTGATTCCTGGGAAACTCCAAAAAGAATCTCAACTTACCATTTACTCTTTGCTTCATCTTCTGTTATTGTGATGTCATCCACATATACAAGAATAACTCTATGTACTCTGTTGGTCCTCTATAAATAGTGAATGATTCACAACGACACAAGTAAAATCCTCTTGCTCAATCATCTTCAAGATCTTCTGAAACCGTGCTTCTTGTCATAAATGACCTTTTATAACTTGCAAATTCTATGATAGTTTAACAACTCTATGGGGTTGCTATACGTATACCTCATTATGTAAATCACTATATGTGAAGGCATTCTTCATATCAAGTTGGTATAACACCAATCCTTACTAGTTGCAACAAGAAGAAGTATCCAGAGTACCACTTGTCTAGCCACATTTTGGAAGGGGGCGTAATAGTTCATCCCATAAGTTTGGGTTTGCCAAAAGATGCATTTTGTATCGCTTGATATCACAATCTGCTAAATTTCTTGGAGTGGAGACCCATTTTCATTCCATAATTGCAAATTCTTGGAGTTGGAATCTATTTCCACGTGCTTATGGACTGAGTACTGACATCTCTTCTTGCATAGTTGCATGCTATTTGCCATTTTAATGTTAATCTTTATAGGAGTGTGGGATTTCAATACTTGAGGGATCCATTATCTATATGTATTTAGAAGGCTGTTCAATGACACGTGGCATGAAATAGGATGTACTAACATCCCTTCCCGCATAGTTGCATGCTATTTGCCATTTTAAAGTTTCTCCTTATATGAGTGTGATCTCAACAGTTGAGGGATCCATTACAAACTGTATATAGGTATTTGATAGTATGTCTAATGACAAGTGGCCTGAAATATGATGCACTGTGCAAATACACTTGCTTTCTTCAAGGCAATCGTAAAGTCTAAGTCATTCGCTGCATAGGATCTATCCTGCAATTTGAGGTTTCCAACCATCTATAGCTAATTCCCTCGAAGACATGTAATCTCTTCTTTTCCTCTGACCCACTCTATGTCCAGGAGTATGATTTCCTAGCCCAAGATGAAAGTCGCTTCTCCTCTTAGTCTAAGGAAAGGAATAGATACTAGTTAGGGCTAGGAAAGTCTTAGGAGTTCACTTCCAATCCTCCTAAGGTCAGTTTCAGGAGTGGATATTGGCACTTTCTCGTCTTCGGACTCCCCTCACAAAGATTTAAGGCTTGTATACTGGTTTCAATGTATTTGTAGAGGTTTATATATGTTACGTTATATGTTGCGTTGTACTGCTTCGTATTTCCTATTTATCTTAGGTATGTCTATGTAATTTATCCAAGGGTTTTCTCCCTATATAAGAGACCCGAGGGCTCTATGGAATAACACACAACAGAGTATCAATTACTCCAACATGGTATCAGAGCCAAAACCCTAACCCTAGGGTTTTGTTCTCTCCACCCGCCGCCCCCCCTTCCTCGTCTCCAGCGCCGCCCCCTCCAGTCGGTCCAGCCCTCCAGCGCCGCCGCTGCCTTCCTAGCCGGCTCCTCCAGTCGCTTCAGCCCTCCAGCGGGGCCCCTTGCGACTCCAGCCCGGCTCCTGCCCCGCCGTCGGCCCACCCTCCCGCCGCCAGCCTTCCTCGCCGTCAATGGCCACGCCAGCCGCCCCCAGCCCCGCCGCTTCTCTCTTCAGTAGAGGCTTTCACAGCCTTTACACGTCACTAAGGGGGCCTCTCCTTCGGTCGGTCTCGGCTTGATAATGGATTCAAGTGCATAACGTCTACATATGCACTTGAATCCTCAACCGTCTTGGTAGACAATACTTTCTCGGTCTATCATTCCTAGTTGCTCTTCTCCGGCAGTATGTCAGATCAAAAGGTCGATATGCCCGCCATAGGTGCCTTTAAAGGTTCGGCACCTATCGTCAAAATGGACGGGACAAACTACGAACTGTGGGCTATGCAGTTCCTCAGTCTTATGAAGTCATATGGTAAGAAGCATATTCTTACCGAAGATGAACCGCCGGAGAAGACGAGAATATATGCCTCCTGGGAGGCAGATGACGCGTATGCCAAAGTTTGGCTATCAGGGACACTCACGATGGAGATAGCGAATGACGTCCTCCATCAGCCCACCGCCAAGGCGATGTGGGATATTCTGGCCACGACGTACTCTCAGGTACGGAACGAGACGAAGATGCTACAGCTGCAGCATGATATCTTTACCACAAAGCAAAATGGGAGGCCTCTTCATTCATTGTACACGTCCCTTCGTGGAATGTTCGAGAAACTCTATAGCACCATCCCACTCACAGCTACACCGGAACAACAGAAGACGTTCCGCAACGCTACTATGGTTGGCGTTTTACTTGCTGCCCTGGACCCTGAGTATGAGGCAGCCCGCTCTCAGATTCTTGCTGATGCCACCATTCTGTCGATGGAAGAAGTATACAGAAGGCTCAGCTGTGTACCTGTTCCATCGAGTACAGCGACTCCGCCTCCCTCGGCAATGGCAGTCTCCAGAGGTAGAGGTAGTTCATCCTCATTTCGTGGTAGAGGATGTGGTGGACGTGGCCGTGGAGGTCGTGTACGGTCTACATGCTCATTCTGTCGTCGTACTGGTCATTCGGAGGATACGTGCTATTCCAAGCATGGCTTTCCTCCTTCTGCACGGGTCGCGGATCATGTCCAGGGTCCACCAGCATCTACTCCAGATCACAGGTTCGAGGAGCTAGTGGCACGACTTCGTGATATCATGCCACAATCATCGTCAGAGGGTGCTGACGCCTCTGATATTGCCGCTTCGACATCTGCCAGTACATCTGCCTCTGCCACTGCCTCAGGTAGTCCTCCGGTCTCATATCATAACCATGATCTCACAGGTTGGATTGTTGATTTTGGAGCCACCCATCATCTATGTCATGATAAAGATATCCTGCAATCCTATAGAGCTGTTTAGCCTGGTCGCTCTGTACTCATTGCTGATGGTACTCATTCCCCGATCGTCGGTCAGGGGGAGACGGATTTGCTGCCCTCTATGCACTTACAGAATGTTTTATATGCACCAGAATTCTCTATGAATCTATTATCCATTAGTCAGATTACTAGAGATTTGCATTGTCGTGCTATATTTGATCCATCCTCTGTTATTTTTCAGGACATACTAACGGGCAGGGTGATTGGCTGTGGTTCTGAGCACAATGGCCTCTATCATCTTGTACGGACCTCGTATGCTGGAGTCTCACTACATTCTCAGGGCTCCGTCTCACCATATACCTGGCATCTTCGGTTTGGTCACCTGCCACTACAGAAAATGCACCACCTCCTGCCTCAGATATCTCCGGGTTCGTCTTTTCGTTGTGAAGCATGTCAGTTAGGGAAGCACCATCGGTCCAGCTTCCCCAGTCGTCAGGGTCGGAGCAGTCGCTCTCCATTTGAGTTATTTCACATAGATATTTGGGGTCCCAGTCGTGTCCCAGATCATCAGGGGCACAGGTTTTATCTAGTTGTTGTTGATGATTTTTCTAGAGTGTCCTGGACTTTTCTTCTCAAAAATAAATCAGAAGCAGGAAGTGTTATTCAAAATCTTATCAATGAGGTTAAAAATATTTTTTCGTCTACTGTTAAGTATGTGCGTACTGACAATGCCTTGGAATTTTGCACTCGGTCTCTTGCTCGCTTCCATTCTTCTAAAGGTATTATTCACCAAACCACATGTGCATACACATCTCAACAAAATGGTGTTGCAGAACGAAAGCATAGACACTTTCTTGATATTGCTCGCACATTACTTATTCAGAGTTCCGCACCCTTGTCCTTTTGGGGGGATGCTATCCTTACAACATGCTATCTGGTTAACCGCATGCCTACAACTGTACTTGGCGAAAAGTCTCCTTTCTCTCTTTTATTTCCTGACAAAGATTTGTTTACACTTACACCTCGGGTCTTTGGTACTGTTGCGTTTGTCCACCGTTTATCTCCAGGACTTGATAAGCTCTCTCCTAGGGCTATCAAGTGTGTTTTTGTGGGCTACTACAGGACACAGAAAGGATATCGTTGTTATGATCCCATTCATAACAAATACTATGTGAGTGCTGATGTTACCTTTTTCGAACCAGTCATGTACTTCTCCCCTGCAGGTAGGGTTGGGCATTGGGCTGGGCTGGCCCGACCCGGCCCAAAACCCAACCCGTATAACCCGACCCAAACCCAAACTCGAAATTTAATGGGCGGGCCGTGGGCCCTAAAATGAGCCCATATTGATTATCGGGCCGGGTTTGGGCCTGAGAAGGCCCAAACCCGTTAGCCCGATAGCCCGACCCATTCTAAAGCTAGTATATTCATATCTAGTATGGTATAATTATATCAATTATATTCATGTTCATTCCAAATACAATGTTCTAACTTTAATATCCTTATTCGAGTGTAGAATAAATGCTTAGACACATTAATAATCATATCCATTAGTGGATTGAGGATATTATTACATCAATATACAAGATTATTACATTAATATGCAAGAATGGAATCTGTGTCCTCAAGTGTTACAACATGTACAAATGTAAGTAACCAATCTGTATTGGGTCATAGTGGCCGCATCGACAATAGAATATGTAATGGTGAATTGAATGGTGCTTTAAGCCGCCATATTTTTACCACATTTGTATTTCCAACATACAACTAATGTTAAAATCACAAATTAGTTAGCATACTTTATAGTTTTAAACATGCACACATGCATAAGAAACAACCACACAAATGCAAGAAGAATGGAAGACATGATATTGGTATACATAGGTGTTGAATTGGGCCGACCCGACCCGAACCCGACCCATTTTGTTTGGGCCGGGTTTGGGCTTGGGCCTAATTTTTGAAAATAAAATGGGCCTAGGCCCGACCCGTTAGACCATATTTTAAAATGGGCTTGGGCCGGGCCAAGGCGAACCCGGCTCGAGCCCGACCCATGCCCAACCCTACCTGCAGGTGACAGACTGATCTCCTCCACATCCACGGACTCTCATGTCTATGTGCCTCCACCTCCAAGTCTGAGTCAATCCTCTAATCCACCTCCACCACCACCACCACCTCCAATTAAACCATTTCCTAAGTTCTATACAAGGCGAACAGGGCTAGCTCAAGCTACATGCCAACCATCCAGCACGCCTCAGGTATGTTCTGATGTTACCACTAATGATGGATTAGACAATGCACCGGTGCAGGAGTCTTTACAACAGGAGGAGGATCCGCCAGTCATAGATGATCTTGATCGGCCTATAGCTCAAAGGAAGCCAAGGCGACAGTGTGCTTCGTACCCGCTTGCTTCTCACGTCTCATTTCATCGTCTCAATGGGGATTTCCACAAATTTGTAGCTGCAGTCTCCTCGATTGAGATTCCACGGACCTATCAAGATGCTATGAAGACCGATTGCTGGCGTCTAGCCATGGAAGAGGAGATGCGTGCCTTGAAGTCTAGAGGAACCTGGTCTCTTGTCCCCATTCCTCCAGGTGCCTTCGTGGTGAGCTGCAAGTGAGTGTTTACGGTGAAATATCATGCAGATGGACGTCTTGACAGATACAAGGCCAGATTGGTAGCACGTGGATTTACCCAAACGTATGGGGTAGATTATTTGGATACTTTTTCACCGGTGGCTAGACACTCCACTCTTCGCATTCTCCTCTCTGTTGTGGTGGTACGTGACTGGACCATTTTTCAGCTTGACGTCAAGAATGCTTTCTTGTATGGAGACCTACAGGAGGAAGTCTACATGCAGCAGCCATCGGGGTTTGCTGCTGAGGGGGAGACTCAGATGGTGTGTAGACTTCATAAGGCGATCTATGGCCTCAAACAGAGCCCCAAAGCATGGTTCCAGAAGCTATCCCAGATAATTGAACAACATGGGTTCAGACGATCGAATGCGGACCATTCACTGTTCGTCCAGAAGACCCCTAGAGGTACAGTTGTTGTCATGATATATGTTGATGACATCTTGGTTACAGGGGATGATGCTCAGGGAATTGAGATAATCAAATCCCTGTTGGGAAGCCAGTTCATTACAAAAGATCTGGGCACGATACGATATTTTCTGGGGATAGAATTTGCAAGAAATGCACAAGGGATGGTAATGACCCAAAGAAAATATGTTACGGACTTGCTAGTTGAAACAGGAATGACTGGATGCAGACCTTCAAGCATACCCATGGACCCAAGCATGAAGCTGTACGATGATGATACCGAAGAGGTGGACAAAAGAAGGTACAGAGGAATGGTGGGTAAGCTCCTATACATTACTATAACTCGACCGGATATTGCCTTTGCATTAAACCGGGTGAGTCAATTTGTGGAGCAGCATAGGCAAGTTCATATGGATGCTTTGTATATGATACTGAGATATCTGAAGTCTTCCCCAGGCACAGGGTTGCTATTCAGGAAAGATACAAATCTGTCTATTTCAGCCTGTGCAGATGCAGATTATGCAGGATGTCCAAGGGATCGCAAATCTACTTCTGGATTTGCTATCTTCATAGGAAGTTCTTTAGTCTCTTGGAAAAGCAAGAAACAGACTGTTGTGGCGAGATCCAGTGCTGAATCTGAGTACAGAGCCATGGCACAAGCAAGCGCCGAGATGATGTGGGTTCGAGCAGTCTTAGAAGACTTGAATGTAGATGTCTCCTTGCCGATGAATCTCCAATGTGACAATCATGCATCATTGTTTATTGCCAATAATCCAGCCTTTCACGAGAGAACAAAGCACATTGAGGTGGATTGTCATTATACTAGAGACATGATTCAGAAGGGCTTCATTTCCACTTCTCATGTCAGTTCAGAGAACCAGACTGCTGACATATTCACCAAGCCATTGCTCAGAGGACCTTTCCAGAGATGTTCTTCCAAGCTGAGCATGATAGATATCTATGCTCCATCTTGAGGGGGAGTGTAGAGGTTTATATATGTTACGTTATATGTTGCGTTGTACTGCTTCGTATTTCCTATTTATCTTAGGTATGTCTATGTAATTTATCCAAGGGTTTTCTCCCTATATAAGAGACCCGAGGGCTCTATGGAATAACACACAACATAGTATCAATTACTCCAACAGTATTCTCCCAACTATGTCCAATATGCGCTGTCTTTTGTCTACTCTCCACCTCATTATTTTTTTCTTGAAAGAAAAAAGGTGCATTGTATAGGTGTATGGCCAAAAACTTCATCATTTATCACTAAAGGTTATTACAAGCCTATTACATTTACAAGTACTACAAATTAAAGGATCCCATTCTTAGCAATCACATTGGCATGTGCCACAACATTCTCAGCGTACAAACGGCCATGGCGAAACACCACCCCATTTCTAGCCAACCAAAGTGCATGGATTACAACCACACTCCTCGATCTCTCCATATCTGTACCGGTTCAATCTGCCCCAATAGAGCACCAGAAGCTAGCAACACTGTCAGTATTCACAACATGATTACCAAACCGGTTCTAGAACTCCACAGAGCTTCCACATTTGAAGAAGAGATGCTCAACATCTTATACATCCTCCATGCACTTTCGACATTCAAGGTTAGTCCCTTGAACGAAACGAACAAATATCTCCATCATCAATAGTCTTCCCCTCCTAAAATTCCACAAGAATACCTTCACCCAAGTTGGAACATTCTACTTGTAAATCCTCCTGCAGTTCATCTTAAACCCCCCAGGATAAAAAATCACAGGTCCCCTTAGCACACTATAAGCCTTTTTAACCGAGAAAGAGCCATCCATACCTAGTGATCCCATCCATCCGTTGGACCAGTTACCACCTCGAGCTTCGACAACATGTCCTCCACACATTGCTTTGAGAGCTTAGATCTGAATTGTGGGAAGATAGAATGTCCATCCCAGACCTCCTCCACCTCATTACTTGTAGTACACATAGAAACGTCTATACAATGGCGTAAGTAGAAAGCAAGTGCTCATATTTGCTTAGGGCATGGTGGATAGCGACATATGATGTGGCACATGTATTTCAAGATCAACATGTTGTGCAGATCATCAATGGACAAAGCGAAACATGGCATCCCTAATTGCAATAGCCCTTGTAGTAAGGGAAGATACACCTTATTGATAGACTCATAAGTAGTTAGCTGGGATCCTGTAGGAGAGAATAATATGACTAGATTAGAAAAGTTGATATCAACGTTGGTAAATTACCTCCTCCCAAGAGGGTAATAATGTAAGTATTCCTTATGAGTTGTAGAGTACCCAATAAATATGCGCTTTATAGTTCGGGAAGACAGTTTCTCTCCTCCATGCATGGTTTCAGATCTCGCGAAATTTCGTTGAAATTTCAGTTTCGACAAGGACCGGAAATTTCGAGCGAAATGGTGATATGAGGGTAGTTTCCGGTCATTTCTTCACAAATGGTGGTCGATATGGGCGAAATGTCGTTGAAATTTCGTCTAAATTTTCACGAAATATAGTCTTGACATGGTATCGATATGATATCAGAAATCGGTATTTAAACCCTTGCCTCCATGACTTAAGTATGAACAAAAGCAACATAAGCAATAAATCCCGAAAGTATATGAAAAAGGTTTTTTTGCGAAACATAATCGAGTAAGACACTTATTCATTAAGCACAAAGGGTGTAATACATGACAACAACAAAGCCTTTTCCCACATTAAGTAGTGTTGGCTACATGGATTTTTTGCCTCCATTCAGATCTATCTTGGACCAATCTCAAGCTTTAGTCCAAAAAATTAAGATCCGTTCGTCACATGAATTTAATATAACATGAATTAAATAAAAAATGCAATCAATGATTCAATATAATATCTTTCGCTAATACGCGTGGGCATGATAATGAATCAACAGAATGCCAAAGGTATATGTCTATGCTTCCTCATTGAGACATCATTCCGCGGAGATGCATTTGCACATGAAGTTTGATGAATAATCCCATGAGAGGAGAGAAATTTAGCATCATTATAAATTTGATAGAAGTATGAAGATATTTTTTTATTTTAGCAACGCATCTTTCGATAACACCACCACCACGTATTTTTTGGAGGAAAAGAAGGACGTGCACATAAAAAGTGCAAACCATAACTTGTATACTTTATATTGATTTTTCAGCAAGGAACACTGATATTAATGAGCGAAGTCATCAACAAAAACAAGGTAGAACTGATGGCTTTGCAAGTCAGATATCCTGTTAGGACCCTTGCAAATTAAAATGTAAAATTTCAAATAATGCACTACTACTCTTGTCGGCCCTCTTAAGGAAGGAGGATATGTTGTGCTTTCCTAGCCAGTTAGACTTGTATTGGAATGGAGAATGAGGCTCCTCCATGCTCAAACAGTTGACTTGTTTGGAGGTACATATCAAAGAGAAGTAAACTGTCCTCTATCAATACTTAGATGTCTAGATGCTTTAGACTCAATTAACTAATGTGCAAAACCAGTCACATGACAATCAATAAAAACATAGTCATTACCTGACAAGCATGTGGGCGTCGTAATCTCTAAGGAAGGTGTACGTAAGGGGGCATAGCCATGTCCTACCTTCATCCTCAGTTGGGATAGTAGGTCGTAATACTGATGATTCTGTGGTGGTAAAGGAGGAACATCACTTTCACTGCTCAGAGACCATGTTTACATAGGAAAGACTGTTAAAGTATTTGGAGCATGCGTCACTTATGTAATAGGTGGGTAAATGGATCCTGGAGAAGATCCATTTACCCCATCCTGTGTTTAGTCCCATACCGCCCAATGGTGGGACTTGGAGGCTCTGGGGAGGCTATATAAAGAGCCCCAGACCTCCTGTACTCATTGAGAACTTCAATAGAAGAAATGCCCAATTCAGGGGCTTCTCCCGTGGTTTCATCCCGCTCCTCATGGAGTAGGGTTCCACGTTAAAATCCCGTATTCTTTCTTTGTTCTTTATCTTTATTCCATGTTTTGCTTCCGCTTTCTATTTTTATAACATGGTATCAGAGCGGGTTCGGTTCTCGAGGAGTTTATGTTTTTCATTTGTTCGAGATTCGAGTTTGGTGATTTTATTTTTTAAAAGAACTTTTCATGTTCAAAGTTTGAGTTCTAGGGATTTGTTTAAACCCTAGAGTTCATGTTCAAGTTGAATCAACGGCATTGCAGCGCCCTCGCCTCCAGATTCCAGCACATTTCCCAGCCGCACAAGGCTCCAGTGCATCACAGATCTAGGGTTTCTGAACCCGTGATCTGGCGTACTCCCTCTGACTTCCAAGTGCGCTGGAGGCGCACCCCATCCAGTCTCTGCGCGCTTCCCGCGCTAAGCCACAGGCGGCAGCGCCCTCAGCCCTAAACGAGAAGACCTGTGACGCATATCTCGGCGGCGCCTGTTTAGATCGCGGCGGCCCTCTTCAGTTCTCCACCACATATCTTCAGCAGCAGGCAAATCTCGAAGGCGCGCACAACTCCTGGCAGCGTCAAGCCACACTGTCCTTCCATCTTTTCCTGGATATTGGCGATATTAAAAAAAAAATTCGGCTACGAATTCCAGATTCTCCAGGCGGAGCCAAACATCTTCGAAATCACCATCGTGAAAGTCCTCTTCAAGCCCTAGCGGGATCCTCTTCAAGCCCTAGCGGGAAACGAATTAGGCCGTGGTTGTGCACATCTCTCCCCGCGGCGGCGCGGGTCCCAGCGTAGGCGGCATCTCCCAGCGTTGGCGGAACCCTAGCCACGCGGAGACCTTTCCCCATCAGCGGCGACAGGAGCACGGGCTCCTCCCCTCCCGATCTCGCCGCGGCGAAGTCCCCAACGTCTAAGGCGGCCCTGCGTGTGAAGCGAATCCCGAGCGGCGCGATTGAAGCGAAACCCTCAATTGGGGCGGCCCTGCGTGTGCACCCTAAATAAGGGAAAGGGCCCAGTGGGCCGTGCTTCTATAAAAAAAAGAAAAAAAAGGAAAGAGAGAGATTTTGTAAAGCCCATTTGGACTAAGGTACATTTGGGTCCAAATGGACCACGCTTATATTGTTAAACAAAAAAAAGAAAAAAAAAGGCGCGTACATTTGAAAAGCCGTACGCATAGAAAAAAATGAAAGAGGCGCGTACACGAAGAAAAAGCCGTACGCAAAATTCAAAAAAAAAGAGAAAAAAATGTTGCAAAAGCTGGAAAAAGTTGGAACGGCTTATACATAAAAAAATGTTCAAAAAAAATGGACGGCGTATTACAAAAAAAAAGAAAAAGAAAAGCCGCAAGAGAAATTTTTTGAGAATATTCATTTTTCCCATATTTATGTATTATCTTATCTTCTCCCAACGTGGTCAACAATGTCATTCCGACCAGTATGGGAGAAAGGGGGAGTATATATAGAGAGTCACAGGTCTTGTTCCAAGATTCAGATATCATATTTTCCAGACCGGTCAAATGTTCAGACTCTACAAATTTCAGACTCGATGATGACGCATGCCAATCATTCTTGTTGGTCGGCCAGAGCTTTCATGTGAGCCATAGGGACTCCAGAGCAGAGGACTATTCCCTATGCCATTAAGGGCAAGGGTTTTCATGTGGTATCATAGGGACTCCACAGTAGAGTACCATTCTCTGAGCCAGATAGACACTCTAGCCCCATTCGTCCTCCTCACGTGCACGCCATGAGAAGCAACGTCCTCGACTGCAGCAATTGTGCGCGTTGGGTTGATATTGTCTGAAGTGTCATGTATTGTGAGTTGAGTTTCTTTCTGTTTGTCCAAGCTGAGCATTGCATGCTCCAGCTTGAGGGGGAGTGTTAGAGTATTTGGAGCATGCGTCACTTATGTAATAGCTGGGTAAATGGATCCTGGAGAAGATCCATTTACCCCATCCTATGTTTAGTCCCATACCGCCCAATGGTGGGACTTGGAGGCTCTGGGGAGGCTATATAAAGAGCCCCAGACCTCCTGTACTCATTGAAAACTTCAATAGAAGAAATGCCCAATTCAGGGGCTTCTCCCGTGGTTTCATCCCGCTCCTCATGGAGTAGGGTTCCACGTTAAAATCCCGTATTCTTTCTTTGTTCTTTATCTTTATTCCATGTTTTGCTTCCGCTTTCTATTTTTATAACAAAGACAATCATGCTTCTGTCGACATGTCTCCTCTGTATGTCCTATCTTGTGACAGTTGCTGACATTGCAGCTTGTTGCCTTCATTACAACCTCATCCAAGGTTGCAGAAGTCAGCAGTCGGTCGGCAGGGTCATTAAGTAAGGATTAATCAACAGTCAGGAGAATAATCATATTTAGTCGGACATTAGTCGATTTTGAATTTTTTATTATTTTAAATATATAAATCAATTTTAGAACATATACTCTCATTTATATTCATACATTTAGCAATTTTAATATTTTTAAGAGCTTAAAAATTACATCTAGAGAAGAAAAAATGAAGCCAGTTAAGAACAAAATATTTGGTACATAGTATGTGTAAATGTTAAAAAATAAAAAACACATACAACATGCTCAAAAGAATAATACAAGTGGAAAGTGAGACAAGTGTCACAAGTCAATGGATTCAATCCTCAATGTCATCATACAAGTCTATCTCTTCTTCGTCATCGTCTTCTTCTTCTTCTTCATCATCATCATCTTCTTCTTTATATCCCCATGATGGATTATTCTTCCTCAATTTATTACATGATTTTGGTTCCTTTCATCGTCAGGAAGCTATTCGTACCATTCTATGTCGTGCATAACATTTAATCCCCTAGACATTTAAAGGCTTCTCCTATTGTACTAGCACTTGGTATCAAACTTGCTCTTCTGTTACATTTCATTGACTCCACTGATAATTCTGCAGGCGAATCATTTTCTTTCATCAATCAAAAAGAAAAAATCCATGGACACTATAATACTCTCGCTTGTTGCTTCCATGTGCACAGTTCTTATACTGATTTATTGGCAGCCAAAGTGAAGAACAATCCTTTGCATGTATTAGTAGTATGCTCCTCTGCTATGGTTACAATGAATAAGCTCTATTTATATCATTTTTTCAGCCCAATCTCTAATTATTCTACCTCATGTCTTATCCTTCCCTTGAATGTTGTTTGCATGAAATTTTCCATGTCTCTTTGTGGTATTAATTATGAAAGATTACTTGTGGCAGCTACAAGTCACATTCAGGATGAGTTACCTTAGTGTATGCCATTTGCTGATGATATTGTATTGATTTACGAGAGTCAAGATGGAGTAAATGAGTAGCTTGAGGTCTGGAGACATGCATTAGAGACTAAAGGATTTCGTATAAGAGTGACTATATGGAGTGCACCTTTGATGGAAGCAATGGTGAAGCAATCGAGGTGAAGATTGGTGACGATACCATTCGGAAGAGAGATTCTTTTAGATATCTGTGATCTATTTTACAACATGATGGGTAATTAATGGAGATGTTACTAATAGAATAAATGCATGCTGACTAAAGTGGAGAGTAGCCTCTGTTGTTCTCTGTGATAATAAATTCCTTTAAAATTAAAGGAAAGTTTTACAAAGCAGCCACGAAACCTGCTATGCTCTATGGATCTGAATGTTGTCCTGTGAAGCATAGACATATGCAGAGAATGGCTGTAGCGGAAATGAAAATGGTAAGGTGGATGTGTGGACACACACACACACACACACGTAAAGATCGGATTCGGAATAATGTAATCAGAAAGAAAGTTGATGTAGCTCTGATTGAGTATAAGATGCGAGAAAACCGCTTAAAATGGTTTGGTCATTTGCAAAGAAGATCAGTTGATGCACCAGTTAGGAGATGCGAGTGTTGGGATGTTGAGCCAACTAAGAGAGGACGATGACGACCCAAGAAGTGTTAGAAAGAGACTATATCAAGAGATCTTAGTTTTTTGGATATAAGCTCGAGAATGATCCAAGATAAGTCTGAATGGAGGCGAAGAATCCATGTTGCCGTCCCTACTTAATTTTGGGAAAAGGCTTTGTTGTTGTTGTTGTACTCGTGGCGGCTAATGATGTCAGGGAACTGGACAAGATCTGAAATTGACATCGCCTTGCACCTGTTGGTTGTCGCGAAACTAAGTACATCAATGGATCTTGGTTGAAATCCGCTTATTTGGCGGTTATGAGATTTCTGTTTTTCATTTACGAAAATTACATGCAGAGTACATAAATAGTGTAATGTAATTAGAGAGAATAGATATAAAATTTAAAAATACCGACATTTCGTAAGAGCTTCGTGATAAATTCAAAGGTGTTTCAGCCATTATCCGAGTGTTCCATATAATGTGAAGGTTATCATAAAAGTCTTGTGCTAATCAGTACTTGCATATATTATGTAAAATTCTTATTAAGTTCCAGTTGCCTTTATGTGTGTCATGTTGATACTACAACATTCTTGTTGCATTTGGCTGGGTAATTCATGCCATGCAAAGACTAGTCACTAATTCCCTGTGCGAAAGTCGGCCGACTAGTAGCCCGTTTAATCGGGTCAGTCCGACTATGGGCCGATTTGGCCTAGTCGAGTCGGGTACCCCTCGACTCGACTTGTCGGGCCGACTAGTCGGTCTAGTCGGTCGACTTTTACAACACTGATCTCACCTTTGCCCTCGTCCTTCATGACCTCTTGTTATGGAAGAGCCTCCCTGATCACACATAAACACCATGACCGTTGGAGTCTCAGTACCCACATGAATTGTTATCCTCTTTTGTAAGCTATTAGCCTCCTCAATCAGCGATTCCTTTACACCATCACGAAATTGGTTCTTTGCTGAGTCATATGCATAATCAGGACCAGCAAGGAAGACTCCAACTATCATCATCACCATGTATAACTTTAAGTTTTCATAGTCAAATGGTGGAAGGTAGATTTGCAACTTTTCAAACAAGGCTAGTAGGCTAGAGTAGTTGGTGTACAAATGATGTTAATCTTGCTTTTCTGATAGATATCTAAATGATGCCAAAAAATGTTCGTGTGGTTCTTCGCATGAGAGTATGCGAAAATAAGGGAATCATACAAATTTGGCAATCGATTTATATGGGACCTCTTGAGCAGTCTCGAGTACTCAAGTCCCAAAAATACTCACCTTGCCAAGGACATTGTGCTTCCCGAAAGTATGCATATTTTCTCTATAGGCTAGGTTCTACCAAAGTATACTCTTTATCGCTAGGTGCTCATGAACTGTATTGATCATAAGTCATAGTTGGTCCGATTCATCATTACAATGGAGTCACGAATCTTCATCTCATCACATGTAAGGATTGGGACTCCCATGCTTGATAGAGGAATGTGGGCTTGGAAGAATGGGAATAACCCTTTGTTTTTTGAACACCACGAGACTACTTGGAAATGATAAGGGTTTGTAGGCATAGTCTGATTCCCGCAACATACTCATATGCTACCAAGAGACTCTGACGATACCTGAAAAGAAGAGTAGAGGGTCAGATGGATCCTTTACAACATCAAACAATGGTTGAAAAACCCTTGATCTGCATTTTGTCGCTCCAATACCACTGCTATAATATTGCAACGACAATGAGGATTCCAGGGTTTAGTGGAGTGGGCTAGGGCAAGAGAGGTATAAACTCCTTCTACGACCTCCACTCTGATACCATGTTAAGATGTGAAAAGATAATTCATCTATCATGATTAATCTTAAATCTTATTTTTTATCAATATTGAAAAAAAGAGATGATGCTATAGACGAGGAATAAAGAGACCACTTTGGGAGATCTAGCTAGCACTGAAAGTTACCTGAAGCAAGCTAGTAGACTAATACAAAAGAAGGAAGTAGAAGAGGCTTTGATTGTTATGAAACTTGGGAAAGGTGTAGGACTTTATGACATTCCTATAGAAGTATGGAGAATTCTAGATGAACATGGTTTAACTTGGCCCACAAATTTACTCAATGTCATTTGACAAAGCTAGAAAATACCCGAAGAATGGAAGAGAAACTTATCGGTGCCTCTTTATAAGAATAATGGAGATATTCAAAATTATTCGAAACTTCGAATTACATAAGTATCAAACTGATGAGTCATACCATGAAAGATGGGAATGTATGATTGAAAGAAGACTGAGGAAAGTTCTCAAAGTAACATAAAATCAATTCGGATTTATACCAAGTCGCTTAACTATTGAAACTATCCACTGGTCGAGAACAACTGATATTTATAGAGTTAAAGGGAAGAACCTCCATAAGATTTTTATTGATTTAGAGAAGGCTTATGATTCTGTCCGACTGTCCCACAGGAGATATTGTGGGGAGTTATGGAGAAGGGGCATCTACCTGTCCTCATAGCCTCAAATTTCGTCGACAAGTCACCGAAATTCGTTCGGAATGGTCGAAATTTTAGTTATATGGTTGGTCTTACTTCTTAATACAAATCCTTACCGAAATGACCGAAATTGCAATCGAATTTCGACCGAAATTCGATCGAAATTTCATTTCGATTAGTCACCGAAATGGTAACCGAAATCGACATTTAGGGCCTTGCCCGTCCTATACATTAACCTTATGAAGGATATGAATGATCGGGCTTCATCTTGTGTAAGGATCCAGTATTTGAGGATCATACATCCACCTTAGCATTTTCATTTCTACTACTGTCATTGTTTAAAGATGTCTATGGTTCACATGCCAACATTCTGATCTAGAGTATAACATGTCTCATGGCTGCTTTGTGATGCTTTCCTTTGACTTTCAATATGATTTTCTTATTACAAAGAATGTTAGAGGCTCCTCTACACTTTAGCCAACATGCATTTATTCTATGAGTAATATCTCTATCAATTTTCCTATCCTTTTGCAAATTAAATCCCAAGTATCTAAAACAATCCTTTTTTTGAATGTTAAAGTCCCTAACCTTCACCTCGAGTCCTTCACCGTTGTTTCCATCAAATGTGCATTCCATATATTTAGTCTTAGCACTACTTATACGAGATCCTTTAGTCTCTAAGGCATGTCTACAAATCTCCACTTTCTCATTTACTCCATCTCTTGTCTCATCAATCAACACAATATCATTGGCGAACAACATAAACCATTGTATCTCATCCTGAATGTGACTAGTCAATTCATCCATAATCAAAGTAAAAAGGAATGGACTCAAAGCTGAACCTGATGCAATGCAAGCCAATGTTGATGTTAAAATAGTCATCCTTCCCAGACTAGATGCTTACACAAGATGATGCCCATCATACATATCTTTTATAAGGTTAATGTATAGGACATGTACTTGCCTCTTCTCCAAAACGCTCCACAATATCTCTCTTGGGACTGAATCATAAGCCTTTCCAAATCAATAAAAATCATATAGAGGTTCTCTTTAGCTATGTAAGTCTCCGCTGTTCTCCTCAACATGTGGATAGTTTCAATAGTTAAGCGACCTGACATGAATCCGGGTTTATTTTTAGTTACTTTGGAAACTTGCCTCAATCTTCTTTCAATCACACATTACCAAATTTTCATAGTATGTCTTATCATTTTGATACTTCTATAATTCGAACAATTTTAGATGTCTCCTTTATTCTTATAAAAGGTATCGCAATGCTTCTCTTCTATTCTTCAGGCATTTTCTTGCTTCGCCAAATAACATTGAATAAATTTGTGAGCCAAGTCAAACCTGTTTACCTAAATCTCTCCAAACTTCTATAGAAATATCGTCAAGTCCTACCCCTTTCCTAGGTTTCATAACCTTTAAAGCTTCCTCTACTTCTTTCCTTTGTATCGTCTATAGCTTGCACGTTTCAGCTAACATTCACTAATAGAAATATCTCCCAAAGTAATCTCTTTAGTCTCTTCCTCAATGAAAAGCTTATGGAAATACTGTTTCCATCTAGCCTCTATATCATTTTGAATGATAAGCACATGTCCTTCCTCATCCTTGATGCATCTCTTTGAGAAAGATCTTTGGCCATTCTTTCTCTTGCTTTGACCAATCTAAATATATTCGTCTGGCCCTCTTTCGTATCAAGTTTTTTGTACAAAACTTCATAAGCTTTTGACTTGGCTTCACTTACAGGAAAGTAGTACAAATCAGCCATGAGACCTGCTATGGTCTATTGATCTGAATGTTGGCATGTGAACCATAGACACGTGCAAGGAATGACATTAGCAGAAACGAGGAATGACATTAACGGAAACGAAAATGCTAGGGTGGATGTGTTGTCATCCACGAAAAGATCGGATTTGGAATAACACGATCCGGAAGAAAGTTAGTGTAGCTCCGATAGAGGATAAGTTGCGAGAAAATTGCTTTAGATGGTTTGGTCTTTTGCAAAGGAGGCATGCCGATGCACCAGTTGGAAGATGCGAGATTTGGGATGTTGAGCTGGCTAAAAGAGGGCGTGAAAGACCCAAGAAGTGTTGGAATGAGATTATTTGGAGGAATCTTGGTTATTTGGATCTAAGCTCGATAATGACTCAAGATATATTTGAATGGAGACAAAGAATCCATGCAGCTAACCTTACTTAATGTGGTAAGGGCTTTGTTGTTGTTTGAAAACATGTGATCTCTGACCTATATGTAGATAGACCAATAGGGAAAGCACAATGAGAACCATAGATGAAAAAGATAAAATGGAGAATATACATTAAGGCAATTAAGCATAATATAAAGTGTTCTACATGAACTATTCCAACTTTTATGTGTACTTATTGTGCAGTATTTCTAATAGACAAATTTGGAGTTATGCCATGTTTTTTTGGATGCCAGAAGGGTAGAATTATATGTTTTACAAGTATCTCTAGCTTCCTTACCAAGAAAAAAGAAAAATCATGGCAAATGGTTTGTTGCTTGAACTTCCAATTTGAAAGCACATGGTGCTGTTCTAGAGGTGCCATCCCTGGTTAATGCTCTTTTTTAGTCATTTAAAGTGCTGACAACCACCCGTCATCCTTGGTATAAAATGACGTCACTTTTTTAAAAAATGACGTTTGCATTTTCAGTTTTCTTAATATTCACAGTATGTGCATTTTGGTGGGTATCTTATTTATGTCACGTGTTTGTTATCAGCTCATAAATCCTGGGATGCTGTCCTGGAATGTATCAATTTTCATCATAAGAAATGCGTATCTTGCATGCTACCGATCAAATAACGCATCTAAGCATATAGTATATGCTGAATGATAAGTATACTAATATATTGCACCAATATTTTTGTTTTACGTATGGTATTTATAGAGGGATAAGAATGAATTGTACTAATGAAAGGCCCTCAGGTTCCCTTATATAGAAGAGGGATCTATTGGGCAAATTACAAGAAAACAAAAGAAGAAAATAATAATAAAGATAACAAATATCTCAACACTCCCCCTCAAGCTGGAGCGTAGATATCGATCAGATTCAGCTTGGAACAAGGCCCTCTGGCTAGGACCTTAGTAAGAACATCTGATGTCTGGTCTCCAGAGCTGACATGCGTAGTGGTGATAAGACCCTTCTGTATCACGTCACGAATGTGGTGACAACCCACCTCTACGTGCTTTGTCCTCTCATGAAGGGTTGGGTTGTTGGCAATAAAAAGAGCAACCTGATTGTCACATTGTAGGTACATGGGAAGAGGCAATTCTATAATCAGGTTAGTAAGAACAGATCTGACTTACATCATCACTATGCTATCCTATGCCATAGCGCTTATTCTATTCAACACTCGATCTGGCAACCACAGTCTGCTTCTTGCTCTTCCATAAATTTAGGGAATTCCCTATGAACACAGCAAAGCCTGATGTAGATTTCTATCCTCTGGATATCCAACATAATCTGCATCTGCACATGCGATAACTGAAAGAGATATGCATCTGCTGAAAAGAAGTCCCGTACCTGGTGAAGCTTTCAGATATCTCAGAATCATATGGACTGCATCCATATGTGCCTATATGGGATGCTCCATAAACTGACTCACTTTGCTCACGATAAAGGATATGTCGGGCCTGGTAATAGTCACATATAGTAGCTTGCCAATAAGCTCCCTGTATCCCCTCTTGTCGACCTCCTCAATGTCATCATCATATAGCTTCATGCTCGGGTCAATAGGAGTAGTGACAGGTTTGCAATTTGCCATGTCTGTCTCTGAAAGAAGATCTGTTACGTACTTCATTTGGGTCATCACAAGACCTCGTTGGTTCCTGGCAAACTCCAGTCCAAGGAAGTAACATAAATGTCCTAGCTGCTTGGTCACAAACCGTTGACCTAGGAAGTCCTTGGTACCCTGAATGCCCTGTTCGTCATCCCCTGTAACTGTAATGTCATCAACGTAAATAAGAATGACAATAGTACATTTTTGGGTCCCCTGTACAAACAAGGTGTGATCGGCAATCGGTCGCACAAACTCCTGCTGCTCTATCAAGTCTGAGAGCTTCTGAAAGCATGCTTTTGGACTCTGCTTAAGACTGTGGATAGCCCTGTGTAGCTTGCATGTAGAGCTCCTGCTGTAGATCACCATAGAGGAAGGCATTCTTCACATCAAGCTGGTAAAGGGGACAATCTCGTGTCACAGCAACAGAAAGTAGAATACATAGAGTAGAATGTCTGGCAACTGGAGAGAAAGTATCATGATAGTCCACCTTATATGTCTTGGGGAACTCATGTGCCACAAGTCTTGCCTTGTAGTGATCCACACTGCCTTTGCATGGTGTTTCACAGTGAACACCCATTTGCATCCCTTAACGGATGCGCCAACTAGAGCAAAAATAAGACATGTACCACGTGACTGTAGCGCGACCATCTCCTCCTCCATGGCTAACCTCCACCGACTATCCTGAAAAGCCTCCTGATATGTCCGTGGTATCTCCACGACTTATAGTGTTAAGGTAATTCTCATGAAATCCTCTGACATCCTTCTCAAGGAAATCTTGCTGCAAGAGGATAAGTAGCACACTTACGTTTCGGTTCGCGCAAAGCAATCGACACATCAAGATCATCTGCCAAGTCTGTAACATGTGAGTTTCCCTCTTGAGAGGGCACTTGTCATCCTATATGGAATCCTGCTGCACAGACAATTCAACAATGCCATTAGTAGAAACAATGTGCTCATTACATAACTGAGGCGCGCTAGATGACTGGCAAGACCTATAAGCAGGGAGAACCGAGCTAGACCTGCGAGTGAAAACGTGTGACAAAAACTGATTCACAATAGAAGGTGGAGCCACAGGAGCAGGTGTAGCTTTGTAGGTGGTGGTGGTGGTACGACGGTAGGTGATGGAGGTATGTAGATCTCATCGACAGAGTCAGATGGGGCTAGTCTGTCACCTGTAGGAGAAAAATACATGATAGACTCAAAGAAAGTGATGCCAACACTAATAAAGTAGTTCCGCCTGAGCGGATCAAAGCAACGGTACCCGTTCTGGGTACGAGAGTTAACGACAAAAACGGACTTGACGGCTCTGGAAGAGAGCTTGTCTCGACCGGGAGAGACATCATGAACAGACGCAACGTAACCAAACATACGAGAGATGTAAGGGAGAAAAGATTATTCTTAGGAAACACAATCGAGAAAGGAATCTTCTCTCCTAACATAGACGAGGGCATGCGGTTCATTAGATATCGTGTAGTGAGCACATCATCTCCCTAGTAAGCATGAGGAGCACGACTCTGTATTTGTAAGGTTCTGATCACATCAAGTAAGTAACTGTGTTTGCGCTCAGCAACACCATTCTGCTAGGAAGTATAAGCACATCAAGTATAAGCACGACTCTGAAATAGAGATGTCACTTTGGATAATCTAGCTAGTATTGAAAGTTACTTGAATTGTGCAAGCTATAGACGAATACAAAGAAAAGAACTAGAAGAGGTGTTGAAGATTACGAGACCTGTGAAAGGTGTAGGATCGAATGACATTCCTACAGGAGTTTGGAGAGTTTTAGGTGAGCGTGGTTTACCTTGGCTTACAAATTTATTCAATTTTATTGGGCGAAGTAAGAAAATTCCTGAAGATTGGAGAAGTATCGTGGTGCCTCTTTATAAGAACAAAGGGAACATTCAAAATTGTTCAAATTACAGAGATATCAAGCTGATGAGTCACACTATGAAAATTTTGGAACGTGTGGTCGAAAGAATGTTGAGGTAAGTTTCCAAAGTAAAATAAAACTATTTCATATTCATGACAGGTCGCTCAACCATTGAAGTCATCCATCTGCTGAGGTGAACAATGGAGATTTATAGAGCTAAAAGGAAAAATCTTCATACGTTTTTTATTGATTTAAAGAAGGCTTATGATTCTGTCCCACATGATATATTGTGGAGAGTTTTGGAGAAGAGACAAGTATCTACCCTTTACATTAATCTCATAAAGGATAGGTATGATAGGGCTTTATCTTATGTAAGGATCCGTTCCGGGAAGACTGACTATTTGGACATCTTTGGTTTATGTCAGAAATAGTATGAAATTCCTTGTCTTATTCCAATGGGTCTAGGGCTCCATATATAGGACAAACCTAGAAACCCTAATGAGTATAGGAAGGAGAAAAGTACAAAAATACTCTTACAAGGGTTTTACAGAGATCCGCTACATATTTCTAACACTCCCCCTCAAGTTGGAGCATATTTATCAGTCATGCCCAACTTGGAAATAATCCACAGTGGTCGTTTCTTGGGTAAGGCCTTTGTGAAGATATCTGCTAGCTGAAGATCAGTGCTAATATGTGGAGTAGCAATTCTTCCAGTTTTGACAACATCACGTACAAAGTGGCAATCTATCTCTATGTGCTTGGTTCGTTCATGGAACACTGGATTTGTGGCTATGTAGGTTGCGGATTTATTGTCACAATATAGAGGAATAGGAGTAGTGACATTAATGCTAAGTTCCTGAAGGAAAGCCAATAGCCATGTGATCTCACATGTAGCTTGAGCCATTGCCCTATATTCTGCCTCTGCACTGGATCTGGATACAACAGTATGTTTCTTGCTCCTCCATGTAACCGTATTTCCTCTAACCATCATCGCATAGCGTGTAGTAGAGCGTCGATCTTCTGGGGAACCAGCATAGTCAGCATCCGCGTATGCAATAACCTTCTTGTGCCCATTTGCCCCATAAAAGAGGCCACGTCCTGGAGATTCCTTTAAGTATCGTAAGATTTGTAGGACATCTTGCCAGTGGCTGTAACACTTTGTTCCATGTGCTGACTAGCTCTACTAACTGCATAGGAGATATCTGGTCTGGTGGCAGTAAGGTAGAGGAGTTTATCCACAAGGCTTCTATATCGAGTGACATCATCAAAGGTAGAATCAGACAGGCTGGCATGCTTCTTTGGGTCTGCAGGGATACCAGAGGGCTTGCATCCGAGAACACCTGCTTCAGTAAGAATGTCCAGACAATATTTTCTCTGTGAGAGGTGAAGTCTTTCAGTAGTGCGAAGTACTTCTATGCCCAAGAAGTAGCGTAGATGACCAAGGTCTTTAGTAACAAATACCTTTTGAAGGAAGGCCTTGGTTTCTGATATCCCATTGCAGTCATCACCTGTGAGAACCATATCATCAACATAAACAACAAGTATAACAATATCAGTTGCTCATTTTCTGACAAATACTGAGTAATCAGATGTTGTTCTCTGGAATCCAAGCGTACTAATTTCTGTGGTAAGTCTGTCAAATCATGCCCTTGGGCTTTGCTTGAGACCATATATCGCTTTTCGAAGTCGACATACATACTCCCCCTCGACTTCATAACCAGGAGGTTGCAACATGTATACTTCCTCATCAAGGTCGCCATAGAGAAAAGCATTTTTCACATCTAACTGAAAGATAGGCCAAGATTTATTTGCTGCTAACGAAATAATAGTCATGATAGACCCCATACGTGCAACTGGTGAGAATGTCTCAAAATAGTCTACACCATAGGTTTGTGTAAAACCTTTAGCCACAAGGCGAGCTTTTAACCTGTCAATTGAGCCGTCCGGCGTTTGTTTGGTCGTAAAGACCCATTTGCATGCCACCGGTCTAGTCCCTTTCGGACGTTGAACAAGATCCCATGTTCGTCTGGATATAAGTGCATTCATTTCTTCATCCATTGCATGTCGCCACCCAGAGTCCTGTAAGGCACTGTGGTGATCTCGTGGAATGGAAATTGTCATTAGAGCATCTGTATACCGTCTGTCATAGTCAGATAAACTAGCAGTAGAGGTGTAGTGAGACATCGGATAGGAAGTACAATGTCTCTTACTCTTCTGTAGAGTAATTGGAAGCTCGAGAGGATCATCCGGGACATCCTTGTGGGAGATACTTGGAGAGAGCATATCATCCTGGAGGACTGAGACGGGTAAAGGGACGTCTGAAGGTGTCGATACGTTTCTTCGTTTGTAGACGATGGGTGGGGGTGGAAGTTCAAGGGGAATATCAGGGATAGTATGGGAGAAAAAGCTTGTGTTCTCAAAAAATGTAACATCTGCCGAGATGTAATAGCGATGACCATGAGGGTCATTGCACCTATACCCTTTCTGAGTGTGAGAGTACCCCAGAAAAACACATTTGATCGCATGTGGCGAGAGTTTATCTGTATTTTGTAATTTATGAACGAATGACACACAGCCAAAGACCAGTAGAGGTAGGGGAAAAGGAGACTCTGTGGGGTAGAGTAAAGAGAATGGAGTAGACCTATTTAGAGAAGGCGAAGAGACTCTGTTGGTAAGATGAACTGCAGTTAATATAGCATCACCCCAGTAGATTTTGGAAACTTTCATTTGAGAGAGAAGTGATCGGGCAATGTTTAGGAGGTGTCTTAATTTTCTTTCTGCTATCCCATTTTGTTGGGATGTATAGGGACAGGAGGTTTGATGTATGGTCCCTTGAGAAGCAAAAAATGTGGCAAGGTCAGTTTGGGTCAATTTCAACGCATTATCCGAACGAAAAATTTGTATAGTAGTGAAAAAAATGGTTTTGACATACTGAAAGAATTTTTTGATGATAATATTAATTTCCGTTCTTTTAGTAGATAAACCCAGGACAGTCTGCTGAAATCATCAATAAAAACAACAAAATACTTATGGCCACTGAGTGTACGAACCGGACAAAGTCCCCAAATATCACAATGGATTAGAGCGAAAAGAATAGAACGACGAGGCTCAGTTCGAGCAGGAAAGGATGCTCGATGATGTTTCCCAAACTGACACGCATCACACTCAAAGGGTTTTAGCGACGAAAGTTCCGGAAACATCTTGGAGAGGGCTTTGGCAGATGGATGCTCGAGACGAAGGTGCCATAGTAGTGGATCAGTGGAAATGGACGCAACACCCGCAAAATTGGAATCAGTAGGGATGTCAAGATAATACAACCCATTCTTCTCATATCCCCCACCAAAGATCTGCTTCGTCCGGATGTCCTGAAAGTAACAATAAAATTTATCAAATATCACTTGATAGTTAAGCTCAGTGCACAGTTTATGGACAGATAATAAGCTAAGAGGAAAGGCTTGAGCGCAGTGCACGTTCGTGAGTCTGAGTGAGGGAGAAAATTCCATAGTGCCCACACTAGTAATGGGCGAGTGCGCTCCATTGGCAACACGTATGGTTTTCACAACTGAGGATGGTCGGGAAGAAGTAAGAATACTACATTCCCCCGTTAGATGCGTCGAGGCTCCAGAGTCGATGATCCATGTAGGAGTTGATGTAGTAGCTGTGCTGGCGACTGTACCTGAAGTTGTGGCAAGACTGGCTGTTGAAGAAGAAGTGATAACGTTAGTTTGAGAGTTCTGTAGTCGTTGACTTAGACTGGCATATTCAGAGGCAGTAAAAGAATGCTGACTAGCATTCGCAGATTCTTCTTGGCTCGGGGCAGCAATCTCATAATCAGTATCAGAGGTAGTCATCTCATACGTACTGTTGGCATTAGAAGGCATGTCAAATTTGGCCCAGCAACGTCCCGATGGGTGATTCAGGCGACCACAATGAGTACACGGGGAAAAACGGGCAGTAGTATGATCACGAACTTGGGCCCGTGATGATTCGCGACCCCGTCCAAAGGCACGACCACGTCCTCGACCAGAGTCACGTCCTCGTCCCCCGTAATGGATTGATCGTCCCCTTACGAAGTGAGCCGATATTTCAGCAGATGGAGGGGGTGTGGAGACTCAATTTCCTGAAGTCGGCCAAAGATGGTTTCAAGATTAGGTAATGCACCGGCAGTCAGAAACTGGTCCTTCGCAGATTTATATCGAGGGTGTAAACCTGATAGGAATCGATATACTTGCCATTCTGCTCGTTCCCCAACCTGTTTATCACAACATGCCGGTTGAAAAATGAGGAGTTCCTCAAATAAACCTGTTAGCAGCCTGTAATATTCTATCAAGGATGTATCTCCTTGATTTGTAGACCAAATCCTATATATATATATCTGAAAGCTGAGATTTGCTAGTTTTCTGTGAGTAGGTATTTTCAAGATTCTCCCACATTGCTTTTGCAGTTTGTTTGTATAGGAGATTGGATGCAATAGATGGATCAACGCTGTTTGTCATCCAGGTGATAACCTGACAGTTATCGACGAACCACGTATCAAATTCTTTGTCCGTCTCTACTGGGGGAATTTTAGTAAGGACATAGGCCTTCCGCTGGCCGCCAATAAATATTTTAAAAGGCCGAGACCAGAGAACATAATTCTCGGATCCTTTGAGTTTTATAGTAGTGCCCTGAACCATCATAGATGTAAATTGGTACAGGGACTTGGAGTCCACAGATGTGGGAGTAGAAGTCATGGCGACCACACAAGGCAAGTAGAAAAGGGCTAGATAATAGTGATAATTTCAGAGGACTTGAGGCTATAGTAAAATATCACCGGATGGTATTGCTGGAGTTGTTGGAGTAATCGGGCCGCATAATTTTGTTAGACTGTGACTGCTTCGTTGGAGTGTTGCTGTGCACGCGAGAGTCGCTGGAGTCGTTGGACAGAGCAGGGGTCCTGGAAGTTGCTGGAGTCCTGGAAGTCGTGGACGTGAAAACTGTCGTTGGAGTCGCTGGAGTAGTCGCCGTCGATGGAGTAGTCGCCGTCGATGGAATCCTGGAGTCGCTGGAGTAGTCCTGGAAGGGACTTCGCCTGGGGGGGGGGTCCGCATGGTGGCGAAGTCGCTGTCGCCTGAAGAGAACGAGCCACCTGCTCGCCTTCGTTGTTCCCAATGGGGAGGCTCGATGGGAAGGCAGGGGAGGGGAGGCGCGATTGGAGGCGATTGGAGGTAGGGCGACTGGGGTCGCGTTGAGGCGATGTAGGGCTTCGTGTTGAAGGCGAGATGGGGAGGCGATGTGGTGAGAAGGCGATGGGGAGGCGAGATGGTGAGGTGCGATTGGAGATGGGGAGGCGACGGGGAGGCGATGGGGAGGCGATGAGCAGACGATGGGGAGGCGATGGGGGGTGCGCGATGAGGAGGCGATGGAGGGGGTATCACGTGATGGAGAGAGACGAGAGAGAGAGGCTAGGGATCGGGAGGGAGGCGGCGAGAGAGAGGCCTGCGGAAAGGCTCTGATACCATGTCAGAAATAGTATGAAATTCCTTGTCTTATTCCAATGGGTCTAGGGGTCCATATATTGGACAAACCTACAAACCCTAATGAGTACAGGAAGGAGAAAAGTACAAAAATACTCTTACAAGGGTTGTAGAGAGATCTGCTACATATTTCTAACAGTTTACATTAAGATTCAACTTTGAGTCCATTTTTTTTACTTTGATTATGGATGTGTTGACAATTCACATTCCTGACGAGATACCTTGGTGTATGTTATTTGCTGATGGTATTGTGTTGATTGATGAGACTCGAAATGTAGTAGTTGAGAAGCTTGAGGTTTGGAGACATGCATTGAAGACTAAGGGTGCGTTTGGTACGTGGGTTAGGGTGGGCTAAACTGGTAGAGGGTAACCCGTTTTTATGTTTTGGTGTTTGGATAGAGGGCTAAACTGGGGGTGGGTTAGAAGCGGGTTTGTGGTGATATGATTGTATTGGGGTTTGAAAAACTGAGTAGTTATTGTGATGTGTTTGTATTGAATTTTGGAAAGTGAGTAGAAGTGGAGTAGTTTATAAGTTTTATATGATATGATGGTATAATATATTATTTTTTGATGGGATTGATAATGGAGATTTGATTTATTTAAATTTTTTAAAAAGAAATAAAGTGGTGCCCACATGAGAGAGAAGGAGGGTGGGTTAAGGGGGGTAAACTCTCCAAAGGGGAGTTTAACCCCCTTGCCGAACGGAGCCTAAAGGATTTTGTATAAGTAGGGCTAAGACCGAATATATGGAGTGCACTTTTGATGGAAGCAATGATGAATGAATGGAAGTGAAGATTGGTGAAGATAACATTTAGAAGAGATTCTTTTATATACATGGGGTCTATTTTGCAACATGATGGGAAATTGATGGAGATGTTACTAATAGAATAGATGCAAGCTGGCTAAAGTGGAGAGGAGTCTCCACTATTCTCTGTGATAAGAAAATTCCTTTGAAAATCAAAGGAAAGTTCTACAAAGCGACTATGAAACCTGCTATGCCTTATGGATCTGAATGTTGCCTTGTGAATCATAGACTTGTGCAGAAATTGACACAGTAGTATAAATGAAAATGCTAAGGCGGATGTGTGGACCCGCACACGTAAAGATCGGATTCGAAATGATGCAATCAGAATGAAAGTTGGTGTTGCTCCGATTGATGATAAGATGCGAGAAAGCTGGTTAAGGTGGTTTGACCATTTGCAAAGGAGATCAGCTGATGCACCGGTCAGGAGTTGCGAGTTTTGGGATGTTGAGCCGGCTACGCGAGGGGGAGGAAGGCCCGAGAATTGTTGGAATGAAACTATATAAAGAGATCTTAGTTTTTTTGATACAAGCCCGAGAATGACCCAAAATAAATCTGAATGGAGGCAATGAATCCATGCAGCCGACCATACTTAATGTGGGAAAAGGCTCTGTTGTTATTGTTTTTTTTGTTTAAGGCCTTTGTCAACTTTTGTATTTATGTAATATTTTTTCTTTTAACATCTGAATAAAGTGTGCATAATTATCTCCTTACTAAAATTCACGTTATTATGGATTTTGAACTATCATCCCTTATGGGTGCACATGGATCATATTAGATTGGATTTTGACTTAATCCATGTCCAATCCACATTTAACGGATTTTTGATTTTTCCAATACAATTCAATCCATTAACCATGTAAATCCATTCAAATCCATTGGATTATGGATTGGATCGGATTTTTAATGCTCATCTATTGTCACTTCATAAGTTATGATTAAGTTTGTAGCACACTAGACCTCGACATTTGAATCATGGTTCTAAAATTGAGAGCATGGATAAATGTAAAGAAAATGATAGTTAAAGAGCACAACTTGTTATGAATTTAGCAAGAACAATCATTGTATAACTAACTATAAATAACATACTTGTATCAAGGCCCTAAATGTCGGTTTCAGTCACCATTTCGGTATCGACCAAAACATAATTTCGATGGAATGTCGGTGGAATTTCGACCGAAATTTCCGTCGTTTCAGTCATTTTTTGTACCAGGACCCCCATATTTCGGTCATTTCGGTCGAAATTTGATTTCGACTGGATATCGATATTCGACAGATTTTCGACTGAATTTCGCTGAAATTAGAGGCCATACATGTAATCCACGGAAATTGTAGAAAGCATCACATTGACTTTTAATAAATTACGAGTTTGTATATTTCGAATAGGAAGGACAACTAACATGCTTGACTATACTGTGCGGGAGGGATGGCTATTCGTGAGGGAGGTTTGTGATGAGAACCGTACGCGACCGCACGATGTATGAGGGAGGCACATGAGGTGCGTTGCTGCATGTGTGCGGGGATGTTCCTGGAGAGCCGAGGATGAGGTATGGCTGCGCATGCGCGAGGGAAAGTAACTATGCGTGCATACGACTGGGGACTAGGACGACAAGGCTGAGGATAAGGACGACAACTGACTGGGGATGAAGTATAGATGCGCATGCGCACTCTTGGGGATTAGGACTGCAACGATGAAGATTCGTGCGGTCGAAGATGAAGATGTATGCAACACGGGTAGGTGTTTTGTTTGGAAGGGACTGAAAGGGGTTTAGGTTTAGGTATTATTATTATTTTTAAGACTGGTGTTTCTTTTGGAAAATTGAAGTGGTCCGAGTGGCCTTGTGCATATGTATTACTTTTTTTAAAACCAATTAGTTGGTGGGGTAAGGGGATTTCCACCAAGTTGGGTCGGGGTAAGACTTGAATTGTAATGTGTTTAAAGTATAAAGAGAGTAGCTTAGAAATTTACACATATCTTTCATTCAAAGTTAAATATATAATATGCTCTAATGGCAACAAATGAATTATTATATATTATTTCTTTTTGCTGATGGATTAACGGATTGGATCAGATTTAGATAGTAATCCGATCCAATCCATAATTGAAAGGATTTGTAATATTCGATCCGATCCATTAAACTTACAAATCCAAACCAATCCAATCCAATGACACCGGATTAGATCGGATTACGGATTTTATCCGATCCATGTGCACCCTGCCTTTGCCCCTTTCTGAGAGAAAATGGCAAATTGGATCATTTTCTATACCGGCACATGGCCATTTTAGAATTTCTTTGCGGGTTTCCCTTTCTTGATAATTTTGATGTCAAAATTTGTCTTGTTTCAGGGAGGCAAAACTAGCATACAAAGCTGAAGCTCTCCAATTACAAAAACAACTCGCAGGTCTGCAGTCTCAGTCTGATTTGCTTGCCAGTGAAGCTTCTTCTTTAATTCAAGGAAGAAGAGCTCGTGTAGCTGCAACATCCACAGTCAATGGGCAGCTTATTTCCTTGGATGAGAAGCTTTCTGCACGTAATTTGGAGGTAGGCGATCAGCAGTATCCCATTATATTCCTTTCCCTTTTCAAAGCTCAGTTATGCTTAGCCAGTTCGTTTTTTCCGAGTCTTATTTCTCTCCAAAGATTTTGATACATTTTTTCTCTATATTTTAAACATTACGTGAAAATCAGATTTTTTTGTTAAAATTTAGAAACTTTCTTTTTCTAAATGGGCCTGATAACAATAATATCATGTCACCTTGGATTTCATTTTTAGAGGGCTTAAACACACGCTTTAAATCAAAGGATAATTGCTTGAGTTTAGTAATTATTCAAATTCACCTATAGAACTTTCACCAATTATACATACTTTATACATGACATAAGAAATGTCCAGTCACATGACCGTATCATTATCAAAGTTCGATCTTTATCCTTGAATATTGTATCATTTTGCCTGCAACCAAACCACACAGATCACCACAAAGGTCTTGGCTCAATCCTCCTTATCCGAGGTCCTCCCAAAGCAACACCGAAAATTCCTACAAGGATGGTTGATTGACCCTTAGTAAATCCACCTCATCGCAAAACTCTCATAGTCAGGGAGCAACTTTAGAACAAATGATCCATATCTTCTTGCTCCCAAGTTACATAGTGGGAAACTCATGTCTGCATCCGTTGCCCATTTACTTTTCCACACACTCGTCACATTTCCGCAGCACATGAACAACTATATTAAGGTATTCACTCTAAGCAGGGTCATAAGCTTCCTACATCATCCTGTAGTCACAAATTTGGGAAATGATTGCCACTATGAGGTAGATTACACTGAAGTATAAGCACACGCCACAGAGAAGTTGTTATTGGTTAACCCCCAGGCATACGTCTCCTCCTAGTTTGTCACATACCTCTTTCCTGGAGCCAATGTCACCCTAAGCTCCTTGAAGCATTGGTTGAGAACGGGGGGCACCCACTTGAGGACCTAACCTCCTCTCTCCCCCAGTATGCCTGCTTACTAGTTAGCCATTGCTGTTGAATGATAAGACACAAAGTCCTTGAAGTTTTGGACTCTCATCTAGTGTGACAAAGTTGTTAAATCTGAAATGTGTTCCCATCAACTTGGTATTATTGCTATGATGATTTTTACTTTGAGGAGACAATTCCTATATATGGGTGGCGGTTTTCAAGGGGCGGAGTATCTCTGTGAAATAGAATAAGTGTGCCTTTTGTAAAGGGATGGGGGTTTCGATGTACTGAACCTGAAAAATGGGCCATTCCTTGTTATCCAAGAGGGGGATGAGATTATTTTGTAACCAAATGTGGTTTCCTTGAGAGTGACTTCTCTTTTACACATGAGGTCCTTGGACTTCATATGAGGTCCTTGGTACTATTGCTATGATGATTTTTACTTTTGAGGAGACAATTCCTATTTATGGGTGGCGGTTTTCAAGGGGCGGAGTATCTCTTGTGAAATAGAATAAGCGTGCCTTTTGTAAAGGATGGGGGTTTCGATGTACTGAACCTGAAAAATGGGCCATTTCCTTGTTATCCAAGAGGGGGATGAGATTATTTTGTAACCAATATGGTTTCCTTGAGAGTGACTTCTCTGTTACCATGAGGTCCTTGGACTTCGTTGAGTGGAGAGGAAAACCAACACGATTTCTCTATTCATGTGGGGTGTTGGAAGATCCCTAAGATCCTAGATTTTTTTAGTATCCATATGAGCTTGTGGTCCATATATTCCTTTTGTATCTTCTTGGTATCTCTCGATTTTATTCAAACTTAAGAATTAAGAAACTGAGATTTCTTTACCCAAGTCGATAGTCCTACACGGAAATTTTCTACCTCAAAATTTTCTTACATTAGAGTGAGGATGGATGGAGATGAAATATTTACATAACAAAATCCTCGGGAGTGAGATGACACATATAAAAGTGTAACTTCTATTTCTGTCAAAGTACAACACAATTTCTTGGATTTTGAAACAAGTTCTTTCTTCATCAACTAAGTTTGGGGTCTGTGCTTATATAGTGCCCGAAACAAGGTACCTTAATTGAGGCACATTTTAGCACTTGAGGCTTGCAATACCTTGTGAGGATGACTACATGGGAGACTGGAGTCCATTTAACGCGATCTAAAGTATTTGCATAATTCGTAATTCATATTGTGAACATAAGTAGATAAAAGGAGAGGGATGCTTACACGTTCATTCTTCCACTGAATGGCGACTGGGAATAGGAATCATATCCACTTAGTTTGGAATTCTGGTATGTAGATCGAGGGGGATGATCATGTGGTTAATGCAATTGTTGAGTATTTCGGACATTCCGATAGGCAAGGTAGATATTGTGGTTGGAAATAATGTGTGAGAGGGGCAGGCAACTCAACCCTGAGTAAGTGGATCATCTATTGGGGCATTTTTAAGACCAAGATATGTGGAAGACATTTTTGTGACATAAATGTTGAGGACTCCTTGGTTCGGTTTCATGGTCTTCTTCTTCAAGGAGTTTGAGAGGTTATGGACCCTTATGTTATGATCGTGATATCTAGAGTTCTGATTGAGAAACAACTGTTTTGGCACGACGAATCGGGCTTTGTAATTTCTCATTACCAAGAACGATTTAGCATTGTGGGCGGAGGATTGCTGCATGCACATTGCATTTTTTAACACTTTGTACTTAGGAGAGGGATGGTTGACATGGTGGGTATGGATTCTAAAAATCAAAGCTGATTGGAAGAGGAGACATAGAGGGCAATATCGCAGTCAATGGATTTTCCAGGGTTTATTCTTGCATTGATTGAATATTACTATGGAATTCGTCACATAAGAAGGGATTCTCTAATTTGTGGTGTAAGGATGAAGAGACGTGCCTCCATCACTTCTTTATCTATGTTGATTAACGAACGCCATGGAAGGTGGGTTCTTTTAGTAGTAGAGGGGATCTTGGTAGGGGTGTCCTTCGATGCATCTTTAGTTTGTGATTGCGGCAGATGCATTCAATCTTGCAACCCAATTGTCTTTTCAGAGTGGATGCTTGAGTGGATACTCAGCTTATGGCGTATCCATCTCAATTTTGTATTATATCGATGATAATTTATTTTTATGGAGAGGTTACTTGTAAGAATATACAACTTTCATCTTTGATAGATATTTTTGCTGGTTTATTTAGGTTGAGGCTAGTAGGGAGAAGTTGATATTCATTCCCTTTGGTACGCCCGATGACTTGAATATTGCATATGTTAGGGCTCTGGGCACATCCAGATGTGACTTATGTTTGTTGTATATGGACTTGCCTTTTTTGACTTAGAGGCGAAAGTCTACAAATTTAGGCCACTTTTAGAAAAGATGGAGTAGAAATTTGTTAGCTGGATGACGAAAAAAATCGCTCATACAAAGGCTCAAATATGAGAATTAGATGATGTAATTTCAGAATCCCGTGATTATTAATATAATAATGTGGTATTCACAGTTTAGATTTCTAACCCATTTTTAAAAGAAAACTTAGCTGGGGAAGCAATGTGCATGTTAAGAGGTTGCACAATGTCTTTAAGAGATGTATCAGTCTCTTATGTGTTTTTACAAGATATTGTACGGATTTATTAACATATAATGTTTAATAAAGATGTTTTTTAGATTATGTTTGGGCAAGAGAGCTATGCTGTTTTGGCTGCATGTAGTTTCTTCTTTTGGCCCATGGAGGAGGGGGGCTTGGGATTATTCCATGTCCATAAGATGAATACAACTCTCCTAGTGAAATGGATCATTAGAATTTAGGGGAACATAGATGTCTTGTCGTGTAACGTGATGGGAGGTATTTGTGGACTTTAGATGGATCTGGTATGGTGTCGATGGAAAGGGTACCCCTAAAGTCAGAAGGGGTATTTATTCGTTCATCAATTATATTGTCTTTTTCCCATGCTCGATGGTTTGAGATGGTCATTCATTCAGGTTCCAAAAGGATGATTGGATGGCCAAAGGTGCCTTGTGTGACATGTTTCTCGTCTTTTTTCCATTAATGTAGCTAAGGAGGCTTTGAGCTCATGCTACTACTTGATCGCTAGGGGGGGGGTAGGCGATCGCTTTTCTCTTTTATAATTTTAAACATGACCTTAAATAATAATATTGTTGTTGTTTTGCCATTCCATTGTTCTTCATTCACTAAATAGGATTGAAATACACACTTATTTGCCCAAATAAATGTTTTAATATAAGTTTTGTAGTAGTATTCTCCTCATAATTTTCGCACAAGTTGATATCTAGTATTGAGTGAGGCATGTAATTAGAAGCTTAGTCATGCGGAATGCATAAATAAGTTGAAATAACAAATGGAAAATCTTATTTGATGGATATGATATCTCTCAAAATGTCGCAACATGGGGTAAACAGAGAAATGGTGAAATGTGGGGAAAGAGAGGAGAGAAATGGAGAAATGTGGGGAAATAGAGGAAATAATTGCATGTATAGGGGAGAAATGAGGAAATCTATTGGCGATTCGGTCGATTCCACCACATTTTGGGGACATGGTAGATATGTCACCGAGGTTGTAGAAAAAGACAAAAGCGGATGGTTTTGATATTGCCATCTTGATGCTCCTGAAATATATGCAATGTGTTGGTGACAAATTATAATATTTAAAGCTATGCTTTTGGAGCTTAGGTTTTCAGAGTTGGCTTGATTATTATAAGTTTTGGAACATGAAATTCCTACACTAATTACCTGTGACATGCATCATTATTTAAAAAGGCTAGCCTTGAGGCGGTCGAAGCGTGTGCCTTGTGGTGGGGGCTTTTTATCCTAATGCAGACAAATAAGGTAGTATTAGCGAGGCACATGCCTTAGATGTTGAGGCGATCTTAAACGATGGGGCGTTGAAGACGAGGCATGCTTGCTCAGATCTAGAAGCAGTCTTTCTTTCTTTCGTTTTTTCTTCCTCCACCTAAAAAATTTGAAAAGCTGTAGTATTGCGTCTTCCCTTTCGATGTTTCTCATTTTTAAAGCTAGCCTTAGCTATGGCCCTTTTGGCAAAATCTTTGCACGAATTCTGAATTGTTAAGCCCTCTCCCGTGGATCCGGGATACACGTTTACACAACGCTCTTAGTATCATGTTTACGAGAGATCACATTAGAGTACTGAAATTTAGGGAAAAGTTTTTCTTTCGCATTTACGAATGACATTCACATTTAACTAATAAGCCATAGAACTATAATATTTCACCAAATATATTGCATGATTTCCATAGCATTTAACATGTAATAAAAGAAGCTGCATAATGCACATGTATCCCAAATTATATCAGAAGAGAAAGAAAGGCAATTATAATATCCTGAACAAACTATAACATGCATACCCGATAAAATTTACTGCGGAAACCTACGTTCAGCTCTCCTAATACCGCAATGCAGGTGTTATTCCTGCAATCCATGCATTAGGGAGAACAGAACGTCAACAAATGTTTAGTAAATCGAATTAATTAGAAATAATAGGAATTTAGTGGCTCCCGAAGAAAGCAAGTAGTTAGTGTTTGGCTATTAAATTTAATGAGCTACTCGCATTAGAAATAATTTTTCAAGTTATCCAGTATGCAAAAACCCAGACTACTCATCCTACCTTAATTACCCATATGTATCATTTTTATACAAGGATAATATGATCCATATTTAAGCTACCACCCCTTTTTTAATAATTATAGTTCCTGTTTGATGGATCTTAATAATACGGATGATGAGTCTCTGATTTAATAGTTGTCTTTATCTAATGCTTATAATGATCGAGGTAACCCATATATCATGACCGTTTTATGATAAATAGGATCGATGTGATCCAGATATCTTGATGATTTAATGGTTAATATAATCGAGGTGACCAGATCTCTTTCCGATGTTTAAGAATCATGTGGATGGATCATAGTAAGTGTAGATGGTGGGTCTGGTGTTTTGATTCTTTTCTTGTTGAATTTCTCAAGCTTAGTGGATAGTCTGTGGTCTTGGTCTAGGTAAAGACCTCATACTATGACTCTAAGGCAGTAAAGATGCCTTAGGGTTGTGATGTCTCCGTAGGCTTGCGGTGGAGTAAATTACATTCTAAATAGGTTCCCAAGACGTCCACTAGCTATATCTAATAACTGTGGTAGTAGCTCGTAGTCTGATAAGGATGATGTTCGTAATATGGTCTTCTCTTCGTCCGGAACTACTGGCGGAACAATAACTAGCTCAACAGAAACGAAGCTCAAATACAACCAACTTAACTTTAACCAAGCTCCCATGTAACTAATTCAACTGTAATTCATCTCAACTTTAGCCAACATTTTTTATGATTTATTCCAAGCTCAATTGTAAATCCTCCAAATTCAACTGTAACTAATTCAGATGTAGCCATTGCCAAGCCTATTGGCTGAACGCTAACCAAAAGCTCAAGTGGAGAGGTAGTCTCCTAAGAGACCCTTCCATCTTACCCTCTTATTGGAAGTACAATCCAATAGAGGAATAGGTCTACTCCAAAACTATGCCACTAAGACGGATGAGAGAGACTCTCGGGAAAAGTCACTCTAAAAAAGCCGACCCGACCGAAAAAGTCACCCATGGTTTCAACCCATGGTTCTGTGGTTACCATGGTTTTTCCTAATGCCATGGTTTCTCTGCCCATGGTTTTTGCTCATTTAAACCATGGTTTTTGTAGTGATACTTAGTTATCATTAGTTATGATTAATTAGTACAAGTCACGATTAACAATATTTAATTATGTTTAGCTTTTATAAATCATGGTTTAGCTCCTTAATCATCATTAATTTTCTTAATCGTGATTTACTTTCCTAATGACAATGATTAATGATTGATTTTACGCTTAACAAAGATCAACTATCCTAAATTCGAAAATTCATATAAATTCACAACAAAATCCGACTGATATGAATCAAAATCCGTTGGAATAGTCTCTTTAAGATGGATAACATAACAATCTCTAAGTTGGGATTTGAAAAACTTCGATGTAGCACTTATACTTATAACACCGTAAATAAAAGTCGCATTTATTATTATTTTTAGTACCTCTTAAGTATGTGAATGTGGGAATTTTTTTTAATCGATGTGGGAGATGGACCCATGGTGGAGACCTCGAAGGCTGGAAGGGAGTGGTGTCTCGCTGCAAGGGCCTTTGTTGGGGGGGGGGTGTCACAGGGGGAAGGGGGGAGGATCTCTTCACGAGGGGCTGATGGTGGGGTGAAGCTGGTGGCGGGGCCACGGGGGGGGGGGGGGGGGAGCTCGCAGCGGGCCGATAGGTGGGGGAACGAGTGGAGTCTCGGAGAAAGGAAAGGCGGTGCTGTACTGGGAGGAGGGCGAGAGGCAGGTCGTCGGTGGTGGTTCGGAGCCTGTCGGAGGGGAAAGTAGGGAGTGGGTGCATATGACTCACAGGAAGCCGGAGATGAGGTGCTTCTGGTGTGGAACTACGGGGCACGTTGCGTCGTTCTGATCATCCTCGCCAAGATGCTTCTCATGCGGGAGGCCTGGACACCGACAAGCTAAGTGCATGGTTGCTTTTGGGTCTGCTGACGCGGCAGGTCCTGCGAGGGGCTTGGTTCGTCAACGTGGGCAACACAACTACTTTGCTTCATCTGTACGCCGCGGGGGGGGGGGGGGGGGCTACCTTTGCCGAGGTGGTGGCGGGTGTGCCTCGACTTGCAAATGCAGCGCAGACTGTAAGTAAACCTAAACCTGCGATGGGGGGGGGTGGTTCCTCGACCTCTGAGGAGGTAAGGGAGGACGTTCGGGGTGCCGCCGTACATGCGTTGATTGGCTTCACGATGAGAGGTGTTATCGCGTTGGACGTTTTGAGCACCCACCTGTATGGGTTCCTTGGGTCGCGGTTCTCTGGTGATGTTGTGAAGCTGGATGATCGAAGATGCTGCGTCCGTGGACTATCATCAATCCAGAGGGATCGCCTTCTTCAGAATGGTGATGTTGGCAATGTCTGTTGGAGAAGTTTTCGTTTTGCTGATGGGTCCTGTGCGGAGGTGTAGGTCTGTATTGCAAGGGTAAAGGGCGTTCCTTTCCTATCTCGGTCGGTAGGTTCTTGCGGAAGGCCCTGAGGCGGTGGGGCCCGGTTCGTGCGGTGCTGGAAGACGAACTCAAGCCTGGCTCGCCGGTGGACGACACGATGGTCTTATTAGAGTGCAACAGGACCTTCTTGGACGAGGTACACGGCATGAGTTCATTTGCGAGGATGGAGGTTGGTTGCTACACGTTCAGAATCGAGCTGCAGATCGAGGAGCCTCCGCCACCGCCGAAGGTTCCAAGGGAGAAGGTTAGTGGGGTGACCGGCATTGCTTCGTGTTCCATTTTGACGGTTGGGTTTCAGAGGGGAGCCTTGGGTGGAACGACGCGCGAGGTTGATTGCACACGGCCGTTCGCGGGGTCGTCTCGGGTCCTGTGCTTGCCGTCCCACAAATTCTCTTTGCATGGTGACGTAGACAGAGGGGTAACTGTTTGCTCGCCGCCAACTTGCTCGGTTGCACTCGATGTGGGTCTGAGAGCCCGACCTACAAACACGGATGCTTTCGCGGATCCGGGTATGCCGATACCCTTTTATTCGGGTACGAAGGGCCTAACGGATTCAGTTGTCACTCGTGTCTTCTCTTCTTCGTCGGGCCACACTGAGATCTTGCCATACGTGTCCATCTCGGCCTCGCCGGCTTGGTCCGTCCCATGTAGAGGGTCCGGTGGTTCACTCCTTGGTTTTCCTCAGCGGTCGCCATCTTCATTGATCGACCCGGTCTTCGTCATCTTCATTGATCGACCCGGTCATGGCGGTGGGGAGGACCTGGACCAAGCCATCACCATCCTTCGGTCCAGCTCCTTCGTCCTTGACCGACAATACCGATGACCTCTGTCGTGATGCTGCTGCAGCTGCTTCTTTCATGATGACCGACACCATTACGAGCACGGATCTGTCCTCTGAGGGGACAAGTGACAGAAGGGCTGGTAAGAGATACAAAAGAAGGAATAGGTCCAGATCTTCGCGTTTGGAGGCGCAACCTTGCACGCCTTTAAAGATTACCGTTGCGGAGGCTGCGGGAGTGGCCCACATCCTTGGGAGGCAAGGCGGTCCAAAATGAGAATTCTTTCCTGGAATGTCCGAGGGCTCAGAGACCCGGGCAAGCGGAGGACTGTGGGATCATGATTCGTCGAGTGGGGATGCGACGTCATTATGTTACGAGAAACGAAGCTGGAAGCAGTCACAGACGACATTTGGAGATCTTTTGGTGCGGAGGGCATCGATCAGTTCAGAGAGGTGGATGCGTTGGGTACCTCTGGTGGGTTGCTGGTGGCTTGGAGAGCCTCGACAATGGCTTTCGACTCGGTTATTCGTGGGAGGCACGTGCTGACGGTGATTCTGGTATGTACAGCCTCCTTCTTACCGGTGGCTGTATCGTGTGTATATGGTCCTTGTTGTAATGTGATTCGGGGGGAGCTCTGGGAGGATCTTCTTGAGGCGGGTAGGACGATCGCGGGAGTCCCCTGGCTCATTAGGGGGGGGACTTCAACGTTACTTTGCGGACGTCTGACATGCCCGAGAGCAGGGGGGCAGTGTGAACCCCTCAGGATCCGGGTACCCGTTTACGCGCAATTCGCAAGATATCATTCATGTTTAATCACACAAGTCGCAAAAAAATAGGGAATTTTTTTTTGCAACTATGACATTCATTCTCAATACATGACCACAAGTAAAAGAGACAATATGGCACCAAAATTCTTTTCATTAATATTCATATCCATTTACAACATGTACAAGCATATTCCATGTTACAACATATATCCCAAAATGTGATACAAAAGAGATAACATTTACATCATTATCTGGACAAAAACTGAGACAAGTAATTCATACCGTCGGGTATAAACTCTGTCTCCAGGAAGCATGTATAGCTACTGAGCTGCAGGCTGTTTGCCTGCCAAACATGTTAGGAAAGAAAGGCGTCAGCGGTTGCTGGTACCTCCCAAAAACTTATAGAAATAACATGCATTTATTATTTACAAAAGAAAGCAAGTAGAGAGGCAAGAACAACTCAATTTAAACTTTATTTCTACTTTGCAATGAAAAAGGTTTTTCAGGCTACTTGGAAGCATCTCAAATGTTTGTCCCATACCCCAGCATTTCCCACATGTGACATATTTTATAGTACTTGAGTATTCATGAGTATCTGAGTGTAAGCACATATCTATTCAGAGATCACGTTGTTGAGTGATAATGAAAAAGTTATGATTGGAAAGATCTATTAATTTATTTAAATCATTGGGTAGAGAGAATGGTCATTTCCTACTAACCCTAACTGTTGATCGTAACTTCTCAACTCTTAATTCCAATGTTTCAGATACAACTCCAGATGGTGTAGATGCAGATATGGATGATCTAGATGTAGAATCGCCATGTCTGTTGGCGAAGTAACTCAAGCGGTGAGGAAGCCTACAAATGGCTCTTCCGTCTCGCCCTCTAATTGGAAGCGCGGTCCAATAGAGGGATAGGTCTATTCTCCAACTACGCCACTGAGACGGGTGAGAGAGACTCCCTAGAAAAGTCGCTCTAGAGAAACACAACCCGACTAGTACGGGCAACCGAGCTCGTACGTAAAGCTGAAAAACCAGGATCCCCCGCCTGGGCATCCTAAAACAGGGTCAGCGGAACTGGTCTAAAGCCTGGATCCCAACGAGGCGTAAAAACACTGCGAGCTCGCGTAAAAACCGAAATGGGACTGGGATCCTAGACCCGCGCACTTGGCGGCCGCTGCCCAAACTGGGCTTCCTTTCTTCCGCCCAGTTGAGGGTCACCGCGCCCTCGCACGGTCAGGTGTAAGGGTTACCGTGACCGGCACTAGTAATTGACACTACTTGATTCAACATCATATAGGTATATATGATTTCTCCTTCCTTTCTCAATCTCTTGTGTAGTTAATCTTTTATATCCAGGTACTTTGATGATAACTATCAATTGTAGAGAGTGATATGGGATTAGTAGGTCATACTAGAGGATCATTGATGAAGTCTTTTATTTATTTATTTTTTTTATAAGGAGTTAACAACTCATAGATCAATTTAATTATTTTAAATTATTATTAAGATTTCGTGCACCTTCATACATAGATCCCTATTTATTTATTTATTAGTACCACTCTTAGACATAGTTTTGTACAGATCAACCTTTCATTGGCTTTTAAACAGAAGGTTAACAAATATACTATATCTGTCATTTAAAAATAAATAAAGTTTTATATATATTCTTATGCAAGGAACTATAGTCCCAATAAAGTAACAGCTTTTCAGAACTTAGATATTTGTTATCATTTATTTATAACGCAAATCCGTTTGACAACTCGAGGTTATAAACCAGGTTTAGTATTAATTGAAGTCTTCTCAAAACTTTGTTTTGTGATAATGTGATAATAATGAAATAAAGAAGCATAATGAAACCATGATGTTGTTAATTTTAACCGATAGCAAGGAAGAGCAAACTGAATGATAAGGTATCCCTTATATGGAAAATCTTAAGCTTCCACTAGAACTGCAGTGAGCATGCGCATATAACAACTTATGGCGGAGATCAGAATAATGAAAAGTGAATTTAAAGCCAACTGGTGCCAACTCAAGTCGGAATTAATCCTATAGTAGAGAATGCTTATAAAACGGCGACTTATAATTTATATCCTATTTTAACATACAGTACGATCTGTACAGAGAGTAATGTCCTAATTGACTTCCTTATTGTTATTATTATTTTATTTCAACTTTCCTTTTTCAAGTTACAGTTACACTACACAGGATATTAACATAAATTCATAATAAAGAATCAACAATATATATATTTCTGGATGGTATCATAACAACCTTGTAACATTTCCAGAAACAGATCCAATTTATTCAATATTACAACATTAGTAAAAAAAAATAACTTACATGAGAATTGAGATTAACATCAACGTTTTAAACATGAATATTATGAACTAGGTTTGATGGATGGTGTCAGAAAGCAAGGCTGACATCCCATCTATGGGCGCATTTCGTGGTCCAGCGCCCATTGTCAAGATGGATGGTACGAACTATGAACTGTGGGCAATGCAGTTCATGAGTATGATGAAGTCCACGGGTAAGAAGCATATTCTCACAGAGCCCGAGCCTGCAGAGAAGACTGGAGTTCATGCCTCATGGGAGGCAGATGACGCATATGCCAAGGTGTGGCTGTCTGGCACATTGGCTATTGAAATTGCCAATGATATTCTACATCAACCCACAGCCAAAGACATGTGGGATATTCTGGCATCAACATATTCTCAGGCGAAGAATGAGACAAAAATTCTGCAACTACAACATGATATATTCACAATAAAGCAGAATGGTCGCCCGTTACATTCTCTCTACACGTCTTTGAGAGGAATGTTTGAGAAGCTTCATAGCTTCATGCCGCTTACCGCCACGCCAGAGCAGCAAAAGACATATAGAAACGCAACGATGGTGGGTGTGTTTCTCGCAGCACTCGACCCAGAGTATGAGGCTGCTCGTTCACAGATTCTGGCAGACTCAACTATTCCTCCCATGGAGGAGGCTTTCCATAGGTTGAGTAGGATCACTGTACCTTCTGCAGCCACTAGCCAGAATCCCTCAGCCATGGCAGCCAACAGGGGTCGTGGCTCTCATTACCAGGGCCGTGGACGTACTCCCCGTGGAAGGGGTGGCCGCACTAGGCCAACATGCTCATATTGTCACAGAGTCGGCCATACTGAAGACACATGCTATTCAAAGCATGGATTTCCTGCATCTGCACGAGCCGCTGAGCAGATAGAGCCTCCTTCTCCTGCCTCTCTGGATCAGCGTTTTGATGATCTGGTTGCCCGCCTTAGGGGCATTATCCCACCATCTGGCCCAGCACCGACGATAGAGAGTCATACGGATGTTGCTGCTTCTGCTTCTGCGTCTGCCTCTATGAGTACTTCAGGTAGTACACTTGCACTACATAGTAGTAGATCGGATACATTGCCGTGGATCATGGACTCAGGCGCTACACATCATCTATGTGGCGACCAGAGTCTACTTTCAGGATATACTCAGATTCCTCCAGGACGAACAGTAGTGATTGCCAATGGCACTCATTCCCCCATCATGGGTCAGGGGGAGATTAGATTGACATCATCCATGCAGCTCAAGAATGTTTTACATGCACCGCATTTTTCTATGAATCTATTGTCAATCAGCCAGATTACGAAGGATCTCCAATGTCGAGCTATTTTTGATTCATCTTCTTTGATTTTTCAGGACATCCGTACGGGCAACGTGATTGGTCATGGCTATGAGCAAGGAGGCCTCTATCGTCTGAACCAGACCCCATTTGCTGGAATCACCTCTTCTCCCGCTGGACAAGTATCTCCTCTCCTGTGGCATCTGCGTCTTGGTCACCTCCCGCTTCAGAAGTTGTGTCGTGTCTTACCTTATAGTCTTTCTCACACACCTATCCAGTGTGAGGCGTGTCAGTTGGGAAAACATCACAGGTCATCGTTTCCCAGTGGTCAAGGTCGGAGTAGTAACTCCAAATTTGAGTTGTTTCATGTTGATGTCTGGGGTCCAAGTCGTGTTCCCGACCTTCAGGGACACAGGTATTATATTGTTTTTGTGGATGATTTCTCTAAAGCATCATGGGTTTTTTTAATGAAAAATAAGTCTGAAGCTGGAAATATTATTATTCAATTTCTAAATGAGATTCAGAATGTCTTTTCCACAACTGTCAAATTTTTGAGAAGTGACAATGCCTTAGAATTGTGCACCAATAATCTAGCCAACTACTACTCTTCTAAGGGAATTATTCACCAAACATCCTGTGCCCATACGTCCCAACAGAATGGGGTTGCAGAAAGAAAACACCGTCACCTTCTTGATGTCACAAGGTCTCTTCTCATTCAGAGTCATGTTCCGTATTCCTACTGGGGTGATGCAGTCCTTACTGCATGTTATCTTATAAACCGTATGCCCTCGTCCGTCTTGAATGAACAGATCCCCTTCTCACTTGTTTATCCTAACAAGGATCTGTTCACTCTTACCCCTCGTGTGTTTGGGTCAGTTGCATTTGTCCATCAGTTGTCGCCCGGTTCTGACAAGCTCTCTCCTAGGGCTGTCAAGTGTGTCTTTGTGGGGTACTCCAGAACTCAAAAGGGGTACAAGTGTTTTGACCCTCTGCGTCGGAGGTATGTGATCAGCGCAGATGTTACATTCTTTGAATCCATCATGTACTTCTCAGAATCTGGGAACATGCAGCCACAATCTATATCCCCTGATACTGTGTTCATGGCACCACCAACATCTCAACCATCACCACCACCATCAACACCACCACCATCACCACCACCACCAATGCCATCAATAGTACCTCCATTACCATTTCATTACACCCGAAGGCCGAATCAAGCTCATGGTCCTGACCAGTCAACTAGCTCGCCTATGGTATGTAATGAAAATATTAATGTTGATGAATCTGACGACATTACTCAGCAGGATGTATCACAGGAGCATGCTGACACCACAGAGGACCTAAATGTTCCAATCGCTCTACGCAAGTCAAAGAGAAGCTGTGTCCAGTATCCAGTTTCAGCAGTGGTGTCGTTTGAGAGGCTATCTGGACCTTTCAAGACGTTTGCGTTGGCACTTTCAGCTACAGATATTCCAAGGAATCACCATGAAGCCTTGCAGGATTCTCGATGGAGGCTAGCAATGGAGGAAGAGATGGCGGCACTTCAGTCCAGAGGAACATGGAGCTTGGTTACTATACCTCCAGATGTCAACCCGGTGAGTTGCAAGTGGGTGTTTACAGTGAAACATAATGCAGATGGCTCCATTGACAGGTACAAGGCACGCCTAGTTGCAAGGGGATTCACACAGACATATGGGGTAGATTACCTTGACACGTTCTCCCCGGTGGCTCGTCATTCCACTCTACGGATCCTCTTATCTGTTGCAGTCACTAAAGACTGGCCCCTATATCAACTGGATGTGAAGAATGCCTTTCTGTATGGCGATTTGCAGGAGGAGGTCTACATGCAACAGCCACCAGGTTTTGCTGTTGAGGGGGAGTGTTCCAAGGTTTGCCGATTACATAAGGCTATCTATGGCCTTAAGCAGAGCCCCAGAGCGTGGTTCCAGAAGCTGTCAGATCTCTTTGAGAAACAAGGATACAAACGTTCAAATGCTGATCATTCCTTGTTTGTACAGAAAACGGCAAGAGGTACTGTTGTAATCATGGTTTATGTTGACGATATCTTGATTACAGGTGATGATGACCAGGGCATTAAGCAGGCAAAGGAAAGGCTAGGAATCGAGTTTGTCATGAAGGACCTGGGAGTCCTTAGATATTTTCTGGGGCTGGAGTTTGCTAGAAATCCGTATGGACTAGTCATGTCACAGAGGAAGTATGTCACAGATCTACTAAGTGAGACTGGTATGCTAGGGTGTCGACCTGCTACGACACCTATGGACCCTAGCATGAAGATGTATGATGATGACACAGAGGAGGTTGACAGGAGAAGATACAGAGAACTGGTAGGCAAACTGCTATATGTTACCATCACTAGGCCAGATATATTATTTGCAGTGAGCCGTGTGAGCCAGTTCATGGAGCAGCCACGCCAGGTGCATATGGATGCAATACACATGATACTTAGATACCTCAAATCTTCTCCAGGTAAAGGTATGCTGTTTAAGAAAGGAAAGGGGATTTCTGTCTATGCATGCGCAGATGCAGACTATGCAGGATGTCCTAAGGATAGAAAGTCCACCTCAGGGTACGCTGTCTATGTCGGAGATGCCCTAGTCTCATGGAGGAGCAAGAAGCAAACTGTGGTAGCTAGATCCAGTGCTGAGTCCGAATATAGGGCTATGGCCCAGGCTACTACAGAGATGATGTGGGTGAAAGCAGTGCTGACAGATCTATGCTTAGATATACCACTTCCTATGAACTTGGAGTGTGATAATCAGGCTGCTTTGTTCATTGCTAATAATCCTGCATTTCATGAGCGGACCAAGTATATTGAAGTGGATTGTCACTTCATACGTGATATGATCCAGAAAGGATTTATTACCACATCCCACGTTACTTCAGAGAACCAGACGGCAGACATTTTTACCAAGGCATTATTACGTGGCCCATTTCAGAAGTGTGCTTCCAAGCTGAGCATGATTGACATCTATGCTCCATCTTGAGGGGGAGTGTTGACGCACGTTGAGTTATTGTACCTCTTTGCTATTTTATTTCTCTTGTTATCCTCTCTATGTAATTTACCCATAGGCTACTCCCCTATATAAGAGAGCCTAGGGCTATGGAATAAACAACTTATTCACGTTTCCCAACAAATCCTATAGTAGAGAATGCTTATAAAACGACGACTTATAATTTATATCCTATTTTAACATACAGTACGATCTGTACAGAGAGTAATGTCCTAATTGACTTCGTTATTGTTATTATTATTTTATTTCAACTTTCCTTTTTCAAGTTACAGTTACACATAAATTCATAATAAAGAATCAACAATATATATATTTCTGGATGGTATCATAACAACCTTGTAACATTTCCAGAAACAGATCCAATTTATTCAATATTACAACATTAGTAAAAAAAATAACTTACATGAGAATTGAGATTAACATCAACGTTTTAAACATGAATATTATGAACTAGGTTTGATGGATGGTGTCATAAAAAGTGCTTGAAGAGAAACAAAATTTGAGGATCTAGATTGCACAATGATATGGTTAGCAACCAAGAGGATTTTGATTAAACTTTGTGATCTATAGATTGCATGCAATGCAACAAAGAGGTGGGGTTGAGATTGTTCATGAAATCAAGGATAATGTGCATGCATGGCAGCAATGAGGAGGAGGGAATTGTACCTCAAAGCCCTAAATGTTGGGCATCAAAATTTGTAAAAACTGCTGGGAGTATCACCGTTTCAATCTGGTGTATGGGGGCAGCAACAAAAAGCTCTAATTGGACTGGAGAAGCAACAAGAAGCTTTATTTGGACTGGAGAAACTGCTACAGGACTCCTCGGCTGGAGCTCCTTTGGAGGTAAATGTGAAATTTTTGAGAATGGCCGAGTGAATTGGGAATAATGAGGAGGGGTCTTTGACGTTGAAAATGGGGAGGGAGAAGAAACGAAAGAGAGAAAGGGCTCTACACTTGGGACCAAACTTGAGACATTTGTCAATCTTTCTTAAATGACAACATCCATGACATCAGCTGGCTGACATCAGCCTGCTGATGTCATAAATCACTTGCCCTTTTTTTTTTTTTTAAATTTGTGTACTGTAGTTACAGTCTGTTACGTACAGAATAATAAAATAATTAAAATAGTTATTTTATATTATTTGTTTTATATAAAGTGTTAAAGTTGACCGTATTCGTGTCTCTAGCGTCGGATTTCGGCGTGAAATACCTTCTTTCGATCGTCTCAGAATGACGGTCAGTATGAGTATAATATTGATATACTTCCGGTCGAGTTTTGACTACCCGAAATTTTCGGATACAGTTTTTTTTTTGTTTAAGATTAAATTTTACGATTTAAAAATATCAAACGACCTCCGATTGACGAACGGTCGATTTCGTTGGTCTCGTGTCGTCGAATCGGATCTAATGATGGTCTCGGTTTGTTTTGCGATTTTCGAATTTGCGTCGCGGCTTTTTCACGGCGCGCATTACGAAGGGACCGATTTTTGGTCGATTTCGTCCGAACGACTTTTGATTCATAATAAATTGACCGTTTTAGATTGTTTGGCATTGACCAACAACGTTTTTAGGTTCATTAGACCCAAAATCGGACGAGTTCGGGTTTGTTTGAATATGGATGTTACAATTATAAAAACCTCAAAGGGAGTCTCGTCCTCGAGACTCGAGTTAAGGCTATTCGGTGTTTTGTTTAAATTCCTTATGTTCATAAAAACCTCAAAGGGTTTTGAACCCATAAAACCTCAAAGAGAAAACAAGCCATATATTTATAATGTATCTAATTACAAAAGCTTGTTTTGTTGATTACATCAGAATAGCTGCGGATATCGTGCCCGCATGTCGGCTTCAGTCTCCCATGTCGCTTCCTTGACGCCGTGTCGGTGCCACAAAACCTTGACCAATGAAATCTCCTTGCTGCGAAGCTTCTTCACAGCACGGTCAAGTATCTGAACTGGCTTCTCCTCATAAGTTAGATCCGGCTCTACATCGAGATTCTCGTAACTGATAATGTGGCGAGGGTCATGAACATACTTCCTCAGATTGGATATGTGGAAAACATCATGAATAGCTGAAAGATGTGGAGGAAGGGCTACTCGGTATGCCACTTTCCCTACTCTAGCCAGAATCTCAAAAGGTCCAACATATCGCGGCGCCAACTTGCCACGAATACCGAATCTCTGCACTCCCTTCATGGGAGATACTCGCAAAAATACCCAATCTCCAACCTATAATCGATAGGAGTGTCATTAATATGAGAGTAATTTGGACATATTTATATATGTCATAGATGAAGAAGAAATAATTAGATTACCTGGAACTCTAAGTCTCTCCTCCGACGATCCGCATAGCTCTTCTGGCGGCTCTGTGCCGTCAGAAGCCTCCGCCTCACAAGATCAACAGCTCTCGCAGTCTCCTCCAAGAGATCCACGGAATATAAAGCATGATCAGCTACCTCACGCCAACTGAGAGGTGTGAGGCATCTCCGCCCGTATAGGGCCTCGAATGGTGCCATGCCAATACTGGAGTGATAGCTGTTGTTGTACGTGAATTCCACCAAAGGCAAATGGTCCTTCCATGACCCTTTCCACTCCAAAGTGCATGCGCGAAGTAGATCCTCAAGCGTCTGAATGGTGCGCTCACTCTGCCCGTCTGTCTGCGGATGATAAGCAGAACTCATCTTCAGCTCTGTCTGTAGTGCTGACATGAACTGATGCCAATAGTGAGATGTAAATCTCGAATCTCTGTCAGACACCACCTCTCGTGGTATACCATGCAGCCTGATAATGTTCTGCACATAGAGCTTGGCCAATCTGGATGGAGTATAAGTCGTGTTGACAGGTATGAAATGAGCTGACTTGGTCAACCTATCAACAACGACCCATATGGAATCATGGCAACCTGGTGTCTTCGGTAATCCCGTGACAAAATCCATAGAAATGCTCTCCCACTTCCACTCGGGAATGGGGAGAGACTGCAGTAATCCTGGCGGTCTCCTGTGCTCGGCCTTGACCATCTGACAGGTCATGCATCTGCTAACATGTAGCGCCACATCGCGCTTCATCCCATCCCACCAGAAATGTCGACGCAGATCACGGTACATCTTCGTACTGCCTGGATGGATAGATAACCGTGAACTGTGTGCCTCGTCCAAAATGTCTCTGCGAAGCTGCTCGTCATTGGGTACAACGACCCGTCCTGCCTTCCATAAAATAGACTCCATCACAACAAAGTCATCAAATTCGTCCTTGACGGCGCGCATGTATCTATCATGAATCCAAGGATCAGTCTTCTGGCCTTCTACAATACGATCCCACGGACTGCTGTATTGTGGAGGTACGGCGGTAGAAATGGATGCGCTCTCCTGAGGATGCCAATCACTCAAAGCTGCAAGTGTATCCCACGTGTATAGCCAGTTCGCCGTACCCTCTGCATGTGCTCTCCTGCTAAGTGCATCAGCCACCACGTTTCCCTTACCGGGATGGTAAGAGATCGTGCAATCATAATCCTTCAGCAGCTCGAGCCATCTACGCTGTCTCATGTTCAATTCCTTCTGATCAAAGATGTACTTTAGGTTCTTGTGATCTGTGAAAATCTCGAAATTCACCCCATATAGATAGTGACGCCAGATCTTCAAGGCGAAGACAACTGCCGCCAACTCCAAGTCATGTGTGGGGTAGTTCTGCTCGTGCGGTCTCAACTGTCGTGATGCGTAAGCAATCACCTGTCCTCTCTGCATCAACACTGCTCCTAGACCTTCTCCAGATGCATCCGTGTAGACTGCATAGTCCTGAGTGCCTGAAGGAAGAGCAAGAATAGGCGCTGTGGTCAACCTCTCCTTCAGTGTCTGGAAGGCCTGCTCACATGAATCGTCCCAAATGAATGGAACTCCCTTCTGCGTCAATCGTGTCAATGGACGGACGATGCGTGAAAATCCGCTGACAAAGCGTCTGTAATAGCCCGCTAATCCGAGGAAGCTCCGAATCTGAGTGACTGTCTTGGGTTGCTCCCAAGACATAACTGCATCAATCTTTGCAGGATCAACCGCGATACCTGCCCCAGAAATGATATGCCCGAGAAACGAGACCTGAGATAACCAGAACTCACACTTGCTCAACTTGGCATATAGCTTGTGCTCCCTCAATGTATCCAAAACAATTCGTAGATCATTCGCATGATCCCATTCATTCCGTGAATAGATGAGCACATCATCGATGAACACCACTACAAACTTGTCCAAATATGGACGGAAGATACGGTTCATGATATCCATGAAAGCCGCAGGTGCATTGGTGAGCCCAAACGGCATCACCACAAATTCGTAGTGTCCATATCGAGTCCTGAAGGCTGTCTTCGGAATATCCGACTCACGAATCTTCAGCTGATGGTAGCCTGAGCGAAGATCGATCTTCGAGAAAACCGAAGATCCCTAGAGTTGGTCGAACAAATCATCAATGCGCGGCAAGGGATAACGGTTTTTCACCGTTCTCTTGTTCAGCTGCCTGTAATCGATGCATAACCTCATGGATCCATCCTTCTTCTTGACAAATAGAACTGGAGCACCCCAAGGTGAAGTGCTCGGCCTCACGAATCCCAAGTCAAGCAACTCCTGCAACTGCACCTTCAGCTCCCTCAACTCGGCTGGTGCCATACGATAAGGTGCCATAGAGATCGGCTGTGTATCTGGCAACAATGTGATCTCGAACTCGATCTCTCTCTCAGGAGGTAGCCCTGGTAGCTCATTAGGAAATACGTCCGGGTATTCTGAGACTACTCGGATGTCCTGTATCATCGGCTCCTGATCAGACACCTCCCGAACAAAAGCAAGATATGAATCGCAACCCTGATCAACAAGTCGCTGGGCTCGCAATACTGAAATGTATTCCATGGTGGAGTCATGTGTAGTACCCTCAAAAGTGAACTCGGGTAGATCTGGAATCCTGAAGACAACCGTCTTCCTAAAGCAATCAACAAGTGCATGATGAGTGGATAGCCAATCCATGCCTAAAATCAAGTCGAACTCATCAAGCTGTAGGAGTAGACAGTCTGCGATCATCTCGTAACCGCCAATCAGTACGGGCAAGTGTCTGACTATCAGAGATATGACAAATAACTGGCCACCTGGCCCTCGGATGTGATATGGAGACGATAGCGTCTCTGCAACTCTATCTAAAGAAACAAGCAACCTCGAAGCAAGGAAAGAGTGTGTCGCGCCGGAATCAAATAAAACATGGAAAGGTCGGCCCAAGACTGAGACCATACCTTTCACTACAGTAGCGGCTGAACGTGCATGCTCCTCAGTAACTGCATGTATCTGCCCCTGTCTGGCTGGTGCGGCACTGGAGCCTGCCACACTCTGCATCTGCCTCGGCTGTTGTCGCCTAAAGTTGGAGTTCCTGCCGCGGAAACTCCCTGAACGTTGTGTCTGGGGGTGTGACTGTGAAGGCTGTGGCTGAGGCTCGCCAGAAGCCTGTGGGCACTGTGCTCGGTAATGTCCCCACTCGTGACATCGGTAACACCGGACTGGTCGAGTAGATGGAGTAGCTGTGTCCGTGCTCCGAGCTGGTCCTGCAGGTGGTCTATCTGCTCGCTGCGACCCAGATGGTCGAGTGGACTCTGTACCTCGTCCGGCAAGTGCTCCTCCTAAAGTAGTCGATGGAGAAGAGCGAGCACTGCCAGAGAATGTCGAACCTGTAGGTCGGAACTGTCTGGTTGACCTCTGCTGCTGAAATGGTCGACGTATCGGCCCAAAATATCGCCGCGGTCTAGGCGGCGCTCCAGACGAGCTCCCGTAACGTCTCCCTCTGATGTCCTCGAACTTCTCCGCAGCATCGGTAGCCTCGGAGATAGAAGTGATGTGTAGTCCAGCCAACTTCTCCTGTACTTCCTCTCGCATGCCACCAATGAACTTTTCCAGATTCTCTTCTGGAAATGCGCCAGCTGCTCGTGTATGTCGTGACAACTCTGTGTATCTGATAAAGTAATCCCGGGCTGTCATCTGTCCCTGACGAAGCTCTGCAAACAGTCGGCGCTGGGACTCCTTCCACTTCGCAGAAAAGAAGTGGGCTCTGAACCTCGTCACAAAATCGTTCCAAGTAGGCTCTCGGCCTAACTCGGACACTACGGCCTCCCACCATCGCTCGGCGAAGTCTATCAGTGAATACTCTATGAAAGATAGCCACGTGTTTCGTGGTGCCTGAATCGCCCTGAGCACCTTCATTACTCTCTTCAGCCACTGCTCAGCGTCATCTGGTGGACCTGTGCCCTCGAACAAGGGTATGTTGGCCCGCTGATAAGAAGTGAAGACTGACTGGTGCCTGTGAATGGCTGCATACTCGTGTGCATCCTCGTCAGCAAGGTCAACAGGGTCCTGCTCCCTGTCTAAGTCTGCATCCTCCTCAGCTCCATGCTCTGGAATGTCCTCTAGTGGATCATCAGGATGAGGCTGCTCCACCTCAACGGACTGGTGTTGGTCCTGTCGTATCCCATCCTGGGATGGATAGTACGTGAAATCTGACAGGTCCTCAAATCTCATCTCCATGTCCGTCTGCCTGTCGGCAATCTCAGTCTGCTGGGCCAATATCTGCTCCTGCTGGCCTCTCATAGCAGCCTGCTGCTGCTGGAGATCGGTAAGTGCGCTCAGTATGCGTGCCAGCTGATCAGAAGTATCCTGATCTGGTCGAGATGCCATGGCTCTGCATGAGAACCATAATTAGTCATAAGGATGCCTTAGACAGATATTTCATAAATGTTTTTCTCTTCTTGGGATATAAGATGAAAATTAATGAAATTGGTGACATCTGTGGTTATTGAATATGAATGTCATATTTCCCTTCTCGAACTCACGACAAGTCGGTAGACTGTCCCTATTCGAGATCTTAATGCGATCGGAATTGTAATATCGCGAATGTGCGTATCGGGGTACCACTGCTCTGATACCAAACTGTGAACCCCTCAGGATCCGGGTACCCGTTTACGCGCAATTCGCTATATTTCATTCACAATTTGATCGCACAAGTTGCAAAAATACAGGGAAATTTTTTTTTTTTTGCGACTATGACATTCATTCTCAATACATGACCACAAGTAAGAGAGACAATATGGCACCAAAATTCTTTTCATTAATATTCATATCCATTTACAATATGCACAAGCATCTTCCATGTTACAACATATATCCCAAAATGTGATACAAAAGAGATAACATTTACATCAATATCTGGACAAAAACTGAGACAAAGAAATTCATACCGTCGGGTATAAACTCTGTCTCCAGGAAGCATGTATAGCTACTGAGCTGCAGGCTGTTTGCCTGCCAAACATGTTAGGAAAGAAAAGGCGTCAGCGGTTGCTGGTACCTCCCAAAAACTTATATAAAATAACAGGCATTTATTATTTACAAAAGAAAGCAAGTAGAGAGGCAAGAACAACTCAAATTAAACTTTATTTCTACTTTGCAATGAAAAAGGTTTTTCAGGCTACTTGTAAGCATCTCAAATGTTTGTCCCATACCCCAGCATTTCCCACATGTGACATATTTTATAGTACTTGAGTATTCATGAGTATCTGAGTGTAAGCACATATCTATTCAGAGATCACGTTGTTGAGTGATAATGGAAAAGTTATGATTGGAAAGATCTATTAATTTATTTAAATCATTGGGTAGAGAGAATGGTCATTTCCTACTAACCCTAACTGTTGATCGTAACTTCTCAACTCTTAATTCCAATGTTTCAGATACAACTCCAGATGGTGTGGATGCAGATATGGATGATCTAGATGTAGAATCGCCATGTCTGTTGGCGAAATAACTCAAGCGGTGAAGAAGCCTACAAATGGCTCTTCCGTCTCGCCCTCTAATTGGAAGCGCGGTCCAATAGAGGGATAGGTCTACTCCCCAACTACGCCACTGAGACGGGTGAGAGAGACTCCCTAGAAAAGTCGCTCTAGAAAAACAGCCCGACTAGTACGGGCAACCGAGCTCGTACGTAAAGCTGAAAAAAACCAGGATCCCCCGCCTGGGCATCCTAAAACAGGGTCAGCGGAACTGGTCTAAAGTCTGGATCCCAACGAGGCGTAAAAACACTGCGAGCTCGCGTAAAACCGAAAAGGGACTGGGATCCTAGACCCGCGCACTTGGCGGCCGCTGCCCTAACTGGGCTTCCTATCTCCCGCCCAGTTGAGGGTCACCGCGCCCTCGCACGATCAGGTGTAAAAGTCACCAATACCGGCACAATTATCTGATAGATCATCACTGATTAGCGGACAATATACTTCCCTAACCACTTAACTCTTTCTCGATCTTTTCCGTTGTTAATTGTGTAGATAAGTCAAAAAAAAATTAACTTTTATAGGTTGACTTCAGAGTGATTACTACATCTTGTGTACTCTCTTAGAGACCCTGTGATTGTTGACATTATGGAATTGGGGCAACTTATTATGCAATCCTTGAAAACCTTATAAGATTATATCAAATTAGTTTGGCTTTCAAATCTAATTGTATAATTGCAAGACCATTGGATTTAAGCACTAGATTTTTAATTTAGATTATATTAAGAAATGACTGGTTTGTTTTCCTACTCCAACCACGACTAATTTCAACAAGAAGTTAAATGTTAACAGAAAATGGCTAATGTAAGGGTGATTATAGACTTGTTGTAGTGAGGTTTTCAAAATAATTATACTTTTTAATTGACAGGCTCAAATAGACAGAACCCTATCTGTGACTAAATTTCCAATTAATGATTACATCAAACCCTATGTTTATAGAATCAAATTGGCTCAAATATCTACTTCTCACAAAATGAAAATATTAATATGTTGATTATGTAGAAACAACATTATTTACACTTTCTTTGAGTATGCCATTAACCTTACCGGATTTGGAACAACTTAATATGGCTACCACAAAAAAATAATAGCAACAAAACTTAACTTTTATTTCTAAACAGATAATTAGAAAATTAGTACATCTTTATTTATTTAAATAAGATTAACAAATAGAATGTGATTCTGATGGTATTATCAAACAAACAGTTCTCTCTCTCTTGCTAACTAAATGTTAGTATGTTAAGAGGAATATAGTTCCAGGATGATCTTAAGTTTCTGAATAGAACTATAATTTCTACAGATCTTAATAAGGCTTGTGCAACACCCCAGAATTTCAGATCTCCTGCAACACTAATAAGGTCCTTAGTTTCTGTTACGAGATAACCATTAACTAAACTCCAACATTCATGTTATTTATGTGATTAAATTCAAACAGGAATCTGCGTATACTGTCACATTAATACGTAGCAGACTTCAAGTATTCATATTGCCAATGATATTCAAGTTACCTAATCCAAAGTTGATAATTCAGAACTTAAGCAGAAAACATAAGTTTAAAATTTATATTTATATATATCACATGGGTAAAACGTATATGTATGGCAACAAACAGGAGACGAGGGATGGTATAGATCATCTAATGAGACTCAAGCAGTGCATCATAATATGGATTTGAGAGTATAAGGCATGCATGGCAGCAAAAATGGCTGAAGGAGTTGTACCTGTTTGGGTTTGATCTGGGTGATATCAGACCTTCTATGTGGCTGGAATTTGGATTTCCAGCAGCAATTAAGCATGGAACAAGAGCTGTAGCAGAGGATTTGGACGAAATGCTTGCTGCTGGAGGAGCAACGACTATGGCTGCTTCTTGCTGCAGTTGTTGATCAATTTTAGGTTCCAAAAACAGTGGCTGATATTGGTTGATATTGGTTCCTGCTGTATGGAATTTCCAGCAGAAGAAATGGAGGAAAGGGCAAGGAAATTGGGGTCGTTGGGAGGAAGAAGAGGAATGGGGAAAGGATCTATATATAGAGAAGGAAATGGGCTTAAACTGTGACATGTGGAAGAGGAAGGAAGACCACGTGGGTTGAGAAAAGAAGGAAAAATCCATGTGGCAAAAATATATATAACAACGGCTGAATTCCAGGCTGGTGCCTGGACTGTTCTTTTTAGTCGGTTACTTGCTACATAAGAAATTAAATTTTAAACTTATGCAGAACCGAGTCTGCTACAGTTACAGTTTGTACTGTAGCAGAAATTGAATATTATATCTATATTTATTTAATAAATTTTCTTTTGTATAGTAAGATGTTAAAATGTCCGTATGCGTACCTCGTGTGTCAGATTTCAACGTGCAATATCTTGTTTTGATCGTCTCTGGACGATGATCAATTTGAGTATAATATTGATATACTTACGGTCGGGTTTTGAATACCCGAAATTTTCGGATATGGTTTTTATTTAAGATTAAAATTTGTGATTTAAAAATATCAAACGACCTCCGATTGACGAACGGTCGATTCCGTTGGTCTTGTTTCGTCAAATCGGATCTAATGACGGTCTTGGTTTGTTTTGCGGTTTCCGAATTTGCGTCGCGACTTTTTCGCGGCGCGCATTACAAAGCGACCGATTTTTGGTCGATTTCGTCGGAACGACTTTTGATTCACGATCAATTGATCGATTTAGGTTGTTTGACAATAACAAACAACTTTATTGGATTAATCAGACATTAATCGGGTCGGGTTCGGGTTTGGCGGATTCCGGATGTTACAACCCATATGCGTGTCTGAAACTGAGGACTCGGAAGCATGTCACACTCAAGGTTCAACGTTGAGTCCACTCCTTTTTACTTTGATTATGGACGAGTTGACATGTCACACTCAGGATGGGATACCACGGTGTATGCTATTCGTCGATGATATTGTGTTGATTGATGAGACTAGAGATGGAGTAAATGAGAAGCTTGAGGTCTGGAGACATGCATTAGAGACTAATGGATTTCATATAAGTAGGTCTAAGACTGAATATATGGAGTGCACTTTTGATGTAAGCAATGATGAAGAAATCGAGGTGAAGATTGGTGTCGATAACATTCGGAAGAGATATTCTTTTAGATACTTAGGATCTATTTTGCATCATGATGGGGAAATTGATGGAGATGTTACTAATAGAATAAATGCAGGATGGTTAAAACGGAAAGGAGCCTCTACTGTTCTCTGTGATAAGAAAAACCATTTGAAAATCAAAGGAAAATTTTACAAAGCAGTCGTGAGACATGCTATGCTTTATGGATATGAGTGTTGGCCTGTGAACCATAGACATGTGCAGAGAATGGCAGTAGGCAGTAGCAGAAATGAAAATGTTAAGGTGGATGTATGGACACACACACGTAAAGATCGGATTCAGAATGATGCAATTAGAATGAAAGTTGGTGTAGCTCCGATCGAGAATAAGATGCAAAAAAATCGCTTAAGATGGTTTGACCATTTGCAAAAGATGTTAGTCGATGCACTAGTGAGGAGATGCGAGTTTTAGCATGTTGAGTCGGCAAAGAGAAGGCGAGTAAGGCCCAAGAAGTGTTGGAATGAGACTATACGAAGGTATCTTTTTTTTAGATCTAAGCCCGAGAATGACCCAAGATAGATCTGAATGGAGGCAAAGAATCCATGTAGCTGTTGAGATACTTAAATCTCTTTGTTTTTATTTATATTTTTCTATTTCTCCAATCTACTTTATGTAATTTCTCCCGAGAGCTTTTCTCCTATATAAGAGAGCTCTAGGGCTATGAGGAATATGACTTTTCGTTTCACAATTTTCCACGTTGTATCAGAGCGGCAGTCCTAGCATGTGTCCTAGAACCTCGCTCCCACCTAAAGTCCCAGCGCGCAACTGCGTAGTCGTGCCTCCTGCGATGTACAGCCAGCCTCGCTGAGTCGAGCAACTAGTCTCGCCGCACCTTGTGTGTCGTGCGGCCCAACCGCAACATGTGGCCCCGCTGCCCAGACGCGCCTCCTGCATCATGTAGCACCACTGCCCAGCTGCCTAGTTGTGCCTCTCGCATCGTACGACCCAATTGTGTCGTGCGGCCTGCCTTGTCGTCCCGCTCGTGTTCCATGTCCCACGCAGCGCCATTACAATCTCGTTCTTGGAAATCTAGGGTGTGAAGAGATTATCTAAAACACCCTAGTTACCCAAAGACATCTCCAAAGAATGGAAAAGGTAGTGGTATGAATCAACACCCACAACCATCTTCCCGTATGTCAGTGTAGGCGCAAGTTCTTCTTGTTGATAACCCAGTCTTGGAGATAGTTATCATCATATCTGACAACAAGGCTAATGTTCCATCCATGGGTGCCTCCATAGGTCTAGCACCCATAGTCAAGATGGATGGGACAAACTATGCGTTGTGAGATATGCAGTTCATTAGTTTAATGCAATGCAATGGCAAGAAGCACATCCTCACAATAGAGGAGCCAAGTGACAAGACTGGGATAAATGCCTTATGGAAGGCAGATGATGCATATGCACATGTGTGGCTATCTGGGACTGTCACCAGAGATAGTTAATGATATTCTAAGTCAGCCTACTGCAAAGGCTATGTGAGACATCATCGCCGATACATACTCTCCAATGAATAATGAGTCGAAGATACTGTATCTCCAGGACGATATCTTCACATAGAGGCAGAATGGTCACCCCCTTCATGCTCTCTACACTTTTTTAGGGGTATATTTGAGAAGTTACATGATTACATTCCGATGACAGAGCATCTCAAGGCATACAGAGACTCTGTGATGACTGACATTTTTCTAGCTGCTCTTGATCCTGAGTACGATGAAGCTCGAGCTCAGATTCTTACTGATGCTACCATAACTCCAATGGAGGAGGCATAACGCAGATTGAGTAGGCAATCTATAACCTCCAATGCTATCTTGTAGTCTCAGACATCTTCAGCTATGGTTGCATCTCATGGAAGGGGAAACCCTATACCATATCGTGGTAGGGGACCCTAGTCGTGGCAGAGGAGGGGGTGGTCGATCCCCGTCAGACATGCACCTACTGTCACAGGCCAAGCCATTCTAAAGAAACCTACTATTCCAAGCATGGATTTCTTATTTCAGCTCGAGTTGCAGAGCAGACCTAATAGGTCGGGAGTCCATAACCGGTAGCAGATCAGAGATTTGACGAACATGCGGCGCGACTCAGGGAGATCATGCCTACTCCTAGGTCAACCAGCTCTCCTTCAGGATTTTCAGAGGTAGCTCCCTCAGCATCAGCATCCACGTCAGGTACAGTATATGCCTACTAATTGTTGCAGGGTAGATTTGTCATAATGGATCATGGATTCAGGAGCATCACATCATCTCTATGGTGACAGAGGTCAGTTTAGTGGTTTCCGTCCGATTCAGCCTGGACAATCTGTTGTGATAGCAGATGGGACACACTCTCCCATTATTTGTCAGGGGAAGGTGCAGTTGACTCCCGCAATACAACTTCAGAATGTTCTTTATACTCCTGAATTTTCTATGAATTTACTATCAATTAGTCAAATCACCAAGGCGTGCCATATTCGATCCATCTGTCTTGTGTTTTAGGACATTCTCACGGGCAAGGTGATTGGTTTGGTTTTGGATATGAGCAAGGGGGTCTCTATAGACTGGTGCAATCTCCTTATGCTGGTGTCTCTTCTCTTTGCACTGGGTCTGTTTCTCCCTATATATGGCATCTTCGATTCGGTCATCTTCGTCTGCAAAAGTTGTCACGTTCTTCCACAGATTTCTCCTCGCTCTACCTTTCAGTGCGAGGCCTGTCAGCTTGGGAAGCATCATCGGTCCACTTTCCAGAGTTATCAGAGTCAGAGTAGTCATAGTCTGTTTCAATTAATTCATTTCGATATTTGGGGTCCCAGTCACGTCCAGATCATCATGGATACAGGTTTTATCTTGTTGCAGTTGATGAGTTTTCAGGATTGTCTTGGGTTTTCTATTAAAGAACAAGTCTGATGCTGGTCATGTTGTACTTTATTAATGAAATAAGGAACATGTTTTCAGCAAAAGTCAAGTTTATACGTTTAGATAATGCTCTAGAATTCTGCAGTACTCAGCTTTCCCAATCCCTTAACTCCCTTGGTACTGTGCACCAAACATCTTGTGTATATACTTCCCAACAGAATGGGGTGGTGGAACGAAAACACCAACATCTTTTGGATGTTACCGAGACTCTTTTGATTCAGAGCTACTGGGGGAATGCGGTTCTAACTGCTTGTTACCTAGTAAATCGGATGCCCTCTTCAATTCTAAGGGAAAAGAACATGTTCTTGATTGTGTTTCCCAAGACAGATCATTTCTCTCTTACGCCTCTTGGTTCTGGTTCTGTGGCTTTTGTTCATCAAATATCTCCCGATCTTGACAAGCTCTCTCCCAGAGCTGTCAAATATGTGTTTGTTGGGTATTCTAAGACCTAAAAGGGATATCGTTGCTTCGACCATGTTCGATAAAGGTACAGATGCCACCTTCTTTGAGTCCATTATGTATTTTTCTCCTACAGGTGACAAGCTCATTTTCTTCAGAAGATGGAGAGAAGGTCTATATGCCTCTACCTCTGTTCTCCACTACACCATCATCGTCACCACCACCACAGTCGTTGCGGCCTCCACAACTGCCTCTGCATCAGCCTACTTTCTTTCCACAGGTTTACCAGCGTCGACCATGTGCTCATGTGCCTCCTCCATCATCTAGCACGCCTAAGGTATGTTCAGAGCATATGAGTTCTTCTAATGGCATTGATGATTTGCATGTGCAGTTTGAGGTGCAGGATGTCTTGGATGATACACTTTCTGTGGGTACTGAGGATCTAGATGAACCTATAGCTCTATGGAGGCAGAGGCAGGCATGTACTATGCATCCTCTTGCTTCCCGTGTTTCCTTGGAACATCTGTCCGGGGTTTTCAGAGGTTTGTTGTGGGATTGTCTACCGTGGAGATACCATGGTCCTATCAGGAGGCATTGCAGAGTAGTTCGAGGCATCTGGCCATGGAAGAGGAGATGGAAGCTTTGCAGACTTGCGGCATGTGGAGTATTGTACAGGCTCCTCCGGGTGCGTCTGTCGTTGGCAGTAAGTGGGTGTTTACTGTAAACACTGAGTTGATGCGATTGTGGACAGATATAAGGCCAAACTGGTTGCCCATAAGTTCACCCAAACCTATGGGGTAGATTATCATGATACCTTTTCTCTCATTGCACGTCACTCCACATTGTGGATGCTTATTGCAGTTGTTGTGGTACGTGACTGGCCGCTTTTCCAATTAGATGTCAAGAATGCATTCTTGTATAGAATGCAGCAACCACCAAGATTTGCTGTTGAGGAAGAGTCCAGTATGGTATGCCGACTTCACAAGGCCATATAGGGCCTTAAGCAAAGTCTGAAAGGTCAGTTCCAGAAGCTCTCAGAGTTGATTGAACAAAATGGCTTTATCAGATCCACTGCAGATCATTCTCTTTTTGTTAAGAGAACTTATAGAGGTATTGTTGTTGTTCTATTTTATATTGATGATATTGTTACTGGCAACAATGAACAGGGTATTCAGGCAGCTAAGGATTTCCTTGAACGACAGTTTGTGACCAAGGACCTTGTCAAGCTACGTTACTTCCTTGACTTGGAGTTTGCACGAAATCAGGAGGGTATGGTTATGAGGCAAAGGAAGTATTTTACTGACCTTTTAGATGAGACAGGCATGACATGATACAAATCTGTCACTACACCAATAGATCCTAATGTTAGGCTCTATGATGATGCTTCTGAGCAGGTGATAAGAGACGGTACATAGAGCTTGTAGGCAAGTTGTTATATGTTACTATTATCAGGCCCGACATATCATTTGTTGTGAGCAAAGCCAGCCAGTTTATGGAGCAACCTAGATAGGTACATATGGATGCAGTATGCATGATCTTGAGATGTCTGAAGTCTTCTCTAGGTGCAGGCCTTCTTTTCAGAAGAAATATGTCTCTCACAATTACTGGATGTGCAGAGGCGAATTATGCAAGGTGTCCCAAGCATGGAAGGAAATATCGCGATATATCGGTGATATATCGCCGATATATCGATATCGAAATGGGACCAATGTGGGCATCGATATGGCGATATATCCTGATTTCCAGGCATTTTCTTCACAAAGGCTCGTCGATATGGGCGATATTTCGGCGATATATCGTCGATATATCGTCGAAATATTGTATCGAAACGATATCGATACGGCCTTCCATGGTCCCAAGGACAGGAAGTCCATTTCAGGCTTTACTATATTCATTGATAGCTCGTTAGTTTCATGGAAGAGTAAGAAACAGACAGTTGTTGCTCAATTCAACGTTGAATCAGAATATAGGGCTATGACCCAAGGGAGCACGAAAATGATGTGGGTCAAGTCCGACCTGACTGATCCAACTATTAAGGTGCATCTTCCGATGCGCCTCAAATGCGATAATCAAGCAGCTCTTTTCATAGCTAATAATCCAGCCTTCCATGAGAAAACAAAGCACGTCGAAGTAGATTGTCATTATACCCGTGATATGATCCAAAAGGACTTATTTCCATCTCTCGTGTTACTTCAGGTGATCAGATTGCAGACATGTTTACCAAGGCACTTGAGATGGGTCCTTTTCACTATTGTTGTTCCAAGCTGAGCATGATAGATATATATGCTCCAGCTCGAGGGGGGTGTTGAGATACTTATATCTCTATGTTTTTATTTATATTTTCTATTTCTCCAGTTTACTTTATGCAATTTCTCCCTATAGCTTTTCTCCTATATAAGAGAGATCTAGGAATACGAGGAATATGACTTTTCATTTCACAACTTTCCACAGTAGTCGAGCCTACTTAATGTGGGAAAAGGCTTTGTTGTTGTTGTTTGTAGCTCAACTATTCACTATTCTTAACAAGACTCAAGAGATAAAATGCTACATCTTCTACTCTCCATTTGTAAATTCCTGACAGATTTCTGGGAAAATAAAAAAATTAAAGAAAAAAATAATCAAAGCAATAAACAAGAACACTTGGATTTTAATTTTAATGTGGAGTGATCATCGTCATCACTTTCGAACTCCTCAACCGGGTTGATTCACCAAACCAACCTATCCAGTAAATTGCCTGCATTGTACTCATTTCTTAGGCACTATGTGTTTGGCCTTCATTTATAACTTGCCTATTCTGAAAATCTTCTCTAGAGCAAAACACATTTTAATAGCAAAAAATATAAACTATACGTTCTTTTTCAACCTTCTTCACCTCTCAAACAACTTAAAGCAGACCACAACCTAGTAAACTTCATGGATAGGCATGCAAATGCACTAACATTTTTGGATTTTTCTTCAACCAACCGTATGCATGACCAGGTTCAAAATAAAAATAACAACAAAGACTTTTTCCACATTAAGTAGGGTCGGCTGTTCAAAAAAATACAGTGAAAATATAATCCTAGATATAATATGACTCATCCTAGCCTAGTTCAACAACCATATCTGACTCATAATACATCCCAGTTAATCAACCATGTCTTAAGATAGCAAAATCTTCATTTTTGAGTCTTGAAAATCTTCATTTTTGAGTCTTGTATAACCTCGCAGAAAAGATGCTGTTATGTAAAAGAGATAGAATAAGGAAAGCAGCAAAAAAAAGATCTTTGCTTATTGATATGTTGTAGATTACTAAACGTGCTGAGACATATAATACCATAAGAAAGCTGAACAAAAGAGATACAGAAATAGATTCTAATGGATAAACTTAAAGCAATAAATCACTCTTCAAAAAAAAAGCAAGAAATCTCCAAATCCTACCTGAACTCAGACTAGCAGAAAGTACACCAGAAGCCGCAGAGTTGGCCACAGCATCATAGTGGGTAGTATCTCCCCTAATCTGTGTATAAGAAAAAGGTCCATCTCTGTAGGATCTTAGAAATTAAGCACCACAAAACAGAAATCACGTTGGCAGAAATTTTGATCATGATAAATGAGAGACAGTTCCCCTAACTGCCATATAATGTATGCATTGAATGAGGAATAAAAATTGCAAGTTTGACAAGGTGCAATCCACTTGGAATGGAAAAGATAACATGAATATTGTTTATGAGTTAAGAAAAGTTATGCTTGCTCACATAACCACTGAAGTGAAGACAGCAACAAAGAGGTGCTCAGCAGTAGAAAAAGAGCTATACAAAAAATTACTAGGGCTGACATCCATGATGTTTATCCCAACAGTGTAAACTGAAGTATTCCAGCTTTGCACCATTAAATCGGTCCAAGTGTCAGAGACTCTGAGTGCAGCCAAACTAGCGATGTGTAAAAAAGGTAAGCCCAATGCCAAAATCCCCAATAAAGAACCTAGAAAGGATTAGACTACTTTTGGGTTGTGCAGTCATTATAATTAACAAGATGATGTTACCTCAACTTGAACATGAGACCTTCTTACCATGCAACAACTTTAGCATTGCACCCACCAAGACTTCCCTTCCAAACAAATGTACATGTACAACAAGTATATATGAAAAAAACAGTGTGTTAGGTCATTAACATGTCCTCCACAAACACGCTTCAAGGAGCTCCAAAGGAAACAATTCTGCAAATCTTATTCCCCCAAAAATAAAAGGGCAGTGACGAGACTCCCTGCCTTTGTGCAATTTGGGAACACAAATTCAGACCTTTGCTATAATATTTGTTATAATGATATTCCAATAATTCTACTTTGTTTCTCGCATATTTTAGTATTTATCCTCCCTAGTCACCATTGCAATCCTAATGGTATGATTGCATTCCCATTCTATATGTTTTTTATCCATTCTATAAGACATTAAAGCAGAATAACACCCAACACTTCTTGACTTGTAAGACTTCCGCAGTTCAATATTCTTTGCCCTCCTCTTCTTTCTATCTTTGCTGCCTGATACTCAGCCCCCATGTTGCTTCGAGGCTTCTCTGGTTAATACTCGTAACTCGTGTTAAATCAATGCACTATAGGAGCACATTAAAGAATTCCCGAAAACCAGTGAAGCCTCCTTTTAACGTGCACATTCTTTGGCACACCAGATGAATGGTTCACACCCTCCCATTCTCAATCTGCACTTTATATGTGCATACACATTGCTTAATTTCCCACATCACTTATGCGCACTTTTTGATGGACCCGCTCAAAGTTCTACATGTTTAAATAATATGTTCAAGCATTTTGAGAACTTCTCTTAATATATCAAATGTAAGGAGTTCTTGATGATGGCTTGGGATCATTTGAGTTTCATGGCTTTTCATTTTTTATTGGTAAATATGTATATTTCATGCAATTTAAGTGTTAGAGTTTGAGTCATACATCTTGAGGTGTACCTACATATTTCCCTTTTTTTACGGCATACATCTAACCCTAGCCTCTCTGTGTAAAGAGGACTAGGGTTCTTCAATGATACAAATTGAGATTCGCGCGATGATAAGGAATAAATTTTGATGGTGGAAATTCGGTGGAGAAGAAATGGGAGGGGTTGAGAAGAGAAAGCTCGTCGGGAACACGAGGGGTTGGAGGAGAGAAACGTGAAGATCACGTGGGAGAGAGAAAGAGAGAGGCGGAGATAGAGAATAAATCTCAATTTTTCATATCACTGAACTGTTGAACACAATAGCCTATCATCCCTAGGAGGGATGGGGTTACAAAAATAGTAACTCAAATTCAAATTCAAACTAATTATCCTAATTTGACTCTAACCGACTAATTTTGAAATTCAAATCTCTAACTAATTGATTGAGATCACGGGCGATCTCGTTTATTTAATTAAAATTGCGACAACTCAAATAAACGTAAATAAAATTAACGGCTAAACTATGCGGCCCTATGTTTTGGTTCCACGTTGCATCACCCCTCCTCCGCTTTTAAAAATTCGTCTCCCGACGAATTGCGGGATCTGCAGGCTTGGAGGTTGAATCCGCGTTCTCAGTCATCCCCTGGAAGAATTGGTGCGGAGCGAATGGCGGAACCCACACGCGCGCGATGCGGGCGTTGGTGTCGTGGGCTTCGTGGTGGAAGAGCAGGTGCGGCGCATAGGCGGACGTCCATTCGATTTTCTTCCCGTCGACGTGGTGCTCGAAGAATTGATGAGGCATCTTAATGACGATCAACTCGGCCCATAGAGAGTCCATAGAAAAACAATAGCACAAGGAGAGGAGAGGAGGAGATGTGTCCAATGAATGAAGCCATGGGGTCTTTAAATAGGGGAAACCCATGGTCCTAGTCCTAATAGAATAAGGAAGCCTCCCAAATTTCCTTCTTTCAGCACTTCTTCTAAAATATTTCCGCAGCAGGGGGTTTGGTTGCAATTTTCGTACCCCTTCAATTGGGTGGAATTCATAGCAAAATATATCCTCCCAATAACTTTTCTGATAAAAACTTTTGGGGGCAGGGGTCTCCCTGTAAATGTCCCAAGTTAACCACTTATCCCTGATTTTAGGGGATTCGACTCCTTTTGAAAGGGCATATAGGGCTTCTCCTTTCTTTCCCAGGCAGTGGCGGCAGCAGGGACTCGGATTCCAGGGGCGACGCCGAGTGGGCTGCGCAAGTTGTGCCCAAGGTCATGCGTACGGGTTCGGGAGGCGGTTGCGGCGATGGTCGAGCCAACTGGGGGCCGTAGCGGCGGAGGTAAAGGGGGGGTTCAGGGGAGAGGTAATCGGCCTGGGGCGTCGGTGGCGGTGGCGGCTGTGGCCGAAGTGGTTGCTGGTCGCAACGCTGCAGGAAGGGGGAATCGGGAGAGAGGCGGGCGGGGCACAGCGTCGAGGGTAGGGGTATGCGGGAGGGCGGCGATGAAGAGTGGTGGAAGTGCGCAGAACCGCGCACGGGAGAGGGCGGGCCCGTGATGGGGTGAGGGCGCTGGAGGTTGGCAGGGAAGGGGAAGGTGGAGGCGCGAGCCTTGCGCGGGGAAGTGCGCGGGGGGTGCCCAGGGAGCGGGGGCGGGGGCTGGGGGTTTGGCTGGGGCCGCAGGTGTTGTGAGAAGGGGACCCGAGGGTGCGAGGGTGACGGGTGGGGTCCGCGAGAGGGCTGCAGATGGGGCGTAGCTCGATTCCGGGGGGTTCTGCAGGTCTGAAAATACCTGGACAGCAGGCGTTTCGGCTTTTTTTTCTTCCGGAACGGGCTGGACAGCGAATAACTCCTTGGCAACGGCATCTTTTCCCTTTGAGATGGGCTGGACAGTGAGCAGTTCGTCGTTGACGGTGAGATTTTCGTCTTCAAATTCGGTTTCGGTGATTGGTGTCGTTGGAGCCTTTGATTTGGCGCGTAGGGACTCGAAGTCAGCCATAAGATCTCGAAACATGGAATGGAAGTTGGATTATAACTCAAGTAACATGCGCTTCGTCTCCTTGTTATAGGCGTCGTTGGCTCGCCGTTTTTGTTCGGACGAACGATAGTCCCTTGATGCATGTCGGTGCGAACGTCTGGACAGATCGTCAGATCGTGAGGACAATTTGTAGGCCATGCTCTGATACCAAATGATGCAAATTGAGATTCGCGCAATGATAAGGAATAAATTTTGATGGTGGAAATTCGGTGGAGAAGAAATGGGAGGGGTTGAGAAGAGAAAGCTCGTCGGGAACACGAGGGGATGGAGGAGAGAAACGTGAAGATCACGTGGGAGAGAGAAAGAGAAAGGCGGAGATAGAGAATAAATCTCAATTTTTCATATCACTGAACTGTTGAACACAATAGCCTATCATCCCTTTATATAGGAGGGATGGGGTTACAAAAATAGTAACTCAAATTCAAATTCAAACTAATTATCCTAATTTGACTCTAACCGACTAACCGACTAATTTTAAAATTCAAATCTATAACTAATTGATTGAGATCACAGGCGATCTCGTTTATTTAATTAAAATTGCGACAACTCAAATAAACGTAAATAAAATTAACGGCTAAAATATGCGGCCCTATATTTAGGTTCCACACTGCATCTCAATATAACATTTCATTTCATTCCATGCATGATTAAACCAATACCAAAGCTCTCTACCTTCTTGGCCTAGCTCTACCCCACCGCCTTGGATCGGCTCAGCCCCAGCATACCACTTACACCCAATCTATAGCCTTTGTCCATTGTCGTCACTATTGAGAGTACATGTGGATCGCAACACTGCTAGAGGGGAGATGTATAATAGTACCTAATAATTGCAACAGTTTTAAGATACTTTGTGGAATGTAAAGGATGAGAAGCAAGCAAATTAGATATTCAACCAATGTACATTGAGACATTTTCGTAGGAACCAAACTAGGTGAAAACCACAACCCAAGCTTTCCCGACTTAGAACTTCCAATCAACCAAGCTGATCAACTGCTTCACTATCTGAGTTATTTACGCAGATAACGCAATCGTTTACAAAGCCCTTGGATCAAACACCAAAATGCTTTACAACCTTGGATCAAACACCAAAGTCAACATCAGCAGATCAGACATTGCTGGTAACATCAAGGATTGTCCAACTCAAGTATCCATGACCTTCTTGGATAGGACAAACTCAAATTGGCCAAAGAAATAACCTGCACACATGGATCTAACAAGATTTCCTATAGAAAGTTATCGCGACAAGCAATATGATAATCTTTTGAAATATTCTCATAAGCAATACCAATATATCTAACGAATAATAGCATAGGTGAATAATATAATATCGCTTGGAAAGATATCGCTAGTAGTGTTGATGGATGCAAAAATGTCACTAACTAGTTGCCAAGAAACTTGAGAACTTGAAGGCAATCAAATGATGTTTTAGAGAGCTCTAGCAAATCGGAATGTTCAGAATAGCTCTCATAAGATTTAAATCTATCTAATAATGCTTGATAGCTTGAAAAAAAAAAGACAGAAGATCGGCTCTAGAGATGATTGCTTTGAAGCAGTGAGTAGTAGTGTATTTTTGAACAATGGGTATGAGGTTGTTTATACAATGGTAGGATTGGACCTTCAAAAATGGTAATTGGAAACAAAAATGGTAAAGAATCGTGAAGATTCTACTGAGTTGACCAATCAGGATCAATCAAAAATAGTCGTTATAAAGTCGTTGGAGTGAATCAAAAAGTTGGTGTTTATGAAATCGGTCACACAGACCGCATATGCTCGTGCAGCATGCAGACCGAACCGATTTTATGAATCGGTGCATTATGCGCCCAAAGCGCATATGCGGCGTGTACATGCCCACATACTACACCAGCCTACAGCATCTTGGTGGCTCAGCCTCAAGAAGCTCCAACTCTCCAATCTTCTCATTCGGGTGCTTACCTCTATAGCTCCACCTCTTTTTGCGTTCAGTTGTAAGAATGTGCAAGGCATGTGTACACAATTGCAATGTGTTATGTCGTTATGTATATGTAATGTTTTATGTATTGCTCATATATTGTTTTCATGAGTATATGCAATATATCATTTAATATTTTAATATATCTCAATTGAGGTTTCGCACATGTATTCCAAATTTACATGTATGTGTATTATTGAAGTTTTGTTATTATGAATCATCTAATATGTAAAGTTTTTATAGCTAAATGATTTTTATGATTAAATGTTAGGCATTTAATAACACATGCTCAACCATCTAACATGAACAGTTTTTCTTAGATCTTCTTTAACTCCACTTTGATACATAAATTCAGTAGTAATATTATTTATAGATATTTGTTTATTTTTAAATTAAAATTTAGAAAAACACAAAGAACCACATATACCCCGCATAAGTCCCTACATACCGCTTATTTAGTATTCGGTGACCTATCCGAACGCATATGTATACCGACTTCCTGAACCTTGCAAAAAGTAATTGATCGTGGCTCTCAAATGGTCGATCAAGAAGT